>ML686170.1:25998-54245 GCA_007922175.1 Pelusios castaneus
GGAATCCGAATTAAATTAGGGAGGCAGGCCCTGCGGGAGAGAAGGAAGCCAGAGGAATCCGAATTAATTTAGGAGTAAAGCTGGTGGCAGGCAGCCGCTGTGCTCCAAGCTCCTCTCTGGGTTTGCTGTTCCCGTTTGTAAGGCTGCCTTTGTCTGGTGCTTGTCTTAAAACCCACACCCTTCAGGCCAGCCTTTCTCCCCCTTTGAGACCAGGGGCGGATTTGCCGCCTCCCCAGGCTGTCTCCAGAAGCTCCTCGGGGAACCCTGACTGAGCCTTTATTATTGGAATACAAACAATCAATAAATACTTCTTGCAAACTGTCATTTCTCTCAATTTTTCCCCCTCCTTTTAGCCATTCCTTTCCTTATTTAGCGCTTATAATATTGGGGCAATACAACATCCTAACCTGGATTCGGGGCACTGAACCAATGGCGTGCTGGCGTCTCGTTTTGAATAAGCAGGGCCCTGCGAAGCAGGTATGGCCGTCCGTCATGGGACAGGCCGTGGACGCATGCTGCCAATCCATTGCGGCGTTCTCTTTGGTGTCGGGAAAAGACGTGCACAGGCTCAAAGGT
This sequence comes from Pelusios castaneus, assembly GCA_007922175.1. Classification (NCBI taxonomy): domain Eukaryota; kingdom Metazoa; phylum Chordata; order Testudines; family Pelomedusidae; genus Pelusios; species Pelusios castaneus. Next base: position 26,575 of record ML686170.1, read on the forward strand.
ATACTGTGGTCTTGGCTTAGTTACCGCATCAGCCGTTCACAGCATTATTTATTCAGTCCTTGATTATTACATTCAGTCTTACTTCGATGGAAAATACTCTCCATTTTAGAGCAACCACCTTCTCTGTCCTTTGCCCCTCTTTCTTCCTCATCTCTCTATGATTCTCTTTCTTCCCCATCTTCCTCTGCTCCTCCTTTTTGCTTCTGAATCACCTTCTCTTCAACAGCTTTCAGCTCCCACTCTCTCGTGGGTTTCACTCCCAATGTCTTAGAATCGTAGAAGATGAAGGACGGAAGGGACCTCAGGAGGTATCTAGTCCATCCCGCTGCTCGAAGCAGGACCAACCCCAACTAATTCATCCCAGTCAGGACTTTCTCAAACTGGGCCTTAAAAGCCTCTAAGGATGTTAGGTGAATTGATATAAATACTTGGTAACTAGAGAGAAAGGGCAAAATATAAGTGGGTTTTATACCAGCAGTCAAGAATTAGTAATGAAATGAGTCTTTAAGGGGGAAAAAAAGATAATTAGAGATAATGGACAACATCTGAGATTATTTTAAAATTGCTCTTAAATAAATTCAAGGAGATGGAGAATTTAAGGGATTTTATTTTGAAATTAGATCTGAAGTTCAAAATTTAAGGAGACTTTATATTGATATTCAATAATTTGGTGGGAACGGGTACAGTGTGATTTCCATTAATGCTTGCTAATTACGATGGCCTAATCTGAGAAGATTTGAGAACAATATTGGCTATTTAGACAGAAGAATGTGCAAATATTTTGTGAAAGTATTAATAACCCATAAACAGAAAAAGACTGAAACGGGGGGGGGGATTTTTATTTAAAAATTCAGTAAATGAGAAAAGGGGGAAACGAGTCGGATGGCTATGACTGCAATATTTGATTCTTGGCGAGAAGAGAGTCAAGACCGGGAAGGCATTCTCTGAACGAGCTAATTGTACAGAAAAGCTGCAGTAGCCGACGTATGTTGTTACTATAAAATAGATCCAAGAAGATTATTAAGGGCTGCTTGATCGAGCGCTCAGAATGGATGAGAACCACTATATTCGACCTTGCAGGGGATGGAGAGTCACCCATCTCTGGAGAGTTCAAGAGCTCCTCAGAGTTTGTTTCTGGGGCGTGTAGGTAATGGGGGTAGATTCTTAAGACTAAAGGCCCCACTCACCCCTTTCCTCTGTGCCGCTCGCTCTATTTCTCCCCTGCCCTCCCCTCCAGCTCGGAGGCTCTCCCTGCCCTGTTCCCAGAGCTGATGGGCTCCTGCGAAATAGCTCTGTTAAAACAGTGTTTGTCAACAACTTCCACAGGTGTAGCCGTGTGAGTGGTTCTTTTCTCATTCCAACAGGGGATTTGACCTCACCTCCCTCTATGTGCTGTTCCCCAGTGTTTGAATCCCAACCCCTATTCTGATTTGCTGTTACAGCCTGACCTGATCCCGTGTCACACACTCCCCTGCATTTAATTTCCTCCCATTCCGTAAGTTCCCGATCTTCCAAGCATCTGACGAAGTGGGATTTTAATCCTTGAAAGCTCATGCGATAAATCAATGTGTTAATCTTTAAAAGTGGCCCAAGACTCGTTTGTTTCGTCAATAACAGGGCCATGGACCCGGACACAGTTCAGGAAGGCAGCAAGCCAGTCCCTGGTATCAAAAAGGTTGAGAAACATTGTGCTATAACATATTCCTTTGGCCCCATCATCCTTCCAGCTCTTGGTGCCTCCTTTCCCTAGCTGTGGAAGATGCTGCTACCCTGCGTCTGGCTGGATGTGGAGCATGCAGGGAAGAAGGCCCCTGTCTCTGCTGCCTCTAGAGGGGAAGGGAGGCTGAGCTCTGGCTTTCTCTGTCCCGGATACCGGGCTCTTTGCCTTCCGGAGCGAGGGTGGCTCAGCTCCTAGGTAGCACCACCTCCCATTGTGACCCAAGATCCCAGCCTGAGCCTCTGCAGTTTCCTCGCTGAGGCTTCAGTAAAGCCCCCTCTGGGCACAGCTGACGTGGGGACTTTCTCCGGGGGCTGGATCCAGCTGCCAACACCAGCCAGAGGCTGCAGGTGAGGGGTGACCCAGGGCTGGGCAGGAAAGTGTCTCTGCACCCATGGCCCCTCCTCGCCCCATCTCTGCTCCTGGGGGGCTGCGGGTCCCAGAACTGCTGCCCTCCCCAATAGGGGACCAGCTGTCCTGATTTTATAGGGACAGGCCTGCTGTTTGGGGCTTTGTCTGATATAGGTGCCTCATTTTACCCCTCTTCCCACCAGCCCCTGCCCCCAAATTCTGTTCTATCCCCTTTCCCTCTCTTCCCACGGTCCAGGCTAATATAAACTCTCCTATTTCAGTGTCCTGCTTGTTAGCACCCTCCAACAGGTGTCTGCTGGGGTTCAGCAGAGGGCCATCCTGGCTGCCTGCGCCACACTGTTGCACCCCTATTTCCGCAGGGGGGGGGACAGGGATCCCTGCTGGGTAGGTGCGATCGCAGCTGGGGGCGAGGCAGGGCCAGCTGCCAAGCAGAGGAGTGTCACACTGCGGCCCCCAACCTGCCCAGACTATTTACTGCAGCCTTTCCTGGGCAGATTGACTTTCCATGGAGAAGGTGAGGGGCAGAGAGAGGAAAAGCCAGCTCCGCTTGGTCCCTGTGGTGCTGAGTGAATGGGGACAGTGTTGGGGGAATCATACAAACAAGCAGCTTCTTGGATTCTGCCCTTTGCGAGCAAGTAGTTCAGACACTCTCCTTCGAGGGTTTTAAAATGTTTGGGTGGGTTTACGTGGAAGAGGCCGGGCCTGCGTCCTTGTAAAGTGACTCCCTAGCGAGGCAGAATCTAGAGCCGTGAGACTCGGACCCCTGTGGTTTAAGAAGCACATTAGGGATCGGCCTTACCTGAAAGAGCCACCGTAGCGTGAATTCATTGTTTCATTTTTGGCGCTCTCGCTCTTCAGATTTCAACAGTGTGGCAGGGGAAAATATTTAGTTTAAACAGAATTCACACAGCAAATAAGCTAATAACTTGGGACAGGTAAATAACACAGTAAAAGCATCCTGATGGGTTGTTAATTAAGTCACACCAAAGCACCATTTGTGGCTGTCGAGTTATAGGTTGAGGATCACCGGTCTAGGGTGTGTCTGCAGGGAGAAAGCCTGTGGGGCACAGAGTGGGGGGGAACAGAGTGTGAAATGAACTCTATACAACCCCTTCTGAAACCTGCCCAGTTGCTCCAGCTTGTCCCAGCCCTTCTGGGCCACGGACCACGTTATCATAGAATATTAGGGCTGGAAGGGACCTCATGAAGTCATCTAGTCCAACCCCCTGCTAAAAAGCAGGACCACTCCCACTAAATCATCCCAGCCAGGGTTTTGTCTAACTGGGCCTTAAATATCTCCAAAGATGGAGATTCCACCACCTCCCTAGATAGCCCATTCCAATGCGTCACCACCTCCTAGTGAGAAAGTTTTTCCTAATATCCAACCTTGACCTCCCCAGCTGTAATTTGAAACCATTGCTCCTTGTTCTGTCCTCTGTTACCCTTGAGAACAGCCTAGCTCCCTCCTCTTTGGAGCAACCCTTCAAGCAGTTGAAGGTTGCTGTCAAATCCCCCCTCAGTCTTCTCTTCTGCAGACTAAATAAGCCCAGTTCCTTCAGTCTCTCCTCATACATGATGTGCCCCAGCCCCCTAATCATTTCCGTTGCCCTCCGCTGGACTCTTTCTAATTTGTCCACATCCTTTCTGTCGTGGGGAACCCAAAACTGGAGACAATATTGTCATGTTTGGCACAGGATGGTATTTTTAGTGAGTTGGTGGAAGAGGAAGGGGACATTCTTCTATTTTGTCAGGCCCCACCGCACAGTCTGGGGTGTCCAATATATCCCCCGCAGTATGAAATAGCCCTAAACCCAGCCCATTTACACACGGTGCCTGAAGACCCTTCGATGCAGTCCAGCGACACACCTCGTTCCTCCCAGCTCCAGCATCTTCTGTCACATCCGGGCTTCCTTTGATCTCTCCCTGATCCTGTATCACAACCACCACCCCATCTCTTCTAGCCGGGGTGCTTTCCAGCTCCTTTTTCTCTGCCTAGGAAGGAACAGCAGGCTAGCCCCTTCACGTCTTCCCCTCAGCCTTCCCCAGATAACTCCTGCAACTCCTTTTGGGCACCTGTCCATGCATATGCCTCTCTCCCCTGTCTCTCGTGGCTCTTTTGATCTGTTCTCGGCTTTCTCTCGTCTACCCTCTCCTGATTCTTTCTCCCCGTTCCCAGACAGAGCCTAATTCTCTGCAATTGACCTCTTCCTTTTAAAGGTCCTTCCCTGGAAACCTTCCTTCAGCTCCAGGTGTCTCCATTTAGGCTAAGTAGCTCATCTCTTAGCCCCAGAGGCCACCCTGTGGGACACACCTGTGCTGGTAGAGGGGCACTGGACCACTTCTTTTCAAAGGGGCCAGCCACTCGGGGTACTGGATGGGAGACAAGCGCAGCCGCTGCGATTGTCACCAAGCCAGCAGATACTGAGCGGGGAATGTTTGTCGTTACAGCTGCTGGTGACGTTCGACGTGGTGGATGTTTGACCATGGAACCCTGGGTGATGCTGGATCCCCGTCAGAAGGCCCTGTACCGGGATGTCATGCAGGAAAGCTATGAGACCTTGATGTCCCTGGGTGAGGATCTCTGTTCTTCTCTTTTCTCCAACTAAATCCACTCCTTCCCCTCTCTCGTTTCCCTTCTCCATGTACCTCTCTCCAGGACAGGACAGGGAGGAGAAGAAAGACAGGGAGCTTCAGCCTGGGAAGCTGGATGTGAGGGAGAAGGTCTCATTCTTATGGGGCTAGACAGTGCTCCATGATTCTTTGATGCTGCCTGAATATTAAACGTTTCAGGAAATTGCCACAGAGAACCGTTTTTTGTTGATTGTAAAGGGCAAACCAAGGAGCTTTCAAGGAACAGCAGGAAGTAGACAGGGCCTGGATAGGTGGAAAGAACACAGTACTAAAGTTGATTGATGTTTCTCAAACCAAGTGGTTTTTCTTAGGAAAAGTTGGCTTTCCCCCCCCAGAAGCAGCTCCCTTCCCCATCGTCTTCAGATGGGATATGAAGGCAGAATTAACCCCTCCCTCTCTCATCTTTGGGGAAATCTGGGTTCCTTTCCACGTCACAGTGCAGGGAGTGATTCATACCGGACTCTCTCTCCCTTTATCCCAACAGCTGATGGTTTGGTGAGCGACAATGAGGAGGAGGATGTTGATGAGGAGGAAGAAGAGGAGGAAGGCCCAGAGGAGCTGGAAGCGTGCACATCTCAGAACCCAGAGTGGGAAAAGAGTGCAGCCTGCTTGGATGAACAAAAGCAAACCGAGACAGAGAAGAAACATGACAAAGCCACGCAACGCGGCCAGGGCCTGAAGAAGCCGAAGGGCATGCTAACCCAGACTCGCTGTGGCGACTGCAGGAAGAATTTCCGGTGCGGGGCGGCCGGGGCCCGGCAGCGGTGCAAACCGGCCAAGGAGCGCGACAAACCCTTCCGCTGCGAGGACTGTGGCAAGAGTTTCATCTGGGCCTCGCACCTGGAGCGGCACCGGCGCATCCACACTGGCGAACGCCCCTTTCGCTGCCCGGACTGCGGGGAAAGCTACAGTCAGAGCTCCCACTTGCTGCAGCACCGCCGTACCCACACCAGCGACCGGCCGCACAAGTGCGGCGACTGCGGGAAACGCTTCGCTCGGCCGGACGAGCTGGCCGCTCACCAGCAGGGCCACGCGGCCGACAAACCTCACAAGTGCAGCCACTGTGGGAAGGGCTTCATCTGGGCCTCCCACCTGGAGAGGCACCAGCGCATCCACACTGGCGAAAAGCCCTTCAAATGCCCCGAGTGTGGCGAGGCTTTTAGCCAGAGCTCCCACCTGGCTAAGCACCGGCGCAGCCACACAGGAGAACGCCCTTACCGCTGCCCCCACTGCGGAAAAAGTTTCTGCCAGAGCTCGGATCTGGCCCGCCACAAGCGGACCCACCTGGGCAAAAAACCTCTGCGGTGCGGTGACTGCGGGAAAAGCTTCCGGGCTGGGCCGGCTCTGGCACGGCACCAGCGTTCGCACCGGCGGGAGAGAGCCCACCGCTGCGGCGACTGCGGCAAGGGCTTTGTCTGGGCCTCTCACCTGGAGCGTCACCGGCGGGTTCACACGGGAGAACGCCCCTTCCCCTGCACCAGCTGCGGGGAGCGCTTCGCCCAGAAGGCCCACCTGCTCCAGCACCGGAAGACCCACTCGCCCGACCGGCCCTACAAGTGCGGGGACTGCGGCAAGCGCTTTGGCGACAGTGCTGTCTTCCTGGCCCACCAGCAGGGCCATGCGGCGGAGAAGAGCTACAAGTGCGAGGACTGCGGGAAAGGCTTTGCCTGGGTCTCCCACCTGGAGCGGCACCGGCGCATCCACACGGGAGAAAAGCCCTTCAAATGCCCCGAGTGCGGGGAAGCCTTCAGCCAGAGCTCTCACCTCACCAAGCACCAGCGCAGCCACCTGGGCAAGCAGCCCTACAAGTGTAGCGATTGCGGGAAGGCCTTCGGCCTCACTCTCGACCTCATCATCCACCAGCGGACCCATACGGACGTCAAACCCTATAAGTGCTCCCAGTGTGGGAAAGGATTTACCCGGCAGGCCAACCTCATGAAACACCAGAGGAGCCACGGGGATGAGGGGGGACACACACTGGACTGCAGGGTGAAGGGAGACGTGGAGATAGGATAAATATGACTCATGGAGAAAAAGAGGGTGGGAGAATAGTAAAAATATGGCACTTGGATGTTAACTGAGTGGGGGGGAGCATATAAATGTGACACATTGACTCTAACGGTGTGCAGAAAACAATATAAACATGACATGGAGGCTAACGGGATGAGAGAACAATATAAACATGACATGGAGGCTAATGGAGTAGGGGAACAATATAAATGAGACATGGAGGCTAATGGAGTGGGGGAACGATATAAATGAGACACATGGAGGCTAATGGAGTGGGGGAACGATATAAAAGAGACACATGGAGGCTAATGGAGTGGGGGAACAATATAAATGCGAAACACGGGGGAGCTAATGGAGTGGGGAGACAGCATAAATGTGACACTTGGAAGCTGGAACTTCTTTTAGGGTTGCCAGTTTTGAGTGGACGTATTCCTGGAGGTTTCATCCCCTGACATTATCTTTAATTAAAGATTAAGCTTTAATTCTTGGAGACTCCAGGATAATTATGGAGGGCTGGCAACCTTACAAAAGGCATTTCCCAGTGGGAGGTGGAATGTCTCAAAGTGTGTGTGAATCTCTCCTAAAGACAAGAAACGTAGATCCACCTGCTCCTGATGCGATTTCAGAGCATGAGCGGACAAAGGCTTTGTCTCAATCTCTGCCATGGAGGTGCAGTCACACAGCTCCATGGAGAGGAGCTGATTTCTAGGAAAAAGCCTTAATTGGCAGAGAATCCCACTTCAGCATTTGGAGTGTCACATTTTATACTGTACCCCCAAACTCTGCTAACCTCGATGCGTCATATTTATAGCGTCACCTCCCATCCCACTAACCTCATCGCACTTACATCCCACCCTATTGATCTCCGAGCATCACTCCGCTGTGGTCACTTCCTACACTGTTAACCTGCAAACATCACGGTCGCCCTCTGAGAGGCAGAGACAGAAACAGAAAAGGAAATCACTGTCTGATCTGTGCAGTGATGTGAGATGCGGTCAGTCGTGGGGAGAACATGGGAGGGGGAGATTCAGAACTGGGAAACTGTCAGATTAGCTCCTGTAGGGCAAACAGGGGAGGCTGAGAACTGTGAATTCGCTGCACTGGGGATGGCCAGCCCTGAATTCTTAAAAGCATGAATGAGTGACTGGGGAGAGGCAGGGTGACGATGCCCCTTAATTCTGAAAGGATGAGAAGGAAGCTGAAGAAGTCAACTGGCCACAGGTCCTGTGTGTGGCTAATGGAGATTTAAACAGAGGTTCTGCTGCACTCACACCCCTCCCCCTGCGACCTACAGAGGATGGCCCAGATCCTCACGGATATTTATTCCTTTGATTTCAGTGGAAGTGAGGAGCCTAAATGCAGAGGGTGAAAAAACCCTCATGGGGACTGGAGGTGTAGATGCTGCTGCTGTGATCTGCCTGTCCTGTGAGAACAGCTGTCGGCAGAGAAGGGGTTCACGCCAGGTAGGCAGTAGCTGAAGTAAAACTGAGCTCCTGCGTTGGAATCAGTTCCTTTCGTCACCAGATCCCAGCTTGTCTCCCCCGAGGCCTGTCCGCTCCCACCTCCTGTAGAAATGTCGATCTGGCACTTCTGGGATGTTGGCAGCCATGTGGTTGGTTAATTTTTTTGGAGTGCATCGGATCTGATTTAGTTCTCCACCACGTCGTTGTATACCATGGTTTCTTTGTGACTTTTCTTGCTTTCCGTTGGAGGCAAATAAAATTGAATGTAGTTTTACCAGCCTTACAGACTCAAGGATTAGAAATATGCCTTTAAATCAGGCCTTGACAAATCAATGTTTCTGGTCACCGGGGTGACCTGTTTTAGTAGCCTGTCACCTAGCTCCGATGCAAAAATGCAATGGAGCACCCTCTGGCGACCAAAAGTAAAATTGCTGGTGCCTAGTTGGGAACCAGTTTTGTCCACCCCAACAAGGTGTTCTTTGGAATAGAGTCTGTTTAATTTGAGGAAAAGTACTGTAGTATTTATAACCAATCAAGATTTAATAGGTACCATTAACTCAGGGCTGGTTCAGGCAAACCCAGGACTTCTATGGAACATTAATGGGGATCCCCCATGATGGAGAGAGACTGTACGCTCTCTTCAGTTAAAGCTCAACCAGGAGCTTGTTGACAGGTGAAGATTTTCACAAGCGACTAGCTACTAGTACTCCCCTAAGATCTAAGGACTGTCTCAAATTTCACACTTCAGGTGCCAAGCACCTCTTTTTTGACCGCCTTTCACTAACACAAAGACGTAGTGATATGTTTTAAAAAGCCCTACCAAAAAATGACACACTCCACCGCTGTACAGACTTCTCTGGGGACGGGGGGTATGAGAACTAAAGTTACTTAGGGCCATGCTGGAAGGCACTTTGGGGATGGATGAGCACAGTATGAGTCTAAAGATCTTTTAGTTGTCCAACTTAATGTTCAGAATTTGGCACTTTCCAAAAATCAGGCCCCTCTCAGGTGTCTTGTGTTAGGCACCCAAACTCCTGAGTCACTTTTGGAAAACCTTGGCTCAGTTTTCCCATCTGCCCCTCCCCTTGCTGGCAAATTCCAAAAATTAAAATACCTGCAGTCTCAAATTTTCAAGGCATGCTCCTGGCAGATGGGGAAAAATATTATAGAAGATTTCAGCGGTCTGGCAAAGTTTCACTGGTTAATGAAAATCTGGTTTGCATACACTTTTTACTGTGGTTTAATGTGTGATTGTGGTGTGATGTGTCTCATGTACTAATTGCATCGATACGCTCCTTAGTGTGGGTCCAATTACATTGATATAAAGCTGCCTGATTCTGGTAGAATTTAGGGCTGGCCTGCACTACATAGCACAAAGGTGCTTCTTTACTTCCCACTGCCACATGTACGGGCGCAAGATATGGTGATATAACCAGTTTCAAAGAAAAGAAACGAAGTCCAGAGGGGTGGTCGTGTTCGTTTATTTCAGCAAAATGAACAAGAAGTCTGGGGCACTTTTAAAGACAAACACATTTATTAAGGCACAAGCTTTCGTGGGCTACAACATGTTTCGTGAAAACTACAACATGATAGACAACAGAGTCTTGTGGCACTTTTAAAGACTAACAGATTTATTAATCGCATGAGCTTTCTGTTGTCTTTCTACAATAGACTAACACGGCTACCCCTTTGGAATTTGACTACAACATGATAGATAGATAGATAGATAGATAGATAGATAGATAGATAGATATACACACATGCAAAGAAGGGCGGGTCCCGTTATTACCTGGAGGGTTAACAAGATCAATTCTCCCCCATGTGTATACACCTAATACTGCAGTTTTCACTTTGTACGTCTGAGGAAGTAGGTTATAGCCCACAAAAGCGTATGCCTTTATAAATTTGTTAGTTTTTTAAAAGTGCCCCAGACTCTTCTTTGTAAAACAAAGTTAGGCAGCTTACACCAGTTCAGCAGATTTAGGTGTGGAGGCGAAAACATGAGATTGACACATTTAGGTCGCGATATAAGGTTGCAATGTCGCCTGGGTCCCGACCGGCTTGTAAACCAAATGAAGCAAAACCAGAGCACCTTCCATGTGTAGACGCGGTCTAAGAAGCGAAGTGTCTTTTCAGGATCATCAGCCATGCTGATGAATCCCGCTTTGAAAGGACTTGGTGAACCACCGCGGCGTTCGCTGCTAATAGGAGGAATTGGGCTTCTTGGGAAGAGTTGCAGGTTTATGGGGTTCTTTTTATTTTGAGGTCACTTATTTGGGCCCTACGGAGAGCTGGTCTTCCTGCCACTCCTCCACACCCAACAGTGGCCTACAACTCCCATCATGCTCCACACCATTCCACCAATAAGGAGAATGTTTCTTTGCCATGCACGGATAGTTTGGGCTGCTGTGCGTGAGTCAGTGTGCAACACGCTGGCCTCCTTCCCAAAGCTCCCTGCTGCCCTAATGGGGGGAGTGATGAAACCTGGCCGGGGAAGGATGGGCCTAAAGAAGGCAAGTGGCCAAGGAAGGGATGGGAGGAATGACAGGCACACCCTTTCCCTGGCACTTGCTAGAGCTTTTCTCCCAGAGTGAGCCCAGGCATAGAGAGGAAGCACCTCAGCAGACCTCTACTCCCCCGTGGAGAGGGGAATGATGTTTCTGGCAGGGGAAATAGTGTAAAGGCCTCTCCCCCTGCCTGAACGCCTTACAGTTTGGGGAGGGGGGTGGGGGGGCAGTTGGTGGCATGCAAGTCCCACTTCCCTACTCCGCCTAATAGTGGGACGGTTAGGATAATGCGTGAAGTCACCCCTCCAAATCAACCGACCAACCATATTTTAGCTCGATCTAGTGGGGGGAAATTAAGCTCCTTGGATGGGAGCTGTGGGCAATAAGTTTTCTGGCTCACCCACCTGACACACTTTTCTAGTTTCTGTCATGTTCCAATTAGGCCACGCTTAGAAGCCATACACTGAGCTGCATGCCATCCATGCCAACAAAATGGGGGGAAACGTGGGGAAAAGAAAAGGGGTTGGAAGATCGGATAAAGCTTGTGGTTGGTGACGACAGCAAAGCTTTATCCAAATTTTGCAAGGCCTGGATTTGTGCAGATCTTGTGCAACAGGCAGGGATGGTCAAACATAAAATGAATGCAGTGCCATTTTCCTCTTCGGATTTTCAGTGTCAAAGCCTTCAAGCACCACGTAAAGTGAGGAGCTAAAATTTGACTTGCCACATTTCCTGCCGCTCAGCAATTCTGTAGATCACCTTGCGGTAGAGCCCTGCGTGGCTGCAAATATGTGGATCTGCCTCTGAGCTGCATCCACAAGAAATGGTTTGTGGGTATCCACACCACATCCATGGATGCAGCTATAATGTGGATGTCCATGGACTGACAGGGCTCAGCTCATCTGCAGAGAGCCCTGTGTGGATACCGATATGTGGATTTGCATCCAATCTGCATCTGCAGGAATTGGTTCACGCATATCGGCAGAGATAATACAGATATCCATGGATTTGCAGGGCTCTACCGTAGGGAACTTGTTAGATTAGTTTTCGTGAAAGTTGGAAATCTGCATCACACAAAACGTACAGCATTAATAAGCAATGTTCAGTAAATTCACTGAAGTCAATTTGAGTGACTCAGTCAACTACTTGCTACTGTGTGATGTTAATTTCAGCTTCCTGTTTACTGTTGCTGTAGGAGATGCAAAGCTTGGACAATGATGTTGAAGATAATACAAAGAATTCATGCTGAGAAATCTTTCTTGCAGCTGCTGAACAAGTACAAGCGAAACTTCCAGCAAATATTAATCTGTGGAGATCTATGTCAGCATGCAGTTTGTCAGTTATTTTCTCAGAAAACCTCACCAGAGGAAATAGGATTTCCTCCCCCAAAAGCTCATGCAATAAATAAATGTGTTAGTTTTTAAAAGTGCTGCAGGATTCCTTGTTTGTTTTTTCTCAGAAAGCCTCAACTAGTGGCTCAATGCTGAAAATTTTCAAAAGTGGTAAGAGGGCCTTGGCTGCACAATATCCAGCCATCAATTTCCAGGAAAGGAAGATCATGGAGGATAAAAATGCAGCGCAGTTCTAGGTGGAAGTATATACAGTTTTGAAACAGCAGTGAATGATGCTTTAAAGAGCTAGCCCTGTTTGTGCGTCCCCCTTTTCGCCGTGCCTCTGGGTAATGCTGATGCGGAACAGATGTTCTCTCCTATGAACAATGTGACGTCCAAGATGTGGAGCAAGATGGGGCAGCGGACTTTGAGCAGGATACTGAATGTCTGCTATGGGTTAAGAAGACTGGGGATTTGCTGTACGCAGTGGTTAAAGTATAATTTGACGGGCTCCGGAACCCTCCTAATCTCCGGGCCCCCTTCCCGTATTGTTTGGGCCCCCTTCGTGCATGAATGGGCCCCAGCCCAGGTAGGCATTTGCAACCACATCTCAGTACCACATGCATCGGTTATCACTCCATAAAAATATTTATAATTGTATATGGCGTTTGTCTATTGCAATTATTGTCACAAACTAGCAAACACTGCATCACACAATAAGTATTGTGATTAACAACGGTGGGGCGTAGGACCTGTCAGCAGCCAGGGCAGGGCAGAACATGCGTTCCACTGGATTTTTCTATTTTTAGGGCCCCTGGAACTCTGGCCCCTCAAATTTGTGGGCCCCGGAACTGCGTTCTGGTGCGTTTCCCCTACTTTAACCTCTGCAGGGGGTGAATCTTTTCCTTGTGCCAATATGAATCTACACACCAGATTTAAACACCAAGAAGTGGTCTTATTGACCGTGAACTTTTTGAATGCGGTCATAGTGGGTTTTTTTCTGAAGATTGAAGCCTGAGAAGGATACACGAGGAAATGTGAAGGGTGTAACTGTAGACAGTGCTCAGCCTTCAGAAACCCTTGTGGTACAGGGGGAGAAATGCTCCCCCCCCCACCTCTGGTTAGTTTGAAGCTTAGTTTTGGTAGACCTTTTCTGAGTTAATCTATTACGGCCAATAATACCCGTTCTATGTTTCACAAGCCCGTTTGTCAGAGTAATTCCGTTCTCTCCGTATCGTCTCTCGGGGATTACAGCTGGCCTGCTGTTGGCTCTGCTGGTTATCATTATCTGGAGGAGAGGTCTAAGCAGAACACAGGGTGAGGGATTTTTTCAATTCTAGCAAAAGAAATAGATTTCACTAGCAAAATGACTATCTGTTAACATCAATTCTCTCTCGCGACCTACCTCCTAGTCTCTTTGGTCTGGACAAGCAGTCTCGTGAGTGCTTTTCTTTTAAAAAAACAAAACAAAATAAAACCCCAAACCAACCCCAAACCATTCTGTCACCAGAGTATTTGCATGATACAAAGGAATATGGCTCATGGTGGATATTTCCACTGTAGAGCTGAAAGGATTTGGGGGTGGCGGGGACAATCTGTGTAATATGCTAGAGTTCAAAAGGAGGAGAGAAGGATTTAAAGGATCCCCCCCCCCATGTTGCCTTTGAACTAGCACAGATATCCCCAAGTGTAGTTTTTGGCAGAGAATGCCCTCAGGCTGGGAAGGGAAGTCTTTCCGAATATGTGTGTTGTGAGCCCTCTGACTTTAAGTGCAGTGGCCAAGGGTGTTTAAAATGAAACTAAAAAATATCTTTTCCTTTCCTTCTCCACAGTGTCAGCTGGACAATGGACTTTAATAATTGTCATCAAAATGTTTCAGAACGATGTTCTTCCAAATCCCTTTGCCTCACCTGCTCCATTGTCAGTTGTGGGTAGTGTTTTACTGTAGCACCAGTAATTCTCAAGCTGCCAGTGGCCGAATTTCTACCACCACCATTCAGGCTGTTCTTGTAGATAAAAACCACCAGCATTGAAGGGACCAACATTTCCTCTCCCCCTCCCCTCCTTTTTTTCCATTGCTAGTCGGCCTGTCGCCTTTAAATGAAGCTTGTTCTCCCTCTTACGTCTGGCTGCTTTGGGATTGAACCCTCCTCATCTTTCGTCCTAGTAAAATAACTCCTCCTGGTACCCTCTGAAGCTAGCAGTGAGACCCGAAGAATCTTCAGATCAACTTTTCAAACGGAGCTGGCACAACATTCAAATGACTTTTGAGACGTACGTAACTTTGCTTCCAGTCTTCTCTTTTAAAAGAAACTACCTTTCAGGTGTTCCTTTTGAAAACTAACCCATTTTATTTTTCCTCCCTGCCATTCAGCTAGTCACTGTACCCATGAAAACAACAAATGCCGTGTGCCTTTGACCCACGTAAGCGAACAGAAAGCTTCGTTTGTACCATTACAGGTATGGGCTTATTCCAGATCCCTTTCTTCAATATGTAGATGTTAACAGTGTGGTGAGTGGTGTTAGATGAAACGCCTGTTAATGCAGCGATACTCAGCCTGAGGCTCACCAACTGGAAGTGGCTCTTTTCCCTTTCCCCTGACTCCTTAGAGCCCGTATTAAAACTGACTGACCCGTCAGGCTCCTTTTACTGTATTATTAACCACTTACCCCCCTACACGACATTACACATGTTCTTGGTGTGAGCCCGCTTGATAATTCAATCTTTTCCAGCCTGCTGTTTCACTCTGAATAGCACTGTAGTGAAAACAATGAATATGGGTGTAATGTTGATTGGCTTTTGAACCACTGAGGTCTGAGTATCACGTGTCTAATGCAAATTCAGTTCCATGCTAAGTGGAAAACCACTCCTTTTTCTCCCAGGCTTCTGGGGAGAAATCTGTTCTTCCTGCTGAGTTCCTTGCATAAAAATAGTGCATGTTGTAAGCGTGATGGCTTCCACTTTGTTTTAAGCATCGGTTCGCAAATGTGATCTAATTGTATGCTACACTGTCTCACACTTTTTTGAGGAAGCTAGCAAAATGCAATGAGTTCTGAAGCCCTGCTTGCATACAAGTGTATTTCCATCCAGAACAAAGGAAGAGGTCACTCATGACTCAGATGTTTTCTTCTTCCACATCACATCTTATTTGGTACCTAACTTATGGGGAAACCTGCTCTCTGGACAACTAACTGCTAAGCATATTTGAAGAAGGTTCGAACCCTTCTTCAGGTGTCTGCTTAAACGTGTGTCAGAGGGGGCAGCTCAGCTCACAGATTCATCTCATTTAGTCCAGTTCCTGTCCAGACTGTAACCCAAATTTGCTGGCATTGCTTCTTTTCAGAACGCTGCCAGCGGTGGAAAAGGGCACAGCCCCAGCTCACTGCCCCTTGACTTCAACAGTAGCTTAGAACCTGTGCGCATGATAGAGCGCAAAATGCAGGCAGCCCCTGATGGGAGAATTTACACTGGTTATTTTGACCTCTTGTAAACATTAGCTTTAAAAATAGGCTGAAGTGTGTGAATCTTTTCCTGTGAAATGTTCAAATTTCTTAAGATTATTCTTTTTTTCAGGGGAAAAGTATTAAATTGCAATGTAGAAGGAGGCTAGATGATTCTAATTTCATTTTCACCTTGATGTCTCCTTTCTGCAGGCAGGAAGCTGTGTCTCCTAGCAGTCCTTTATTGGGGGGAGAACACAAGCATTTCCTTCACCTTCCTTGCAGGCGAACTTCTTGCCTGCAGCCGTCCGATAAGAGGAGGACATAATGGAAGCCTATAGATTTCTACTTCTCAGCTCATACTGCAGCCTTTCTTCCCTGTCGTGAAGCTTCCTGCCTCTGAGGAGTTGACTAAGCAAGGGGTGCCCGGAAGGTGGCTGAAGCAAGTGCTGCTGCACGGCTTTGATCAGCAACTGGAAGACCAAGATCCTGAACTTCTTTCTGAGGCCGCTTCATTGACGGTCACAGCCATCTTAAACTTTGTGAGAGAGGAAGAGATGAGACATTCACCTGAGCCAGTATTGGGCAGTTGGGGAAGGCCTATGACCATAGTTTCTTTGAGCACAGGTCTGTTCAGAAGAGACAGCAAGGACTTTCACCCCAGCTGATGGATTACCACTGGCAGCATCTAAGTGCCACTGGGAGGATACAGCCCACCTCTGGTTCACAAAGCTGTACCCCAGCCATCTTGATAACACTAGAGAAAGATTGAACCACCAGCTGCTGGACAAGAGGGGGCCTTAGTAAGACCACCCACCCTTAGCTTAGCTTAGCTGAGCTGCCTGCAGGGTATTTGTGAAGGAAAGAGAGAAGTTGCTGCCCTGGTGGGGACAGAGCAGCTGCCTTGAACAGCCAGCCACTAGGGCTGTGAACTCACTGTGGAGCTCACTGAGATTTGATGTAGCAGCTTGAACAGTGAGCCCCAGCAGTGTGTTTGGTGCAACTGTCCCCACGGCATTGGGGTCAGTTAGGAATTGTATGTGCTTGGTGCGCTCCTCTGGTCAATGAATAGTCAAGAAAGTATGACTTATGTGGTGCTTGCTGTACACTTATGATCATGGGGGGGTGTTTGCTGTTTCCTGTTCCTGTGAGTCATGTCACACTGCACAGAATCAAGTTGGGGGTTTTATTACTGGTGGGAACTGAGACAGCTGAGTTATTCTCCAACAATGACATTTTATTGAGTAGCAAAACTACAGCATAAAAGATTCTGCACAAGTTAAAAGTAAATAGTTAAAGTTTAACTAAAATGCCTGGAACAGAAGAATTGTGGGATTTTCACCTATGAAAGCTCATGTGATAAATAAGTCTGTTACTCTTTAAAGGGGCCCTAGGTCTCTTGTTTTTCAAACAGAGCTGGTCTTTCCTGCCCTTTCAGTGGCAATGACTGAAGTTCCTCAGCTCCTTCCCAATTTAACACCTTCCACCAGTTTAAAGGACAGGAAGTCTGAAGAAGTGAGGGAGAGCCAAGCCCTATGCTGCCTGTATGGGGGGCACAGAGTGCTTCCCTCCTGTAGAAGCTAGTCTTGCAGGCCTCAAACGTGTTCAGTAGCATGACTTATAGAAGAATAGGGGAAGTGTAAAGATAAGAATGGTATAGTCTGAGCAGGGAAAGAAAAAAAAATAACTCACCTCTCAAGGTTAAAATACTCTAAGATAAGCTGTCTGAACTGTTTTTCTGTTTTGCCAGTTTGTAACCTTTCACTTGCACCTCACAGGCAAAAATGTTAACTGTCTATCATAAATACTTGCAAAATCTGTGTGCGAGCAGAGCTCACTTAACTTCACAGACTATTGTTACCAGAGTCTCTCCCTGCATGCCAGAATAAATGTCTTGCTAAAACTATTACATAGGGTTAAGTTGTATTTTCTTTAACAGTCCCTGCCCAGCTACTGCTCCTCCATCTGTTTGACACCAGCACACTTCCTGCTGTATGCCAGCATCAGTGCAAGGCCTCTCCCCTGATTACTAGTCAGACCCAACGGGCCTGTCTGGGCAGAACTGAAATAAGGGACCCTGCACTGCCCCAGAGAGTTTGGTCCCTTCTCACACAAAGTATCCTGGCTGTAAACAGCTGGCCTACATGCTTCTCTATGAGCCTGTATACTGTTTGGCATCACCCCTCGGGGTGTTATTTATCGAGGGGACCAGGCAGACGCCAGGTTCTTTTTCCACTGGGATTATAGCCCGGCCTTGATCTGATGGAAGGGAGGCGCTGACAGATACATCAGTAATCAGGGGAACTAAGACTGAATAATAGAGTTAAACCGAGCCAGCTGATAACCCAGGTAATTGCCAAAGGAATAAAGTGCTGTTTCCATAGGGGAAACAGAGAAAGGGGGAGTGGAGTGGCAGGAATTAACAGTACCATGGCAAATAACAATAGAATAGAATCAAGAGAATTATAAGTACAAAGTGTTTATTACAGATCATCTTGGGTACAAGATGACATATCTTTGCTTATCTTTTTTGTTAGTGCACTCTGAGTGTTACTTGCAAAATTTAATATTTTAGTGTTATGCTATTATACCATTGTGCTATTAAAACTATTACCCTGCACTTGTCCCTAGCAACAAAGGGGTGCCCCTAACTTCAAAGGGGACAGCAGGCTATCTACCTGTACTCCCAGGCTGGGGTGCTAAACTGCTTGGTCCCTATCCTTATACCTATCCCCCCTGTACCCTCAGGGACCAGGGCGCTAACCTACTTCTGTCCTTACACCAGGACTTGTGGTACTAAGCTTTTCTTACTGTTTGTTACTTATATACCTGTAGCTACTTTTGAACCAGTGTTCACCAAGGCCTTGTGTGGTTTCTTAATACTCACCGAACTCCTTACCAACGTGTCAGTTTCGCCACCGTTGGGGATCAGGTGCTGACCTTTCGTTGATGAGCTCGGGCCAACATGCCAGTCCAGTCAGCTTCAAGACCAGGACCTGACCTTTCTTCCGGCTACAGATAGAGCCCATGCTTTGACTCTACCGTGCCCTTGGCTATGGACAGACCCCACTGGCTCCTGTGACTGGAGTCACGGGGCATTTTCCATCTGTCCAGCTTGCCTGAAGGGGGTATCTATGGGGTTGATATTTATAGAGCTTTGACCCTCTCTGCCCCTCCTGTTTTTACAGAGGTTCCCAGTGTCTTTGCCACATTGCCATCAATCATTTTAGTTAGTTGTCAGGGATTGCAACCTTGTTAGGTATACAAGGGTTGTTAGGGTGCTCGTTAGGTGACATCTGAGTTCTTGGGATAGGTCTATGTGAGGTCTTATGCTAAGGCCTTTGAAAACTGGTTCAGGCTTGGGCCTATACTTGCTAACTATTACTCTAGAAACTAGTTTCCCCTAATAATATAAATTCCCATTAACCTAACCCACTTTATATATGCCCCTAAGTACTTTAAGCTTGTATGTAACACTGCAGCTTAAAGGATTTACATCCCAAACCCTTTAGAGCATATAACATTAAATTACAAAAAAAAACCTAAGGACTTGAAGCAATTAAAAAAATAAAGCATTTCAGTACCACACAAGACAATTAAACATTTAAATTACAGGCCTGACAAACATGTTGTAACCATGGCCAAGTTCATGCCATCAAGACCACACCTCCCTGTGCCACAAATTCCTTTGACTTAGGAGGGGTTTTGACATGGTGGGTGATGTTGAGTGGTTGGGTGAAGGATTTATTCCTTAACATCCTGGTACAATTAAACAATTTTGATAGCACTGGTGTTTGTTAATAGATAATATAAAATTGAAAAAACACAAATTAAAATTACTGCTAACAATCCAGACATTAGCCACTGTTTTATGATACAGAAATGGAAGAATAAAACATGCAATTACAAGTAGTAAGGATGAAAACAGAATAATGGGCATTGAGTCCATGACACACTGTGGTGGTTTTAAGCCAAAAGAAACACAAGAATGTCCCGAACAAAAGTCTAAGTTTTTCGTTGATGTTGATGGATGAGACGTCTAATGTTGATGGTTCGAGAGTGAGGTGCAGGCTGAAGTTTCATAGTCCCTGAAATGTCCTTAACAGTCCACAATAAAGAGAAGAAAATGGAATGAACTTCAGGCATGCGGATGAGAAAGGTTCAGCCCTATGGTCCCGCTTGCTGATTAACAACATTGATTTTAAAGTGTGGCAGAAGAACATTGTAGCCTTGGCTGAGGATAGGGATGCATCCAAGGAGGCATAGCACAATGATGACAGCATACTGCCTTAAAATTTCTTCTTCTGGAGGTGGTAAACGATAGGTCCTCTGGGTGAACTGTTTTTACAACCTTAATAATAAAACCAAATATGGTTATTACAAAATAATAGTGTTTTGCCATTGCAAGGATGTTAATTTTTACAATTTGCTGAAACCTAGCTACTGTACTTTTAAGACTGACTTTTTGAAATCCCTCTAAGGTGAAAAGTGTTAAATTTTGTAGTTTAGCATAAGTCATTAGCAAAATTATGGAGATCATTTATAGCTACACTTTAGCATTAAAAGTTGTTACACTTGAAAAAGTTTGACAGAACATTTGCTGCTTTAACAATAGTCCCAGTGTGATTTAATTAGCTTATTCTGGGATAAAAACTTTGAAGCTACATTTTTAAAAATAACTAAAAAATACCATGAATGCCCACATTTTGTGTAATACTTGAAAGTCCCAATTAAAAATTTAAAAAATGGACTGAGGATTATTAATTTTCTGAAACATTTAAGATGGACAAAATGGATGTAATAAGATGCGGTGTTAAAGCTGATGCAGGTTTTCTTCAATGTTGCTTCTTCACCGGTTTAGTGAGTCTGTGGAGAATAAGCTGGAGAAGTGAAGTTACAAACCCCCCAAGCTTCCCAGAGGCAAATGGGGGGACCACCATCTGAAACAATTTGGGGTTTACCAATTAGAGTCAACTTTTGTGAGAACCAAAATTATATTTAGAAGGTTTTATCCTGGACATTTGGAATTGGTTTTATATAGGCCAAGTGATGTTGTAATTGTAACAGTTTGTTTTGGTTTTAAGTCTAGGGGTTTCTTGAATTTCCATCCTAAACCTTGAAGATGTCCCATAGCAGTATGAGCTTGCTCTGAAGTTTTTGCAGTACTGTTTTTTTTAAATAATAATTTTATATAAGTTGATGCCAACTCATTAAATTGTGCAAGATGTTGTTTGCAGGTTGTGAGCGCCCATATGGGTGCTAACATAATCCTGTGGAACTACGAAGAGCCTAAAATCCTGATTGCTTACTCTGACTCTTAACACATCTTGAGGGTCTTGAACTGGAATCCAATAAAACATGTCCTTTAAATCAAGAGTTATAAAAAACTTAAAAGTTAAAGACTAAACATCATATTTAGATAATGCTAGCGTCCCATACTATTTGATATTCTTTTGGAATGTTTTTTGGAACAGGGAACCAAGGAATATAGTTTTATAGTTTCTAGGGGACCTGCTTTTAAGCAATGATTTTTCTTAAAGCATTTATACAAAGATGGTTGCCTTAAAAGTGAAGAATTTACTTTTACAGAAAAAGGTGCTGTGGAGTTCTGTTTTTCCTCCTGTTATAGATTTAGAGGTTAATTTGGCATCCTTATGAATGTGATTAAGGATTGAAATTTGAGCTCCTGTATTTAAAAGAGGGTTTTTTATTCAGGGGTGTACTCGTGCTTTGTCTTCAGGGGGAGGCGTTTTATGGCTTGTTGCTGTTTTGGCTTTTACTTAATTGTAGCCGTTTGTACAAGCCTGAGCTGCTTCCAAAGCATTCTGAACTTTTTGTAGGAGGGATGACTGATAAAGGATTACCGTCTTTGTTTTTAAAAATGACGGCGTGAACGTTTGGCTTAGTTTTAAGGCACTTTTCACATGATTGGCAGATAAGTTGCTCTGCAGCTGATTTTAACCAAGTTTGTTCTGGGTGACAGGTTCCAGGGCAAAATGATTAATATTTTGAGTTTTTAAATTCTCTAAGTAGGCCTGGAGTGGCTCGAGACCAATGCAGCTTTACCAACTACTTGTGATGCTGCCTGAAAATAAAAGATGAGATTTGAACGAGCCACTTCATTTCTTAACCCTTTAAGTCCCTTTTGATTAGGGAGAAACTGTCTTTGGGTCAGGGAACAAACCTTTGCTACAAATAATTCTTTTATAACAGGCTAAACTTTGTCATGTATTTTATAACTAACACATGAAACAAACAACTACCTGAATTTTGTTTTTATATACTTACTACTATATTTTAGAAGAAAGTTTTATACATATTAACAATTATCTTTGCAGAAAAAAGATCTTTATTTTTTGATTAATATTTGTTTAACAAAATACAATTATATATACTGGTTTATTCCTTACTGAAAAGGATTATTAAATAACTGAAACAAAGAAATTATAATACAGACATTTTACTAAATAATTTCTATACTTCTCATTTTGAGTTAGTGACTTTTTATGGCTTGTTAATTTTTTAAGACACTAGAGAGGATTTATTGAGAGTCCCTGTCTTTTTTTTTTTAAAAAAGATTTAGGAGGGTGGTTAACAATTTATTGGATTCTTTTTGGGTCTATGCCTTCCCTTTTATCTGTATTATTTTCCTTTTATTTATCTATATTATTTATTTATTTACTTTAATTTTGTGAGCTTGTTCTTTAAGAGCCATAACTTCTGGACTTAATTTATTTTGTAATGGGGGTTCTAATTTAGAGCAAGTGTTTTTTGCATGTTTCATTTTTTTTTTGGAGTTATATTTTGCTTATTAAAAGCCTTTTGACATTCCTGATATGGGGTATATTTTATTACTTGGCATTCCAAGGGAACTGCTGCAGCCTGATACCACGGGAGGGGGGAGAAAGGAGGGTCACAGGCTGTACTTTTGGTTTTGCTTTTAACTGTTGAATGTCTGTTGGAGTGAGACCTTCATTTATGGTTATAAGAGTTTTCCTTTTTGAGTTTGGTCAGTTATTTTATACTGGACTACACTTGGTCTTTTTGTAAAATCCTTTTGTAAACCTCCTTTGTTTTTGTTTTATGTTTTTTAAAACACTGGAGAGATTGTGAACTACTTTTACCTGTTTCCTTTTCTGCAAGGTCTGATAATTCATTTAAGTTTTTAAGGTTTATTTAGCTGTTTGGCTTTGTTTCCTTTTAAGCTGTTTAGCTACTGAAACATGATTTCACTGTTACAATTTTTAAACTTTATAACTTAACTTTAAACTAATAGACAAGTTATTTTCCAGGGCTAGATCTTAAAGTAAAGAATTCCTTGTGGCTAGGAAGGGATTCTTTTTAACTCCCCAGGGAATAAGCTGTTATTACACAATTTTTTTTTTTTTTTTTTTTAAAAAACAGAACAAATACACTTTGTCACATTCTAACATTGTTTAAAATATAAATTCTCTTTAAATAAATTTAGTTATATACAGATGGTGTTTTACTAGTTCTTAAAGGTTTATAGTATACTATTGCAACTCTACTTATGACTAATATTACTTTGATATTCTAAATAATTTATAACCAACTTTACTTTTAATTAAAAGAAAATCTAGAGATATCTGAATGAGCTACTTTGTCTCCGAGCCCCTTCCAAGACAGACCTCTGTTGATCAGGCAGAAGTCTCTCTCTGGGTCTAGGATACAAATTACTTGCTACAGACAGTTCTCTTTTGTGACAGGTTAAACTTTAGCATGCATTTTATAGTCAACATATAAAACAAATGCTTACTTGATAAATTGTTTAAATACTTACCATTTTATGTAAGAAGATTTAGACCTACATTGGTAAAAAATTTATAATCCTTTATAATTAATATATTTTTTTTAACAGGATATTATTTTTATACTGAAACTGAATTAATACTTTACTGATAGATTTACTGAGACAAAGGTATTAGAAATACAACTACTTAGTTATTTTCATTATTTTTTAACTGGCATAACTGAATTTATTGTTTTTTTACATTTTAGACTTTGAATTTTCTTTTTTTAAAGAAGAATTTATGTTTTAAATTCAATCATTTACACGTGTTCACTTAAAATGACAAAAACATAAGTGTAGATGTAAGGAAAATTCCCTAACTCATTTTACTTACTACCACCTGCACATAATATTTTAATTATATTTAACCATAAAATGCAGGGAAGCACAAAAAAGTTTAAGATCTTAAGCAGGCACACGGAGACAGGCATGTCTTAAATCATATGCAAAGCCCTTTAATTGCAGAGACCCTTATTTATGTGGGTATTCATATTCACAAGCCTTCTCCTCCTTCCTGTCTGTTCAAGGTTTTAGTAAAAGATTCTTGCAAGGCTGCAGAATCCAGCTGGTGGGAACTGATATGCTGGTATGCGGCAGCTTTTCTGTCCTGGAACCGGGACAGGCCATCTGAGCCTGGGGCAGAGGGGCTTCCTTGACACTCATGGTCTTCCACACCCTCTGACTTATCCAAACCTCAGGTGTAGCCCCAACAATTTTCCCTTTTGAGAGGGCTCAGATTCTAGAAAGCTGATTTTATGACAGTAAAGTATGCAATTCAGAGGAGGGTTCTGTCCCTGCATAGAAGCCTGGAGCAAATGGGATAGGAAGGGCACAAAGCGGAGCCAAAGCAGCCTTACAGCAAGCAAAAAAACACAAGACAGCAAACAGAACTAAACTGAGAATGGCTGTTATTTATAAGCCATTTACATGCCCCATATCAGACATTCGGCAAGGTTCTGCTTAACACTATATGGTAATATACTATACTGTAAAAAACTCTACACTGTACCAAGACAACAGAGTCCTGTGGCACTTTAAGACTAACAGATTTATTTATCGCATGAGCTTTCGTGGGAGAAAATCCCACTTTGTCAGACGCTTTGAAGATAGGAAAGTTACAGAGTGGGAGGAAATTAAATGCAGGGGAGTGTATGACATAGCATCAGGTCAGGCTGTAACAGCAAATCAAAATAGGTGTTGGAATTCAAAACACTGGGGAACAGCACATAGAGGGGGAGGTCAAATCACTTGTTGTAATGCGAGAAAAATCCATAGTCCCTGTTTAACCCCAAGACAACAGAGTCAAATTTGCATATAAGTTCGAGTTCTGCAGTCTCTTTGAAGCTGTGATTTGTTATTCATCTGTTTCAACAAGTCATCAAGGGAGTGAGCAGGGAGATTGAAGTGTTCCCCTACAGGTTTTGCAATGCTGCAATTTGATGTCAGATTTGTGTCCATTGATTCTTTGGCACAGAGACTGTCCTGTCTGTCCAATATATAAGGCAGAGGGGCATTTCCAGCACATGGCATAAATCACATTGGTGGATGAGCAGGTGAACAAACCCTTGATGGAGTAGGTGGCTTGATTAGGCCCTGTGATGGTGTCATCAGTGTAGATATGAGGGCAAAGTTGTCAGCGTGGTCTGCTGCAGGGCTGTGTTCCTGCTTTAGTGTTTGTTCTGTGATCTGTAGTTGCTGGTAAGTATCCTTTTAAGATTAGGGGGCTGTCTGAAAGCAAGGAGAGGTCTGTCTCCTAAGGCTTGAGAGAGTGAGGGATCATTTTGTAAAATAGGCTGTAGATTTTTGATGATGTGTTGAAGAGGTCTGGCTTGGGGGTTGTAGGTGGTGACCAGTGGCGTTCTGTTGTTGTTTTTCATGGGCTTCTCCTGCAGTAGTTGACTTCTGGGTACCCGTCTGGCTCTGTCAATTTGTTTCTTCACTTCTGCAGGTTTGTACTGTAGTTTTAAGAATGCCCGGTAGAGATCCTGAAGGTGTCTGTCTAAAGGGTCAGAGCAAATGCGGTTATATCTTAGGGCTTGACTGTACACAATGGATCATGTGGTGTGTCGAGGATGGAAGCTCGAGGGATGTAGGTAATTATACCGATCAGTAGGTTTGCGGTATAGGGAGGTCTTTATGCGCCCATTGCTAATTTGCACTGTAGTGTCCAGAAAGTGGATCTCTTGTGTGGAGTGTTCCAGGCTAAGTTTGATTGTGTTGTGGAAATTGTTGAAATCTCTATGGAAATCTTCAAGGGCATCTTTACCATGGGTCCAGATGATGATGTCATCAATATAGCATAGGTAGAGTAGGGGTGCTTTGGGATGAAATATGAGGTAATGTTGTTCTAAATCGGCCATAAAGATGTTGGCATATTGTGGGGCCATGCGGGTACCCATGGCAGTGCCAATGACTTCTTAACCCTAATACTTTTGAGTTAATTACAATAATCTACAATGTTGCTTTTTTTCTTTTTACAATTTAGATTTGTTTTCCCCTTTAATAGGTTTTTGAATGGGTTTCTGAAACATTATGGAATACAACATAAATAGTCCCAGGCGTGCACTACCTTGGGGCCACCTCATTGTATATACACATGTACAGATTTACCCATTACCTTAAGCTAACATTTTGTTAAATGAGCTAACCATGGAGCCTCAAATAATTAACTACTATTGTGATTTGTAGAATTTTTTATAGAATTAAGGTTGATATTTTCCCTTAAAAAAATTCATAATGTAAATTCGATTCTTTGTATAAATGTATAATGTGCAAAAGCAATATAACAAATGCAAATGTACAAAGAATCCCCTAGCTCAGGGGTCTGCAACCCAAAAGATAAGAGCCATTTTTGAAAATTCCTTCAATAACAGTGTTTTGAGAGCCACAATGGGTGTAGCCTCCTGGTGGGAGGTGCAGGGAGGTGAGCCAGGATTTCTGCTGCAGGGTCCCCTTATGCAGGGGGGAGGAGCCTGGAGCCAGGCATGGGCCTCCTGCAGGGTACCCCGGTGGTTGGGGGAGCCCAGAGCCATAAGGGGGCAGCCAAAGAGCTGCATGTGGCTCCAGAGCCACAGGTTGCAGACCCCTGCCCTAACTTATCTTACCTACTATTTTTACTAAATACATAATTTTAATTATACAATATTTTATAGCAACATAATATCATAACAATAATAACATACTATATATTTTAACCTTACAACTTCTAAATCATGGTTTACAACACTACTTTCCTTTGTTCTTTATGGTCCAGATGTCTTTTTTCTATTAATGGGTTTCTGATAAAAATGTTTACTGGATAAGTAAGCCCAGAGATACCTCTTAGCAGCACGTCCAGTATGTTTTGAGCACTGACAACCTAGGAATTTCACTCCTAGACTGTATTTTACCCTGGTGTGGTTTCCAAGGAGAGAAGCGGGACTGGGGCCCAAGGTCATCTAAAACATTCATCTCTCCTGCTATTATGCCTGCTATTTCACAGAGGCACTTTGCTTTTTTAACTAGGGCATTCTCTGATTTACACTTTGCTTTTAATTATGATCCCTTTTTCCAATTTATTTTCTACATTTATTATGTTAGGTGGATATTCTGTTAGAGGAGCTGATTGTGGTGCTCCAAATATCCAACTATTGTTGGGAACTGTTAAACTGTCTTCTGGGATAATACTGTTTAAAAATCCAAATTCAGTTAGAACAATGTTATTGAGGAGGAGTTACTTTTCTAACTTGTTAATACACAATTCCTCCTTTTACTTATATTTTTGGATCAGGGAAGTGCATTTTTTAAGTTATTAAATGGACCGTCAGTTTTGTGAAAAAACTGATCTTTTACATTTTCCTGGAGTTGTCTCAGAAATATGGCCAAGATTTATTCCATCAGAATTTCCTTTAGGAATCCCACTTCTGATCACCATCTATGAGCCTGTATACTGTTTGGCATCACCCCTCGGGGTGTTATTTATCGAGGGGACCAGGCAGACGCCGGGTTCTTTTTCCACCGGGATTATAGCCTGGCCTTGATCTGATGGAAGGGAGGTGCTGACAGATACATCAGTAATCAAGGGAACTAAAACTGAATAATAAAGAGTTAAACTGAGCCAGCCAATAACCCAGGTAATTGCCAAAGGAATGAAGTGCTGTTTCCATAGGGGAAACAGAAAGGGGGAGTGGAGTGTCAGGAATTAACAGTACCATGGCAAACAATAGAATAGAATCAAGAGAATTATAAGTACAAAGTGTTTATTACAGATCTTGGGTACAAGACGACATATCTTTGCTTATCTTTTTTGTTGGTGCACTCTGACTGTTACATACTTGCAAGATTTAACACTTTACTGTTATGCTATTATACCATTGTGCTGCTGCAAGCTTTAAAAATACGTTACTGTGC
>ML686170.1:65160-76080 GCA_007922175.1 Pelusios castaneus
CTGCAGCTGGGACCCAAGCCCCTGGCTGGAGATGGGTAGCCTCATCCACCCCTCACCTGCCAGGGGTGCGGGTGAGGATGTTGAGGGGCCCCTGGATGAGACCCACATAGTTTCCCTCACTTTCCTTTCCTGCAGGGGCTCCAACGCTGTGGTGCAGTTACATGCTCCCTCCTGGGTCCTAGCGCCGGAAGGACACATGTCTATATAGGCTGGGCAGCCCAGCACACACAGAGAGGGAACCCTCCCAGCAGTAGAACTCAGGAGACAGCTGCTCCGTGAAGGAGCAGCCCAGGCTGGCTGCAGCTCCCAGGCCAGGGCAGAGTGGAACATGCGTTCCCCCTGCTTCTTCTATTGTTAGGGGCCCCGGAACGCTGACCCCTTGAATTCGGGGGCCCCGGAACGCTGTTCCTGCGCGGTCCGGCCTACTTTAACCCCTGGCTGTAAGGATTTTGGCCCATCTTGGGATATGCTTCAATGGTTCAAGACAGGAACGTATCACACGGAGGCAAAAAGAGACCATGGAGGATGGAGAGATTTGAAGATTGTTTTTTGGGCTAGGCTTGGGCCTTGCTTTTGGCCCAAGAAATTTGTCTGCCTTATTGATTCAGGTGAGCACTGTACGCTTACGTGTGTATTCTGTTTTGCATATGTATTTCTGCTTTCCTCCTATACATCTGCAGTTTTCCATCCTCAAGCGTCTGACCAAGTGGGATTTTCTCCCACAAAAGCTCATGTGATAAATAAATTTGTTAGTCTTTAAGAGCCACTAGATTCCTTGTTTGTTTTGCTGAACTAGACTGACACAGCTCCCCCTTTGGAACTATTCTGTTTTGGTAATTCTTAAATGGAGAATAAGGATATTACTGTGCAAGGCTCCTTCACTGGTAAAAGATCCTGTAAACCTGCAGAGAATCACACTCGGAGACGAATGGACTGGGAATGAGTGACCGTGAGCCCTAACACTGTTCCAGGCACAGCATTAACTCTGTTGCTCTCACGGCATAGCAGTGCAACAGAGGGAAACTGAGGCATGTCCAAGATTCATTAAAATATTACCAAAATTTCCCACTGCCCTCCTTTGTAAAATGCTTTTAGATCTACAGTAGAAAAGTGCAAAGTAAGAGCTGGATTTCATTTGGTGTCTCCTCCCACACAGATCCAGCAAAGACAAATACCTTTCCTTCTGTCTCTGAACCCCCCCCTCCTCCCCCCCCATGCAATCCACTCCTCTTCTTTAAGATGAAGGACGCCAGCCACATTGCACTTTGCTGAACTACTCTACTTTATTACCCTCTAATCCAAAGCAAGGAAGTCAAAAATTAAACCCGCTTCCCACCTCTCTGCCCACAGCCTCATGCCATTCCCCACCCACCTAAGCCAATTGCTGTCCCAGGGCCCACCTGTCCCACCAATACACCAACCTTTTTATTATTAGATCCGAAAAACCAGGCTCATCCCCGAGAGAAACAGCCTGAGCCAGCGACGTAAGTCAATGATCAGGTCCAGAGAAGCTAAGTCCAAGGAGTCACCCACTGTTGTTAGGAGGGAGCGTTAGCCCCTTGTCTGCCAGACCCTCTCTTCCACGACAGAGGCACATTCCTGCAGATGAGCTGGTAGGGTTCCCGATTCCTTGTGGCCTCAGCTGTTGAGTCCTGGCCTGGTTTTCGGGTTTGCCAAGCCCGTTGACTTTCCCAGCTTCTCTGCCCAGCCACTTCCACTCAGGAACCGGTGAACGGCCCCACTCCCACGCTGCTCCCTCCTTTTGAGGCATCATTCATAGCCCGTTAGGATTCAGGACAGCTTCCCCTGATACTCCAAGACATTTCCTCTCTGTCCCAGTGCAGCGAGTTCACAGTTCTCAGCTCTCAAAAGCAAAACGCTGCCGTTTCTCAGCCCCATTGTCAGCACCCTTCGTCCCCTCTTATCTCCCATCACTGCAGCGACTAGGCAAGATCTTCCTTTCCCGGTTCAGTCAGTCTCCATCTGTAGCCATGGTGATTGCTATTTAACCATCTGGACCAACCATGGGTGGGAAGAGGCCAGAGGACTCCCATAGACTCCCACGCAGGGAACGGAATTGGAGCCAGCATTAGCACAACCAAAAAAGAAACATGAAGCATTAATTAACTCCGCCTTTCTAATCATCGCTTGTCTAGGGGGATGTGTCACACAGAATCTAATGGGAGCAATATGAAGGAGAAGCCCTGAGACACCAGAAGGCAACAACAGTATAGATGAGACATCCCGAGACTAACAGAAAGGAAGGGGAACTCTACAAATGGGACCTCCCCCAGCTAACGGAAAAGGGGGGAACCATATAGAGGTGACACCCCAAAGCTAATGCTATTGACATAGGATTCTTTGTGCCTACAACGGCTTTTCTAGGCCTCCCACAAAGGGGAGGGCCCATGAAAATCAGCAGCTGTTTTGTGAATTTAGCCCCCTGGCACAGAGAGCAAGGCCCATGGAGTGGGGTTATGCATCTACGGCTCTGGGGTCAAAGATCGCACCTTCCCTGGGGATTGGGTCACGTGCCTGCTCTCAATGGCCCCTGGTGCGCCAGGGCTGGGACGAGGAGGCACTGATCTGCCTGTAACCAGGCAGATTCCCAGCCACAGAAGCCCTTTTCTACATTCAAGCAGCAGGGAGTTCCACAGGTGAACCCTGAATTGTTCTAAAGCCATTCTTCTCCAGGAACAGATCCCCCTTCACCTACTCTCTCTTTCTGCTAGTCTCTGCCTGCAAGCTCCAGCTGCTTCCTGTCCACCTCCTGAACCCTCAGCCCCACTCCCGTACGGTCTGCTGCCCTCTGTGGTTCCTACATCCCAGTCCCTTCATTCCCTCACCCCACTTCTAGGTCCTATCCCAGACCCAGTACTCCACTCCCTCCCCTTCTAGCTCTCATCTCCCTTGCTCCCTGGGTATGGGATGGATGGGGGAAACCCCCGTGGCCCTATGGCATTCAGGGGAGAGGGTCTCAGCAAGCAGGCAGCACAAAGGCCATTTGCTGCATCAGCAGTGGATCACGCCACTGGTGTGAGGGGCAAATAGTCACCCTCCTCACCTGCAGAGAACCCCTGGCTGGAAGAACATCAGTCACCCACCCATCCCCTTCCAGGGCAGGGGTCCTTCTGGTTCTCTCCAAAGACAAGGGCTCCCTTTCCCCCCACCAGACACCCTCCTTCCCCACCCCCAGCTTAGCCACGTTAGGAGCTGGGAGGAGGTTGCTGGGGCCAGCTCTCTGGCGTGGCGGTGCCACCGGCGACCTGGCTGGCTTCTCCTTCCCCTGGCCTCCATGTGCCGGGAGCCAAGAGGGACTTTGTCGCCCAGGCCCGGGGGGAGGTGGCCGGGCAGGAGGAGGGGATGGGGCACTGGAAGGGGGTGGTGGGATCCTCAGCCCAGGCGTCAGGCGGGGGGGTCATGGTCCCGGTCCTCCTCTCTCCCTCCCACCAGGAGGAAGGCAGCAGAGAGAGCGGGCTATCGGTGCCGGCGCTGTGGAGTCTCCGGTGGGCCGCCAGGGCTGCGCTGAGGCTGAAGGCTTTCCCGCAGTCAGGACAGACGTGCCGTCTCTCCCCGCCGGCACCTCCCTGGGCGTGGGCCCGCTGGTGCCGGTTGCGGTGGGAGCTGCGGCCAAAGCGCTTGCCGCAGTGGGCGCAGGGGAAAGGTTTCTCGCCGGTGTGGGTGAGCCGGTGCCGGTCGTAGTGCGAGCTCCAGGCGAAGCCTTTGCCGCAGATGCCACATTGGTACGGCTTCTCGCCCCGGTGCAGCCGCCGGTGCCGCTCCAGGGCAGCAGCCGCCGTGAACCCTTTGCCACATTCGGGGCACTGGTGAGGCCTCCCCTCCCGGGCGGCGTGGGTGCGCCGGTGAGCCAGCAGGGTGGAGCTGACGGCAAAGCTCTTGTCGCAGTCGCCGCAGTGGTAGGGCCGCTCCCCGGTGTGGATACGCCGGTGCCGCTCCAGGTGGGAGCTGACGGCAAAGGCCCGCCCGCACTCCCCACAGCGGTAGGGTTTTTCTCCGGTGTGGATGCGCCGGTGACGCTCCAGGTGAGAGACCCACCCAAAGCTCTTCCCGCAGGCCCCACACGGGTATGGCTTACCCGTGCTGCCGGTTGCACTGGTGTCAGGAGGCGGCGCTGGGTCCTCGGCGGGCTTTTCCCGGGCGTGGGTGCGCCGGTGCTTGGCCAGAGCCGAGCCCCAGCGGAAGCGGCGCCCGCAGTCTGGGCAGGCATAGGGGCGCTCGCCCGTGTGCACACGCTGGTGCTTGAGCAGGTTTGAGCTCTGACTAAAGCATTTGCCGCATTGGTGGCAGCGGTGGGGCCGCTCGGGGCCACTCTCCTCTACCTGGCTGGGCCCCGGCCCGCCCTCCTGGGTCTGTGTCCCCTTGTGCTTGAAGCGCTGTGGGTCTGTCTGGTGGTTGAGGCGCTTGCCGCAGTCGGCGCACCTCTGAGGTGGTGGTGGGGCTTCCTCCTCAGCCTCTTCCTCCTCCACGGCCACCGCGTGGGTGCGCATATGGCGGTCTAGGTGGGAGCTCCAGGCAAAGGCCCGGCCACACTCCCCACACTGGAACGGCTTCTCCCCCGTGTGGATGCGCTGGTGCCGCTCCAGGTGGGAGCTCCAGGCGAAGGCCTTGCCGCAGACGCCGCACTCGTACGGCTTGCCGCCCAGGTGGCTCTTCTGGTGCCGGTCCAGAGCACTGGGGTCAGTGAAGCTCTTGCCGCACTGCGGGCATCGGTTGGGCTTCTCGCCGCCCGGCGCGTGGGTGCGCTGGTGGGTCAGCAGCGAGGAGCTCACGCTGAAGCGGCGCCCACAGTCGGGGCAGGCGTAGGGGCGCTCCCCGGTGTGCACCCGCCGGTGGATGGTCAGGTCCGAGCGCTGGATGAAGGTCTTGCCGCAGTCGGGGCATTCGTGGGGCCTCTCGCCCGTGTGGATCTTCTGGTGCTTGGCCAGCGCCGACTTGTGGCTGAAGGTCTTGCCGCACTCGGCGCAGGTGTTAGGGCTCTCCCCGCTGTTAGCTGGCAGTTTCTCTCCCGCCTCGGGGCTCTGGGGAACCTTCCCAGCGCAGTCGGCTTTTCCCGGTGCCGGCTCCTCCGGGCTTCCTTGCTGGGGATTTTCTTCCTCTTTCCCACTTGCTGCCCCATCTGCTGCTGGGGAGAGAAACCCAGATACGAGTTATTTCCTGCACTGGGGAAACAACCCATAACAACTGCTGGGGAGAGTGAATGGCCAGCAGACAGATCCTTCCAAAATCCTATCCCAAAGGGAGCAATTCTGTCTCTGCATGCCATCCACTCACGGGAAGGGAGCTCCTGCCAGGGGTCACCTAGGGTGGGTAGAAGCCGAGTGTGAGGTAGACTCATAGACTCTAGGTCAGAAGGGACCAATATGATCATCTAGTCTGACCTCCTGCACAGCGCAGGCCACAGAACTTCCCACCCACTCTGCAATAAACCTCTATCCTCTGACTGAGTTATTAAAGTCCTCAAACCACGGTTAAAAGACTTTACGGTACAGAGAATCCACCAGCAAATGAGCCCCATGCTACAGAGGAAGGTGACCTCTGCCCTGCCCCCCCAGAGCCTTTGCCAATCAGGGGGAAATTCCTTCCTGACCCCAAAACGGTGATCCGTTGAGCATGTGGGCAAGACTCCTTAGTGAGAGGCCCAAGAAAGAATTCTCTGTAATAACTCAGAACCCGCCCCATTCATCGTCCCATCAGCGTATCTACCCTCTGGAGCCACAGATCAGTCAACTGGTAAACTATGTTGTGCCATCGTACCATCCCTTCCTTGAATTGATCGAGCTCAGTTTTGAAACCAGCTGGGTTTTTTGCTGGCACAGCTCCCGTTAGAAGGCTATTTTAGAACGTCACTCCTCTGATGGATAGAAACCTGGCAGGGGACAAGCCTGACCTGGCTGGAGCACCCCTACTTGAAGGGGTGCTCCAAAGAGGAGGGAGCTAGACTGTTCTCGATGGTAACAGAGGACAGAACAAGGAGCAATGGTTTCAAATTACAGCTGGGGAGGTCAAGGTTGGATATTAGGAAAAACTTTCTCACTAGGAGGGTGGTGAAGCATTGGAATGGGTTACCTAGGGAGGTGGTAGACTCTCCATCTTTGGAGATTTCTAAGGCCCGGTTAGACAAACCCCTGGCTGGGAGTGGGAGTGGTCCTGCTTTAGGATTTAGTGGGAGTGGTCCTGCTTTTTAGCAGGGGGTTGGACTAGATGATCTCGTGAGGTCCCTCCCAGCCCTAATATTCTATGATTCTATGAATGAGGCCAGGGCCGGGGGAGATCTCAATGGGCGGGACAGGATGAGTTGCAGGGACTCCAGTTGTTCCTGCAGAGACTCACCTGCCTGGGCGTCTCTGGGCATGTGGAGATCCAGGGCTGTTGGCTCATTCCCTCGGTCGAGCCGGGAGAGCAGGTCAGGCTTGGATATTGGAAATTCTGCGTGGGTGAGAAAATGAACAAGATGACAGTGGGTTGGACACTGGCCCCCCATCTCCCTCTGCCTCAATGGCCCTGCTGTCCCCTCCCTCCCCCCCACCAATTCTCACCTCAAACCTCCTTGCGGGAGATCTTTATGTCCAGCACCCAGGTGCCTACCTGCCCTCCCTTCATATCCCTTAACTCCTGGGGGATCTGTTCTTCCCCACTCTACACGCCCTCTGCCATGTCCAGGGAAGGGACCGACCTTCTCCTCCCCCAACCCCTTCTGGCACCGTGGAACCTGTCCTGTCCCATCTCGCTGGCTTCTGTAGCCTTGCTCTGATAGCCCCTTTTCCTCTGCTTTTGTCTCCCTCTGCTACCACCATCCCCTGGGGCCCCTTGTCCCGCTACCCATGGCTTCATTCACCAAGGGCTTTTTTTGTGATGGTACGCAGGAGTACTGAGTACCAGCACCTTTTTTTGCCAGCCCCACTGCCTAGCTGGAGGGGGAGAGGGGGGATCAGCAGGGAGAAGGAGCACACTGCTGGAAGAAGAAGAGTGGGAGAGACATTTTTCAAATTTACTATCAAGATATGAGGACCGGCAAAAACACAAAAAAGCCCTGCATTCACTCCCTTCTCCACTCTATCTTTGAGTTCTGGGGCGTAAGGGGGAGCAGGAGGCGGATCCCCAGTGATCTCAGGGTGCAAAGAAAGATCCCTGAATGCGACCACTTGTGGCTCCCAGCAGAGAAGAGGAAGCGGCTCCTTACCAAGGGCCATCAGGGTCTCGTAGCTCTCCTGCATGACATCCCTGTACAGGGCCCTCTGCCGTGGGTCCAGCAGTACGTACTGCTCCATGGTGAGACGCAGCTACTGTCTGCTCCGCCGGTGCTGGCGTCTGCAACAATAATCAGGTCCTGCTCAGCACCTGCCACACTGCCGTCTGCGATGGGTTGTATTTCCCATCTCCCTGCTCGTCAGCATCCCTCGACCGGACCTGCTGCATCTCTGCTCTGCCCTGCCTCTTATCCTTAGGAGCAGTCAGTGAAGTTTGCAACCTCAGATGCATGGTTTTGAAGTGCCAGATTCATAGCCGGTGTAAACGGACCCTACTGGTGCTACTCTGATTTACGGCAGCTGTCGCTCTGGCCCTGCGTGAATCAGAACTTTCCTGGAGGCTGTCCTGAGTAGGTGGAATAAACTGTTGGAAACTACAGACCCTCACAGACTTCACCACCTTCCGCTCTCAGCACGAAACGCGTTTCTTTGACCTGGCCTCTCTAACAAATATATAGCAAAAGAGGGGTGTGCTCAAAGATTACAATAATGAGTAAGCACCCAAGTTAGCTACACGGTATAGAGGTTCTATCGCACAAAGGGTTTTGTGATTTCTAAATTCATCTTCGTTTGGAGATGGCATGAAACAGACCAATAAAATCTGGGAACCACTTCATTATTGTGTTAGAGAACTCTGATAGCTTCCAGCAGCATGATGTTTCCTTACAGAAACTATGCTGGTCAATCCCCGTCACATTCCGTTCATCCATCAACCTACAAAGCTGGGTGTTTTTAACCACCTTTAAATATTGCTGGAAAGAGATTTTCGAGGTACTGAAATCAGACGAACAAGGAGTCTTTTAAAGACTAACACATTTATTATTTATTTATTCATCTTTAAAAGTGCCACAGGACTCCTTGTTTGTTTTGCTGAACTAGACTAACACGGCTCCCCCTTTGGAACAAGTTAGTCTATTCTTCAAGGCGTCTGACAAAGTGGGATTTTCTCCCACAAAAGCTCATGCGATAAAGAAATCCGTTACTCTTTAAAAGTGACACAGGACTCTGTTTGTTTCTCTTTGGAACAGGAAATCAGACGCACTCACCTGCCATTCCAAATCTCAGCGCTCTTTAAAAGGGGCAACATTTGCCACCTTTCAATCCAGCACCTGATTTTCACTAGTGGGCATGGCTTTGTTTTGTCGGGCAAGGCGCTCAGACGCCCGCTATGTTGATCCTTCTCTAGCAAAATGATTTTTCCAAGCATTGGCTAATCCAACCCCTCACTTTACTGCAGTGGTTTTCCGAATCACGGGTCGGGACCCAGTACTGGGTGGCAGACCATCAGAAACTGGGTCGCGGCATCTTCTGCTGCCTCCACTAAATGACAGGAATGCAATCCTGAAGGATGTAATTGTTGGGTCGCAGGCATAAATAATATTTTTCAACTGGGTCCCAAGGAAAGAAGTTTGAAAACCACTGCTTTGCTGCATAAAACCACAGGGCAGGCCTTTTTTGGAAGCAAACTTACATCCCTCCCCCTCCAACAGAGCCAACCGCAGCTCAGTGCTGCTTTCTGCAAGTCAAACGACTGAGCCAACACCCACCCACCCACCCAGAGCAGAACATTTACTTCTGGTTCAGCTCATGCAAGGGCGAACAGGAGCCGGCGCTTGCCAATGACAGGGAAGCAGAGATTGCAGAAGGAGCCATTTTCACAGTCACTCCCCCTGGCTGCAGCCAAAACCGAATTCACTCTCAATCACCTGCAGGCTCCGGCTTGGAGCTGGTGTCACTGGAACCTGGAGCTGCCCCAGAGGCTGGATGCAGCCTCCGGAGAAAGTCCCCACCAGGGCTGGGTGCAGAGGGCGCTTGGAGGAAGGTCTCTCCCTGGCTCTCGGGTCACTATGGACGCAGCTGCTGGTGTCTCTGACCCAGGAAGCTCAGCCCCCTGATATCCTGAACGAAAGGGGAAAAAAAAAAAATACAGAGGAAGAGAGGAAAGGCATGAGGTGGAGCAACCTCCCAGTCCCTTCCTTTAGCAATAACCAGAGCCCTCTGGTGGCACCAGCTAATGGATCTTCTTCCTGAGCAAGGCGGCCGGGGGGCTGTATTTTGGCAGCTTTTTATTGTGTTTTTTGAGAAGTGTTTCGGTTTTTTTAAAACTCAATTTAGCTCTCCAAAGTCAACACAGCTTTGGGAGAGGTGATGGAGACATTATTATTGATTATAAATGTTTATTTGTTATTATCAATTGCTAATAATATTAGGTCATCCAAGTGGTGGGCCCTGTGCAAACTTTACTAAATGCTCCCAGCAGCTTGCAGCTGCTGAGAATAGCTGGGGATTCTCAGCCTTGGCTATATCCCGAGCTTGTCATCCTTATATCGGAGGCTACATTGGTTTGTTAAGTCAACCTAAAACCGGTGTGGATGCCCTAGTTCGACTTAATTCCCTAAGTCGAGCTAGGACCGGGACAAGGGAGCTGGGGGTCCCCATGTCCCCGGAAGCCGCAGCTCCCTTTGAAGCCACGGCTCTCCATGGACCTAGCCAGTCGACTTAAGAGTCTAGTGTAGACTCTCTAAGTCAACTTAGCTTTTGTAGTGTAGACATACCCACAGTGTCTGTTGGAGAATGCACAGAGCTTGCTATGCTATTTCCTGGGGCCCTTTATATTCTGACGATGGTATGATGACAAACACAGGCCAATATTGTCAAGAGTGATTTTGGAGGGCCTGATTTGAGCTGGCGGGCTTTTTAATTCCACTCTATTTGTTGCAGAAAGCAGTGTGATCCCAGCCTGGAGCACTGTCAATAAAGCATGTTTCTTGTGCACGGGGTGGTCCTTTTATAATCATGGCCTCTTTTTAAAGCACTTTGACATCTACTGATGAAAAGTGCTATTCAAAACCAAGGAGGGATTACTATTATTTAACAGACAACAGCCGAACAACATCCAGTGCCTGGAAAACAGAGCAAGACAATTTCAAAGTGCAAATTGTAAAGGGAAAGTAATTTAACTGTTGGGACAGCTTCCCAAAAGATAAGATGGATTCTCCATCACTGAACATCTGTAGACCAAGACCAGCCGTTTCTCTTTAAAAGACATATTTGAATCTAGTTCAAGCTCAAGTTTTGGGCTGACCCAGGAATCACTTGGGGGAGGCTTTGTGGTGTTTGTTACGAGGAAGGTCAAATTATATGGCCTCTTCTAGCAATAGGTATCAGCAATGACCAGAAAGCCCTGCACCAGATGCCAGACCCATTGAAAGCATCTGTGAATGGATTGCTAGCATCCATGGGTACCACAAAAGCTCATGCGATAAATAAATTTGTTAGTCTCTAAAAATGGCACAAGACTCTTAGGAAGTGGAAAAATCAGCCATGTTTGCTCAAGGAATGGGAACCAGAAAAGGAAGCTGGGGGGGGGGGGGGGCAAACATAAAGGCCTTTTTGAAAAGTTCCAGAGGGGTAACCATGTTCTGTGTACAGCAAAAATGAGAGTCCTATGGCACCTTAAAGACTAACAAATTTCTTCGGGCATAAGGTTGAAGCTCACAAAAGCTTAAGCCCAATTAAATTTATCAGTCTTTAAGGTGCCACAAGACTCTTGTTGTTAAAGCCATGTTTGCTCAGGGAATGGGGACAGGAAGGGGGAAAAATCATCCATGTTTGCTCAGGGAATGGGCCCCTGAAGGGGAAAAGTTCCAAA
>ML686170.1:76090-111051 GCA_007922175.1 Pelusios castaneus
ACCAGAGGCGGAAGTGCGTATTCCGCTGTTTATTCATATGATGTAAGGCGCAGAGGGGACCTACCGGACGCCCTCCATCCGCCATCTTTGTTCAGGGCGGCGGAACCGGAAGTGCGCACGGCCACCCATTCTGGGGGACTCGTTGCGGCAGGACTCGGCCGCCATGGCGGACGCGGGCCGCCGCCTGCAGGAGGAGCTGACGTGCCCCGTGTGCCTGGACTACCTGCGGGACCCGGTCATGGTGTCCGAGTGCGGCCACAACTTCTGCCGCGCCTGCGTCACGCGCTGCTGGGAGGAGGAGCCGGCGCGCGCCCTGAGCTGCCCGCAGTGCCGCGAGCCCGTCGCGCGCCGCCTCTTCCGGCCCAACCGCCAGCTGGCCAACGTGGTGGAGATCGTGCGGCGGGGCGGGGCCGGGGGCGGGGCCGGGCTGTGCGCGCGCCACGGGGAGGCGCTGAAGCTGTACTGCCAGGAGGACCGGAAGGCCGTCTGTCTGGTGTGCCACCTGTCCTGGGAGCACCGCGCCCACCGCGTCGTGCCCATCGAGGAGGCGGCCCGCGGCTACGAGGTGGGCGGGGCCGGGGCTCGCCCATTGGTAGGCGCCCCCAGGTGGGTGGGGCTAGGGCCTGCCCCGTGGTGGGCGGGGCGGGGCCAGGGCCTGCCCATGTGTGAGGGTGGGCGGAGTCACCAGGGTTAGGGGCAGGCTGGTGGGCGGGGCTTTGTCTTTTATGGGCCCCTAGTGCCCCTTGGGTAACTAGATATCCCGATCTTATAGGGACTGGCCCAGTGTGCGGGGCTTTATCCTCCATGGGCCCTAGTGCCCCTTGGGTAACTAGATATCCCGGCTTTATAGGGACTGGCCCAGTCTGTGGGGCTTTGTCCTCCATGGGCCCCTAGTGCCCCTGGGGTAACTAGATATCCCAGCTTTATAGGGACTGGCCCAGTCTGTGGGGCGTTGTCCTCCATGGACCCCTAGTGCCCCTTGGGTAACTAGATATCCCGACTTTATAGGGACTGGCCCAGTGTGCGGGGCTTTGTTCTCCATGGGCCCCTAGTACTCCTCAGGTCACCAGATATCCCATTTTTACAGGTACTGGCAGGGCTGTCCTGAGCGGGGACTGGGGCCAGCAGGTCTGGGGGGGCGACGGCGACAGTGCAGTGCCCACCTAACCGCGGGGCCCGGGACGATGGCCCTGTTCGCCCCCCCTCTAAGGACGGCCCTGGGTACAGGCTTAGTGTGGGAGGCTTTGTTCTATATGGGCCCCTATGACGATCAGCTATCCTGACTTTACAGGGACTGGCAGGGTGTTTGGGGCTTTGTCTTCTATGGCCCCAGTTGTCCCTTATGTGACTAGC
Organism: Pelusios castaneus; assembly: GCA_007922175.1. Lineage (NCBI taxonomy): Eukaryota > Metazoa > Chordata > Testudines > Pelomedusidae > Pelusios > Pelusios castaneus. The sequence goes on from ML686170.1 coordinate 77,444, forward strand.
AAAACAAATGAGTCACTTTTAAAGACTAACACATTTATTTATGGCATGAGCTTTCGTAGGAGAAAATCCCACTTCGTCAGATCCTTAGAAGATGGGAAATTTAGAGAATGGGAGCAAAAGGAAGGAAGGGGCATGTAAGTCATTGTTTGCTCCCATTCTGTATGTTCCCCATCTTCAAAGCGTCTGACAAAGCAGGATTTTCTCCTATGAAAGCTCATGCAATAAATAAATTTTTGTCTTTAAAAGTGCCCCAGGACTCTTTGTTTGTTTTGCTGAACTAAACTAACACGGCTACCTCTCTGGAACTTACATTGGGACTAGGTGTCTTAACCTGTAGAGACAGGCCCAGTATTGAGAGCTTTGTTTTATATGGGCCCTATCTAGGGTGACCACGTACCCTGGCTTCATAGGGACAGGCCCGTATTCAGGGCTTTGTTTTATATGGGCCCCGTCACCTTTCATGTAACCAAATGTTCTGACTTTATAGGGACAGGCTCAGTGTTTGGGGTTTGTTTTATGTGGGCCCTTATCCTAGGATGGCCAGATTTCATGACTTTATAAGGACAATCTCGGTATTTGGGGCTTTGTTTATATAGGTGCCTGTTGCCTCTAGGGTGACTAGATGTCCCAACTTTATAAGGACAGTCCAGGTATTCAGGGCTTTGTCTCATAAAGGTGCCTGGTGCCCAACAGCACTGGAAGGAACATGGAACTCACGCTTCAGTGTTTCTCTAACTCAAAGAAGGTTAGGAAGGATGTCTGTCTGGGGGCAGGCGGTCCATCATTCTTTTCTTGTGAAGCAGCTGGTGTTGGGGACTCTAGCTGGGCCCCTCGCTGGTCTGACCCAGGCTGGTGTTCCTAACTCTGGAAACTTTGTGGAGACCACCCCGCAAACAAAGACTCCTCTTGCTTGTTCCAGGAGGCACCACAAGAGCAACTAGCTGGTCTGAGAAAAGAAAGAGAAGAAGCCAAAGCCAATGAGGAGAAGAAAAGTGAGCACCTGCTGGTAGGTTCTCAGAGCCACTCCTGACATTCTCCTTGGATCAGCATGCGCTGGGTGACGTGGCAAACGCAGGGCCCATCCTGCTGTCCTCAGCCAGCGAACCAGCCTCATTGGAGCCCAGGGAGGAGAGCGGAGTTAGATGAACGAGACTGGTGTCCCGGGAGAGCGTCTCTTTTGTGGATCGGCCCAGAGAGACAGTACCCAAGGGCTGGTCAGATGCAACAGGGACCGGGGTTTCTCTGCAGCCCTGGAGGTGATGGGGAGAGAGAATGTAGGCTGGCTGGCTGGAGAGCTGAACTCCGTACAGGCTGGCCAGGTTTTTCTCTTGCCATTAGCAGCCTATTATTCTCCAGGCTACTGCAGGCCGTCGCAGAGGAGATGCGCATGCCCTGCTGCCTCTCTCCTGAGGACTTGACTTTGGGTCCTTCTTTGTGGCCCTGTTCCCCACCCGCTTCAGAGTTGGGCTTTTGAGGAAGGATGGTGTTTTTTGATTCCTCCTGAACTCTACCCACTCGTGATCTCCCAATGAAATCACACTTGCAGTAGATGGGGTATGTCTTCATAACCGGATCATCTCTCTCCCTTGTATCATGTCGTCATCAGCAATAAAAGGGTAGGGTGGCTTCTGTCTTGTCATCACTAGGTTTCAGAGGTAACGGTTCTGATAAATGGTGACACTTCATGTCTCTGAGAGAGATTCTTTCCAGGCAGCTCTTACTGTATCTGTTCTTTCTTTGCTACTGTAAGGGCTAGAAACTTGATGCTGTTTTTTAGAAAAAGAAAGAAACAACCTCAGATTTTCTTGCACAAGGTGCAGAAACCAGGGAAAAGTTACCCAGAACTGTTACTGATAAATGGCTTGATCCTGCCCTGAAGTCTCTGTCTTTTCTCTTTAAAGAACTCCCTACGTCTGCTTAGCAGCTGTTATTGATTCTCCCTGTGTTACCGAGCCACCCTCTCTGTGATTGCAGAAACAGACAGAAGCCGAGAGACAGAAGATTCTATCGGAGTGTAAGGATCTGCGTGGGTTCCTGGAGGAGAAGGAACAGTTCCTGCTGTCCCGGCTGGAAGTGCTTGATGGAGACATTGTCCAGAGAAGGGATGAGAATGTCTCCAAACTCTCGGAAGAAATTTCCCACATTGATAAACTGATCACTGAGAGGGAAGGCGAGAAGGGGCAGCAGCTGCAGAGCCAGCCCCCACAGGTAAGACATCTGGCAGGGTTACTATCAGTATTTTCCATCTCGCCACTGGGAGGGAGGTGGAAAATGAGGCATGGAAGGGGCTGGTTGCGAAGCCAGTTGTTTGCAGAGCTGGGACTGAAATCCAGGAGTTCTCATTCCCAGCCATCCCATCTATAATCCTGGCTGCCCTCCCACAGCTGGGAGTAGAAGCCAGGAGTCCTGGTCAGTTGCAAACCCCTTCATTAGACAGGGATGAGCTATTCCTTGCTGAAGTCAGGGTTCGCAGTGTAATTGACATACACGTTACCTAGCAGCTACTTGAAACTGGTCAAACCCCGATCCCCACATCTTCAGATTTGTATCTTCTTACTATCCAATGACTTCTCATTTTTTAAAAGGAGCACTTCTTAAAAATGGATTTGTTTGGGACAACTTTGTTCCCTGGCAGGGTTTTGAACCTGAAGATTTTTGTTCCTTACAAGAAAGGAAAAGATTGAGATTTCTTGCACTAAAAACTTAGGAAATATCCAAGTCAGGGAAAGAGTACATGTTGGGGGTGGGGAAGGTGTACACGAGACACATTTCAGCCAGCACTCATGCTTAATATTTCAGAGGAAATAAATAAATATTAGTGTAAAATCCCTGAACCAGTCTACACTGACGTGGGTGAGAATCGGCTCTGAATGTGGCCCCAGTTCACGTAGGCTTGGTCTACACCTAAAAATTAGATCGACCTAGCTACAGTGCTCAGGGCTGTGAAAAATATTGCACTCTGTGTGACATAGGTCGATCCAGTCACCACTGTAGATGCAGGTGGGTGGACGGAAGGAGTCTTCCATCAATTTAGCTGTCATCTCTCAAGGAGCGACACAGGAGAACACCTTCCATTGATGTAGGAAGGATCTACGCCACAGCGCCTTTTGCTGTAATGTATACATGCCCATAGAACACCTTCCCCCCAGCCACCTGGAATCCCTTGGCAAACATAAATCAGTTTACCTTGGGAGCTAGTCAGGCAATAATAGCTGTGCTGGGGAAACTGAGTCAGGAAAGAACTGACTTTCCAAGCAAGCCAGTGGCAGGACAAAGAAGTGGAAGCAGGATTCCTGGCTTCCAGTCCTGCGCTGTAACCGCCCCTGGGATCATCCTTCAGCACCAGTTAGGCTCCGCATTAGGCGGGATAGGAAGACTTGGGGAGATGGGCGATACTTTCCTTAATAGCCGCTTCCCAACTGACCCTTCCTGAGGCTGCACAGAGCAAATGTCCCAGCTGGAGGGGGCTGAAAGTGACAGCCGTTCTTTGAATCGGAGCCTGAGCGTCCGATGCCAGCGATGCCTCCTCTGTGCATCCACTGATTGCTTCTTCTTTTTCCTCCTCCCTAGGATGATGGCAGTGCTGGGATCAGGTAAGTCCCGGGCTCCATCTCCCTCTTCTTCACGCTCAGCTACACTTGGACACGGCCCTGAATACGTGTGATTGTGTCCCGCTAATAGCTGCCATAGCAAAATGAGAAGGCGCTAGCTCCTACGTGACAGCCAGTGGGATTTCTCCTTGCGCTCGTGTGCTAGGGGCTTTGGTTTTTGATATGAAAGAGCACAGGTTCAGTCCCACCAAAGACCTGGGCCGTCTATGGGAATGACGTTTTACATGCAGTACGCCCACCCTGGATCTACGTCTCCTTTTCTTCCTGGATACGGGGCCCCTTGTTACTGGGATAGCCCAGCATGAGAAAACGGATCTGCTGAGAACCTAGAGAGCTCCTAAATTAGTCTCCATGTCCTGGTTAATCAGTTGGGAGCATGGGGTTGTAGTCGCGTGACTCACAACAGGGAGTCTTTCAGGTTGCAAAGCTCAAGCTGAGCCCTGCAAGTTTCCTTGGGGTTAGGCATCAGGCCTGTTTCTAACCCCTCATCTTTCTCTCTCCAGCCGTGATAACTGGGCCTTTCGGAAGCCAGAGCCTGGGTTTGCGGAGCTGGAGAAAAGACTCCGGAGTTTCTCTCAGAAAAGTGCCGTCCTGAAGGAGGTCCTGCTGGAGTTCAAAGGTGAATGGAAGCGTCCGTGGGTCTTCTCTGCTCATAGCTCCTGTAATATCGGGGAAGGCTGTTTCTGGTCTCCCAGTTGGCTTTACCTGTGCTCTGTGCGCACGTGCTGGTCACGCTGATAGCAAGAGTTGGAAGAATTGAGCTTGTAGTGTGTCCTGCGTCCCTTGCTGTGGAAGAAATTCCACTGCAAGTCCCGTGGGACGTGCAGCAAGCCCAAATGTGAGTTGGGGAGTGGGTACCTGATGTGCCTAACAAAGGGTGGGATACACGTCCCAGCCCTGAATGGTGTCTCTAATGAAGCCTTGGACACTGGATGCTAAGAGTTGTTTGGAAATTCTTCAGTCTATTTTCGAAAAATGGCCTTTTTGTAAAAGCCGAAATGCCTTCATTTTCCAACGCAGTGGGAAAAATTGGGAAGATGTATTTCCCATCCCCAGTTCAGTGGCAAAAGGAAACATTTTGTGGCTTTGGTTTCACTTTTTCAGCCCACTCTTGATGCACATCCTCATGTGCCAGGGCCTCAACTCTCTCTCCTTTTGTTCCCCTAGAAAACCTGCGGTTCGAGCTGGAGAATGACACAGGTAAGCCTCCCTCTCTCTCTCCACTGACATGATGGCTTCTCCAAGTGTCCCGGACCAGTGCTGGCAACTGCCATTAATCCTGCCGCTGGTGGGACCCCGCTTGTGTGATGGCTGAAGGGAATTCAGCCAGAATCACCTCTCAGTGCTTTGTTTCCATTTTGGTTAAAGAAACAAAACCCTGAATGCTGGGAAGCAGGGTGAGAGAAACGCCTGGGCAGTTTCCTCAATACACCCCATGCTTTCTCATGCAGACGCCTGAATTCCTGCCGAAATCTCCCGTTTGCTAGACCGGCGGTTCTCAACCTTTTGCAGGTCGCGACGCACTCGGTGGCATATCGCTACCCTACAGGGCACACCAGCCGACCCACCCCAGGCTGAATCCAACCATCCCCGCCCCCCCTCCCTCCCCGGCTCTCCGTGACACACGAATGTGTCCCAACACAGTGGTTGAGAACCACTAGACTAAGGCAGTCTGTCAGGGTTTGGAAAAAGAGCATGGCCCAGAGACCTCCCCTTTTCCCGGCGGCTTCCTATGTCTCTGAGGCGACTGCCCAGTTGCACAGATATCACCCCTATTTTAAATGGGGGCAGTATCTGAGTGACTGGACAGTAGCGCCCCAATTTAAAAAAGGGGTGATTTGGTGCATGAAGGCTCTGTCTCTGCTGTTACATCCCTTTCTCCTTCTCTAGCGGATATAACCCTAGATCTGGAAACCGCAAATCCCTACCTGATGCTGTCCGAGGACAAGCGCAGCGTGAGACTGAGAAGTGCCCCGCAGGACGTGCTGGACAGTCCCAAGAGATTCGACTTCTCCTTCTCTGTCCTGGGGGCTGAGGGCTTCACTTCAGGGAGGCACTACTGGGAGGTGGATGTGGGGGATGGGGACAGCTGGGCTTTGGGGGCTGCCAGGGAGTCGGTGAGGAGGAAGGAGAAGATCGACTTTGCGCCCGAGGAAGGGATCTGGGCGGTGGGGCTGAATTGGAAGGGCAAGAACTGGGACCAGTACCAAGCTTTCACCTCCCCCGAGACTCCCTTGTCTCTGTGTGAGAGGCCCAGGAAGATCGGGGTCTACCTGGACTATGAAGGGGGGTGGGTGGCATTCTATAATGCTGATAACATGGCTCCCATCTTCACCTTCACGGCTGCCTTCTCAGAGAAAATCTTCCCTTTCTTCTGGCTCTTCTACGTAGGCTCTTCCCTCACACTTTGTAACTGATACGCTTGGCCTTGTTTGTTCCTGAAGGGGACCTGCAAAGGGTGGGGGACAGCAGGGTTCCTGCCCCTCTGTTCTTTGTGTTGGTGTTTGCTGCTGAGAAGTTGACATTTACCTTTTTCCCCCCAAATTTGTCTTGTTACACTAGAAATTCAGGACATGTCTACCCTAGAAGTCTCCGTGGCCATCTGGGAATCTTGGCTTAGGTGATGAGGAGCACAAATCGCATTGCCTAAGACGTGCTCCTAACTGACTGGATGTTTTTGAAAATCTGCCCTGGGCGACTGTAGCCCTCTGGAGACCTGGCATTGATACCAAAGAACCTGCCTGAGATGGTGTGAAAGATTTTATTCAGGCAGATGAACACCTCACTCAGTTGCCCCAAAGACACGTGGGACAGAGGGTCTGTGTTAATGAGTCAGCCCTCTGAGTCTCCCTAGGAAGCCAGATTTGATACTCCTGATGTCCCCGTAGCAAATCAAGCCGCATGGGTGGGAGGGGAAAGGCATAAACAGTTGGGCCTCTGCAGGTCACCTTTTGTGAATGTGGTTGCTTCAACTCCCTCCCCTTCCTCAGCGACGGTGCTTTATCTTCCAACACTACGGTACCCTCTCTTCCGTTCCCTCGCAGGGAACAGAGGAAAGCCTTCATCCCCGTCTGTTGCTGTCAGATACCTAGTGGATGTTAATAAGGTTGTCCTTGACGTTGGTGTTTTGGGGCCAGGTTGAGGCTGCTAGAAATCAAGGGCCCTCGGTATTTCTCAGGGTCAGACTTGTCAGGCGTGAGCTGGAGATGGCGTTCTCAGGGTGGGGCGTGGTGGTGGTCTGCACTTGCATCTATGGTCACGGGTAGACGGCTGGCCTAGGGGCTGCATTCTGGCACTGCGTGTGGGGTAAGCAAGGGCCGCTGAGGCCTGTTGTGCCAGATGATGCTCCGAGTTACACTGGTGCAACCGCAGGTTACAGCAACTCCTGCATTGGCTGAGAGCAAAATCCAGGAGTTGGTCCAGCTCTAACCTGTTGACTTAAGGAGTTGCCCTGGCTTAACACAGGTGCGACAGGGAGCAAGAGTGTTCTGTAAAGGTAACCAGAGCATTTTTTCATCTGCTTGTGATCTAACTGCTGCCTCGCGTTTGCTCTAGCCCTCGCAGGGCTGTGTCTCTGAGCTGTCACTCCATTTGGTAGGAAAATAAAATTCACTGTGCAAATAAAAAAGCCCCATGGTGTTGGAGTATTTGGCTGCTGCTTGACTGCAGCAGTCTTAGAGCGTGGTGGATAAAATTGGCTCACAGCTAGACACCAACAATTTTACTTTTGCTCCTCCATTACATTTCTGCAGTGGAGCTAGGCGACAGGCTGCTAAAACTGGTCACCATGGTGACCAGAAACATACATTTGTCAAGGCCTGTCTTAGACACACAAGTAACAGGGCAGCCACAAAAAGGGATCAGGAACTTTCCTGAGCTGCTGCAGTTGGAGAGGACCGCACGCTGGGTGAGGGATAAGCCATTTACATGGATAACAGCTCACTCTTCTCGAGACCCTGGTAGGAGGCATAATTCCCTGTTTATGAGGATTTAGCTCCATTCAGGCTCGGGTTGTGGCATTTAAGATCTCGAACTGAGCCGGGGGGCAAGAGCGTGCCTGGAGGCGCCGTGCCTGTTACAAGAAGAAGTAGCAGGAGTGCTGCCTGCGGGGAGATGTGAGGTTGGAACACGCGCGGTGCAGAAAGAAGCTGGCCAGAATTTAGCTGCAAAAACTCTGTCGCCTTTACTGAGCATGTGTTGCCTGGGGGGAGACTTAGATCTGGGCCGATTTTCACGGGGGTGGCAAAAAAGCTGGGGCCACAGACCAGGCTGACCCAACCTCTCTCCCATAAAACCCACCACGGTTCACGTCCCGGTTCCAAAGCACGGAGGCCTCCTCAGTGAAACGAGGGCGCACATTGACCTGGCAACCCACCTTGTTCGCAGAAGCCACGGCAGGTGAAACCTCCAAAAGAGAAATTAAAAAAAGAAAAATTCCTCAGGCTAAGGCGCGCCCCCTCCCTGCCCCCCACCATAAGTGGGTCACATGGCAAAATTAAATTACAGCGATGGGGCTTCCAACGCACCGTGCCAGGCTCCCTGGCCCCCCCTAGCAGCATTGGTCGTGATGGTACACACTTTCGGCAGGAACTTTATGAGTGGCATGCACTGTGCCCAGCACCCTGGGGCCTAGATGGTACCCGAATACAAACAAGTGCCTTCTGGGCACTGGACAGCTCCTTGGTGATCTCCTCCCGGGTGCCAACTCTGCGGCTGGCAATGCAGAAGAACGGATCAAGGCGTCACCTGGTGGGTTCTAGGCCAGGCAGAGACCACACGTCTCCCGAATGGCGACCTGGACGCCAGGAGTCACCCCGTCCAGGCTGTGGCAAGGCCCAGGTAGAAATCCTCCGTGCCGTGGCTTCTCCGATGGGCGGCCAGGTGCGCGCTCTCCCGGAAGCCTTTCCCACACTCGGGGCACTTGTGGGGCTGCTGGCTCGCGTGGACGCTCTGGTGGTTCCTCAGGTCCGAGCTGCGGCCAAAGCCGATCCCGCACTCGGCGCAGTGGAAGGGCCGGTCCCCGGTGTGACTCCTCCGGTGGATGATGAGGTCCGGGTGCTGCGCGAAGCCTTTCCCGCAGTCGGCGCAGTGGTAGGGGGCGTCCCCGAGGTGGCTGCCCTGGTGGGCCAGGAGGTGCGAGCGCTGGTTGAAGCTCTCCCCGCACTTGAGGCAGGTGTGCGGTTTCTCCTCCATGTGGCTGTACCGGTGCATTTCCAACTGCCCGGGCCATTTGAAGCCCTGGCCGCAGTCGGGACACTTGTACCGATCGTCCTGCAGGTGGGTGCGCTGGTGGTTGACCAGGACAGAACGCTTGCGGAAGCGTCGCCCGCACTTGGGACACTGGTGGGGCCACTCCCCCATGTGGCTCTTGCGGTGGGCGGCCAGGTCGCAGCGTCGCAGGAACCCCTCCCCGCAGTCGGGGCAAGGGAAGGGGCTCTCCCCCGTGTGAGAGCGCCGATGGATGGCCAGATCGCAGCGCCGCAGGAAGCCACGCCAGCAGTCGGGGCAGGGGAACGGCTTCTCCAGGGCGTGCAGCTGCTGGTGCCGCAGGAGGTGAGCGCCGTCGACGAAGATCTTCCCGCACTCGGGACACGGCCGCTGCTGCTGCTCTGCCTGGACGCTCAGCAGGACCTGGATGTATCTGTGGCCCTCGCTGCCTTCCGCAGGTGAAGTGGGGTGAACTCCACCCTCCTGCCCCTGCGATCGGCCCCAGCTCACACAGGTGTCCCCCTGCGTGTGACCATCTTCATATTTCATTGGTACCGTTGGACCCCGTTCCCCCAGTGAAGGGGACCAGGAGGCGTTTCCTTCGGATTTCACAGACGGCAACTTGCACAGCTCCACTTTCGGGATGTTCTCAGTCACTGGGCCCTCCCCTGCAGAGAGAGAAACAGAATTCACACAGGACTCGTTCTCTGGGATGGGGGAAAGGAAATGTCCGAGATGGGAATGGCAGAGGGGTGGGGAATAAACCAGAAGAACAGCTGAGATGGGAAAAAAATCAAGATCCTGCCCAAACTTTTCCCCAGAGGAAAAACGACCAATTCTGTTCCACCCAAATCTATCTGAACAGGCAGGTGTCAGTCAGGAAGGGGTAGATAGCTATGGTGATGGTTACCATGAGGATATGACACGGCGAAGGAGAACCCTGTTTCAGGCGGGAAGAGGCAGAAGCGGAGGAACTCTTTGCGGGGATCCAACCTGTTTCCCTTATTCCTTGACGGTGCCTGTTAGTTTAGCTGGTTCCTCACCTGCATAGGTGCCCCATGGGTTCTCCTTCTCCTCAAAGCCCTGCAATGCTGGGACCCACAGCTCTTCCTCCATTTTCAACTGGGAAATCACATCAGGCTTGGAAGCAGGAAACCCTGCTCAAAGAAAAGAAGACAAGTGAATTCATAGAATATTTCCTTCAAAGAATCTTCCATGAGTGCAGGGAACTGGAGTAGAAGACCTCTCGAGGTCCTTTACAGTCCTGTGATTTTAACCCCAGCTCATTTTAAAGCAGTTAAATCCCAGGGCCAGCTTCCTAGCTGCTCAAAATGTCCAGACACTGTTTCCATTTCCCTGCTGAAACACAGCAAGCCACACACTCATCAGCAATAGGGTTCTTACGGTGCCAAGAACGTATCCTAGAACGTGGACAAGTTCCCAAGGATAGCTGGGTTAGTCTAGTTCAACAAAACAAACCAGGAGTCCTGTGGCACTTTTAAAGACTAACAAATTGATTTATCTCATGAGCTTTCGTGGGAGGAAATCCCACTTCGTCAGATGCTTTGATGAAGAGGAACTTTGGCCTTAGCTCCACTTCTTACTGACTGAGAGGGGCCCACTGCCAAAGAGAGTCGCAGAGAAGCAGGGACCCGTGGGATTCATCCCAGTAAGGGCTGGGAAGAAGCAGAGGTCTCACCAATGCAGCAGTTCTGGGATGTAAGAGACCAGCAAAGCACATGTTGGGGAAAGATGCCATTGAGGAGCTTCAGAAACCAAATCCCCCAGACCCTGCCTCAGAGGAGACAGAGAACGGGGACCAATCCTGCCTTCATAGCCATCTGATGAACGCTCAAGGACACGGGGAAGGTCAATGGGTTGGGAACTTCTGCCAGGGGTTGTGGGGGGACGGCTGGTGTGACATCTGCCATGGCGTTATGGTACCTCCTAGAGATTATCCTGACCTGGGTGAGGTGAAGCAGAACTGGGGGAGCCCACAAAGTTTTGGGGGGAATCCCAGCTGTTCCTTTTGTTGGCTGGCGGCGTCTGTAACAGTTTCATCAACTCCTCACCCCTGCAGGCAGCTTTCATGTTCCTCCTTTCCTCAGAGCCCTGGAGATCTGCAATCCATGGCTGCTCCTCTCGCTCCAGCCAGGAGATCAGATTGGATTTGGGAACTGGAAATCTTGCTGAAGGGGGAAGAACAGGGCGGGATCAGTATGAATGAACGGTTTGTGGAATGTTTGTTACAAAGAAAGTTCCATGATTTAACCCAGCCTCTCCCCTGCACTGGGGCGACAGGAATCTGGTCCGACTGGAAGACGGACACAGGACCGTTTGGGAGAGTAGGACGCACTTCACCCCTGGAGGAGATATTGGCCGGAACAGGCACAACATGATTATCTAGCTCCTCAGGGCTGTAAGCGGGGAACTAAACTACTTCAACAAAACGGCTTCTCCTCAAAAAAATTAGATTTAAATGAACACAATTTTATTTGCAAAACAGTTTAGGCTTTTCATTCCATTTATAGAAAATATTTTGAAATTATGGTAAATTTTTTTTGGGGGGGGGGAGAATTATTATTTTTAAAAAAAATCTTAGTTTGGAAACTGTGAGGAAATGCCCATCTTCTCACGGAGTTTTCCTTTCTCCTGCCTGTCCTTCTCCACCAGAAAAGGAGGAGAAATGTGAAAGAGGGAGAGAAATTAAAAGTGAAACGTTAAAAGCACCCAAAGTGATATTTGTGGAAAGAAAGCTTCTAATGACGGAGGAGACAGGAAACTCTTACCCAGTGAGGTCACGGTCTCATAGTTCTCCAGCATGACGTCCCTGTAGAGGGCTCTCTGAGCGGGGTTCAGCAGAGCCCATTCGTCCTCGGTGAAATACACGGCCACCTCATGGAAGGTCACCGGCCTCTGAAACAAGAAATGTCCCCACTTGAAACCTGCTGCCCGAGACACAACCCCACCTGCCCCACACTTCTTTACTCTAGATACCTTTGTGCTTTCAGTAAGGTTGACACAATCCCCAATTTAGGCTGGCGTCCCAACTGGTTCCACTGACTCAGTCACTCCTAGGGCTAACATCTCCCCTCCTCATCATTCCCTCTGCTACCCGAAGCAAGAGAAATTGAGGAGGTTCTCCGTGGGTTAACAGGGATCAACCCAGCAAATCTATTGAAGCTCCTCAGCTGTAATTCTTCCATGCAGGCTCTCCTCGGCATGAGGTGAAATCTTCCTGTTCTTTACTCTCACCCAGCCCCACAAACTCTGAACTTTCATCAGCGGGTTCATCAACAAAGTTAACTTCCCTCTTTGGTTCCTTCCCTTCCCTTCGGGGAGCAAGACACCCAGCTGTGCTCATGTGTTGCTGGTTTACTTTGAGACTCTTTCCACCTCTCTCAGCCTCCCTCCTTTAGCTCTGGACTAGAACTGGCCTGAACTAGAAAAATAAACAGCATGTTTTTTGCCTTTTGGCTCATTTAGCTCTTCCGATCCAGATCAGGCCTTCAGCTATCATAAAACAAATTGGTATAGAAAAACTGGCATTTAAAAAAAACCAAAAGCCAACCTGGTTCAGGTAATATTAAAAAGTTGGTTTGGAAAAGGCCATGTATATTTGGTGAAAAAAATCCAAAGAAATGGACATTTTTCATTTTCTTTTAACTTTTCCCTTTTAAGCTTTCTAAGTTTTCCTTGTGGCGATTTTTCTTTTTACAAAAATTAAACATTTCAGAACAATCTGTTTTCTTTTTGTGGGGAAATCCCCACTTTTTAAAGTTCCTTTCTTCTCTGAAAAAAGGTCATGGTAATAAAAAGTGATGTGGCGTCCCCTTATAGAAACGAAACAAACATTTGCTTAAACAAAAAACTGACCAAAATGAAAACTTTTCACAAACATTTCTGTTTGTCAAAAAAGATGGTTTGCATTGGGAAAAAACACTCCCCTCCACCCCCAACACAAAATCTTCCACCTGTTTTCCCCTGCATTTACTTTTCTCCCATTCTGTAAGTTTCCCATCTTCAAAGCGTCTGACGAAGTGGGATTTCTCCCACGAAAACTCATGCGATAAATAAATCTGTTAGTCTTTAAAAGTGCCATAGAACTCTTATTTTTCTGCAATAGACTAACATTGGAAACTGTTTTCCCCTGGTTATTATATTTGTTCATTTCATACCGCAATGAAACTGGCCTGAAGGGACAAATTGAAGGGTGAGGCAATAAATCAAGGAACTCTGCATCTCCTGGAAACCTTTAAATGACAAGTGGATGTCTCTTCGTAAAAGACGGAGTCTAGTTGAACAAATTACAGGGCTCCAGGAAAGCCTCGTGGAGAGGGAGTCTCTAGTCTGCGTTATGCAGGAGATAAAACTGGATCCTTTTCTTTCTGGCCTTAAAATACAGGAGTCTATCTTTGATGTGCTGGTCACTTTCACGCTGTGCTCCATCTTGGGGAGGATTTTGCCAGCCCTTCCCAAGTCTCTCAGAGGGGCCATTCCCTTCCTCTCATCACTGGGCCCCTCTTCAGACAGACACCCGCATACTGTCCTATCAGGGAGAGGGAGATGTTTTACCCTTTGATTTCTCATCAGACCCATTCCCTTCTTTCTCCCTTCTCAGCCCCGCTGCTCGGCTCCCTCAGTGGTCAGCTACCTGGACAGGCTGGATCACCTCTCGTTGCAGGCAGGCTTCCGCCAGCGCACCCGCCTCCTGACTGCTGCGGGGCTCCCTTGCTGCCACCCAGGCCCGCACGTCCGCCCGCAGCGCCCCCAGGAACTGCTCCTGGAGGATGACGTCCAGGATCTGCTCCTTGGTGCGCTCCTCGGGCCGCAGCCATCGCCGAACTGCCTGGCCGAGCCGGGCCAGTGTCTCCCGGGGCGCTTCCCCAGGCCGGGCAGTGCCTAAGCGGAATTGCCAGCACCAGGCTTCCTCGCTGGCCAGCTGTGAAACGGCCGCTGTGGCCTCGGCGTGGCCTCTGGGGGGTTCTTCCCACAAGGAGCCACGGCCCTCAGGTGCCTCCCTGGGGGATGAGGGCATCAGGCAGGGAACTTTGTCCCCGTGAAGCCAGGACGGTGTCGCCAACTCACGGCCAGCGGTCTCTGGTCCTCTCTGAGATGGGAGAGGTGTCTGCGACGGAGAATCTTCCCTCTCCAAGCATCCCTGGGATGGCGTCCACAGGGATAAGGGCCGGCCAGGACTCTGCTCTTGAGCTTCACTCTCCTCCCTCTCGGCATGCTGGGCAGGGATCTCACAGTGCCTTTCCTCCAGGGCACAGGGCTCTGGCCGTAACTCAGCCGCCCTGATCTCCCGTCGTTCGTAGCCCTGCTGGGAAAAGGCTGGGGTTGGAAAACTCTGAGCATCACCATGCCGGGTCTGTGTCTGCAGCTGAGCTGTGGGGCTGAGGCCTCAGCTCAGCTACTAGAGACGCATCGTGGTTTTATAACCCGGGTATCAACCCCCCACAGTCTGGGAGGGGTTGTGGCCGCCTCTGCAGCAAGACTCATAAGCCAGAGCAGGGGGAAAAGGAGGGGAAAGATGAGAGTACAACGGAGCCATGCCATAAATTCTGTTCCACGGATCAGGGAAACCCTGCCCCTTCCCCGTGGGCCTATTCCAATAAACTGGGCTTCTGATTGTACACATCCAGGAGGTTTATTCCCCCCCCCCATCTTTTTTCACCCCGTGTTCTCTGCCTCTCTCCGGCCAGAAGAATCCCCTACCTGAGCAGTTTCCACGGCCTCCATTTCCCTTCTCTGGAGGAGACTGGAACAATCTGGCGCAAATCGCGGCCGTTATTCGGCAGGCTGTCAGGAAAGGAAGGGCGATTAGGAAAACTTCCGAAGGGGCTTGACGCCGCTTCACATCCCGATTCCCTTTGCACCTTTTTTCCCTGTGGACAGATCGTCTAAACCACTGGCTCTCAACCTTTCCAGACGACCGCACCTCTTTCAGGAGCCTGGTTCGTCTCGCCTACCCCCAGCTTTCGCCTCGTTTAAATGACTCGCTTATAAAATCAGCCCTAAGAATACCCACGTGTCACCGCGCACGGTTACCGAAAAAGTGTTGCCGTTCCCATTTTTACCACGTCATTATGAAATAAATCGACTGGAGTATAAAAGCTGCGCCTGCCAGGTCGTGCATGGAGCAGCCTCAGCAAGTCATTGCATGAATTTTTAATCCGCTCTGACGTCACTGGCTCTTTTCACGTAGCCTGTTGCAAAACGAAGCAAGTATCTGGATGAGCGGATGTGCCCCAGGAAGAGACCTCTGTGTGTCCCCTGAGGCACGTGTACTCCTGGTTGAGACGACAACGTGGGATTTTTCTCCCACGAAAGCTCATGCGATCAGTACGTTTGTTAGTCCTTAAATGTGCCACCGGACTCCTTTGTTTTGTTTGGCTGAGACAGAGGCAATTCTCTGTACTCTGCCCCACTGGGAAACACTCAGGTGCTGTATTATAAAACAGCCGTCCTCTCCCCCTAGGATTAACCCTTTTAAACCTTCATCAGACACAGGAAAGAGCAGGCTCCAAGGAGCAGCTCTTGGGGATCCCCAGAGCAGCAGATACCCCAGCAGAACCGGGACCAGGCTGGGGCAGGAACTGACTTTTCCTCTCCCAGCTCTTCCCCTTGGCCCAAGACAGTCCGTCTGCCCCAGGGCTGGAGCTGGGCAGGGCTGGGAGCCGGGAACCTGCCTCCCCACTTATTCCCCCTGCTGCCCCTTCCAGCCTCTCCGTCTTTTTTCCCACCTTCCTCCGTAGCATGGGGCTGGGGGATTCCTGCACCTATAAATCTTTACACCATCTTCTGAGGCCTTTAATAACTCAGTGATGGGTTAGAGATTTATTGCAGGAGTGGGTGGGTCGGGTTCTCTGGCTGCATTGTGCAGAAGATCAGACTAGATGATCATATTGGTCCCTTCTGACCTTAGAGTCTAGGAGTCTGTCTCCCTCCTTGCAGCGGGGAGACCCGGTCCCTGGCCCCAGGGTGGATCAGTCCCTGCAGGCGCTAAGGGGAGCAGAGCTCAGTTGTTTCCAGGCAGCAGCAGCTTCACAGCCCCCCAAGAGCAGAGAGGGGGCGAGGAGGGGCCGTGGGAACAGAGTCGCTTTCCTGCCCAGCCCCAGCGCCTTCCCACGGGTCTCCCCTCACCTGCAGCCTCTGCTGGGAGCTGAGATCAGGGCTGGATCCAGGGGCCGGTCCCAAGTTCCAGCCTGGCTGGGCACAGAGGGTTTACTGCAGGTCTCAGCCCGGCTTTTGGGAGAGCAGCAGCTCCCAGCCCATCACAATGGAGGAGGCGGCAGCAGAGCAGATCTGACCCAGGAAGCTCTATCAGGGCTCTGCTGAGAGTCAGGAGTTTCCCTTCCCTTAGCAATAACCAGAGCCCCCTGGTGGGGGGAAACGAAGGAAACCTCCTTCCCATTCCCCCCACTGGGATCTCATCCGGCCAGGCTCCTTGAAAAGAGAGAGCCCCCCAAAACCAATGTATTTGTCGCATGAGCTTTCCAGAGTGGGCTTTTCTCCCACGAAAGCTCACGCGATAAATAAACATGTTAGTCTTTAAAAGTGCCCCAGGACTCTGTTTGTTTGGCTGAACCAGCCTAACACGGCTCCCCCTCTGCAACTTCCAAAGCCAATGAATTAAACGCTGGGCCTGGGAAGCCGTGTTCCCTGGGCTCTGTCAGCCATGGACCGAAGGCTGGGTGTCACTCCAGCTCTCCATCACGAAGGGGGATTTTCCCCCACGAAAGCTCACGCGATAAATAAACGTGTTAGTCTTTAAAGTGCCCCAGGACTCCTTGGCTACGTCTACACTTGCAAGTTAGGTGCCTCCTAACAACGGGCGCCTCCTTTCAGCCACTGCATGCCCCATGTGAACCCCCTCTTCCCATCCCTCATGGACTGAGGTTCTGGCACGTTGGCTGGGGCTGCTCCAAGCCCCAATGGTGGGACACTTCTCATCTCCAGCTGGGTACCTGGCCAGTGAGGGACTGGGTGGTGGTGGTACTCCTCTGCTCCGGTCAGATGGGAGCTTTGCCGATTCCACATAATAAAAACCTGCTTAATACCATCCCCTGAAATCCTCTCCCATATGTAAAGAGGATTTGGGAAGAAAACAGGTGGGCTTCATGGTTAAGAGGCAGAGCGGTAAGGTCCAGTTTCAATTCCTGGCCTGGTCAGGGACCCTCTGTGTATCTTCGAGCAAGTCCCTTGGGAAAAGTTTTGAACTATGCCTACGACTCAGCTCCTCAGAGGTATTGAGGCTCCCAACTCTCACGATTTCAATGAAGTACAAAGCACAAAGACTTTGGACTTGGGAGACGCTGACTTTTAGTGGGACGTTGGCGTTACTGAAAGTCTTCCCCTTAGTCCCACATTGGCTCCTTATGCCTGCTGACCGAGGCACAGACAGATTAAGGCCACGCTCTTCAAGGGTGTCTAAATACCCTTGGAGAAATGGGCCTTAATCTGTCTGTGTCTCGGTCTCGCATGTATAAAGTGAGGATCATAATCCGTGTTTTCTCCCACTCTTTGTCCGTCTATTTACCCTGTGAGCTCTTCTGGTGAGAGAAACTCTCCCAATGCAAGGTGCAGCTTTCACTACCATGGGCTCATGATCTCCGTCAGGATGCCACGGATCTGCCATAATAAAAACAACACACAACAGGGCCAGGCTTTTCCACAGCTGGACCGTGGGTTGCTGCTGACCCTCCAGACAGAGGAGCCACACCAGCCCAGTGGGGTGGGGATAATTTGACAGGAGAACGGAGTAAATTGCAGCATGTCCATTGGGGACGATGGAAACCAAGGCTCCCTGCAGAACATCACTAGATCCTCCTCACCACATCTCCACACCCACACAACCTGGGCCGGTAGACCATCAGAGAAGGCATTACACAAAATAATTCTTTATTGAGGATTTGTCCAAACCCCTGAAGCTGAAAGTAGCAAAGCCAAGCCTCTTCCTGGGGAGGGGAAACTTTAGTGTGTCTGTCTCTTCAGAGCTCCCCCCTCCCCAGAGAACGTGAGGCCAGAAACACCCTTCACCTGCTGGCACAGCCCTACAGGCCCTGGGAGAGGCTGTTCGATACTGACTGTGCTTTGGGGAGGAGATTATTTGTTCCTAGGGCTGCGCAGGCTTCACCTCCTTGTCCCCATACGCTATGGGGCTGGACAGGATTTCAGATCTTCAGCTACAGCCCCTCCCGGCCATGGATCGCTCATTATTCCTGTCCCTCTTTCCGTCCCGCTCTCAGTAGCGTGCGGCCCTATCCTGGTTCTGCTGGTGTGAGCTGGGCTGGAAGGCAAGGCCCACAGCTCAGCCCCTGAGGGCTGGGCAGACCTGGAGCCTGCTTGGTGTGGCCGGTTACTCAGCGGAGATTGCGATGGGGGACTCGGACTGTTCCTCTTTCACGGCATTGCAGTGGCTCAATACAGGGGCCTCCAGCTGCTCTGTGGCAAGCGGGTGCTCTGTGTTTGGGGGGCCTACGGCCAGTCTCTCTACAGCGAGGTCGGGGAGCGGGGCTGGTGCATCCTGGTGGCTGGTGGCCGGCATTTCTGGCGTGGGATGGGCTGGGCCGGCACCCACTTCAGGGTGGCTTTTGCTCTTGTGTGCGGTAACATTGTCCTTCTTCTCAAATTTCTTGCCGCAGATGTCGCAGGAGAACTGGTAGAAGGAGTCGGCATCGTGCTTTTTCATGTGCCAGTTCAGGGAGGCCTTCTGGCGACAGGTGAAGCCGCAGAACTCACACCTGAAGGTGAGGAAGGAGATCAAGGGAGTGTGGAGCATAGGGCAGGGAATCAGAGAGAGAGAAAGCTCAGAGAGGAATGCATCAGGGGGATGAGCGTTCAGGAAGACAGGACTTGCCAGCTTGGGTCAGAATCAAGGCCTGTCTAGCCCGCTATACTGTCTCAGACAGCGCTCAGCAGAAGACGCTTTGGAGAAAAAGTAAGAAATCTGGCCCATCCGTGAGATCATGTCCTGGACTCTAATAGTTAGAGATTGCTTTTCTAACCACATCACCAGAGGATTGGAAGATGCCGACTCCAAGCATGTTCTCACACCAACAGTGGTGGAATAGAGAGAGAAAGTCCCCAAGAGAGCACTGGAAACTGCAGGATGTTGTACGCGGGAGGGACTAACTCACAGAAGCTCTGCTGGGAAGGAATAAAGTTGTACCCAAGAGCGAGGCCTGGCAATGGGTCAGCTGAATCGGACGGACTAAAGGGAGACACAAGGGCTGTCTACAAGTATCTGACTCGTGCAGACATCAAGGGCGTGAGCAGGGAGGGCTCGTCTGGGATGTAGTTAGAAAGAGAGTCCATTTAGGATGAATATCAGAGTGGGAAGCCCCACGGCGTTGTGGGTCACTGACAGCGCTGGGGGACTGGATTGATGGGACCTAATCTGCCACGTCCATCTCTGAGTGCTGCGATTTTTAGAGAGAGACGGAGAGCTCAACACAGAGGAAGAGACCCTCAGTCCCACAGAGAGCATGCTGTGTTTGCTACTTACTGTAGGGGTTTCTCCCCCGTGTGGATGCGTCTGTGGATGATCAAGTTGCTGCTGGTGCGGAAGGAGCGGGCGCAGAACTCACAGATATAATCCCGTTTGTCTGCAGGGTGGAGGAGAGAGGGTTACAGCCGGGCTGCTCTGGGCAGAAGGATGTATGTCAGGGCATTTTCCCCAGGAGGAAGCAAAGGTGTGTATGAGAGATGGGCAGTAGATCTGGGGGCGCAAAGCAAGTTGGTGCCATGCGTGTAAGCTCAGGATGAGAACAGCAGAGGACTCTGTTGATCATGACTGAGATGCACCTGCAAAGCTGGGGTTGGGGTGGGGGGGATATTCCAGCACTGAAATAGTAGAGGGGGCTGTTGATCGGGATTGAGAGACATCAACAGAGGTGTATCGGCTGGATTACCAGGGAGCCTGTGGGTTGGCATTGGCAGAGCTGTGTGTTTATGGGGCTGGAATGAGAGGAGAACTGGATTGAGGGGCATGGGCAGACGGTTGGGTACCACTGTAGGAGCTCGCGGTTGGCTCTGAAGCCCTATTTGAGGGACACAGACGGAAGGTTGTGTGTGTGTAGGGCTGGGACTGAAAGGGATCTGTGGATCTGGACCGAGGGGCCCCAGGAGAGCAGTGCGTGGGCTGGGGTGGTGTCCAGCACTGTAACAGAAGGTACGCAGCCCTTGGGCTCAGCCAGACTCACCACTGTGTAGCTTCTCGTGTTCCTTCAAATGCTTCTTGAAGTTGAAAGATTTGCCGCAGCTGGGCTCGGAGCAGGTGAAGGTTTTCTGGTGAACGTGCTGGTATTTCTTGTGGTGCTGCCATGTGGGTGCGGGAGGAAGCAGAGGGGAGAGTCAGCTGCAATCCTACAGATGCAAAAGTCCATTTCCCACCACCCTGGTTCATACCTAACCAAGCACTCTGCTACAAAACTGGGAGTCAGAAGGAATATGTGCTGGATTTACAGGAGGGCTCCTTTTTGCCATCCACTGGCTCAGCTCTCTCTGTGGGACAGCAGAGCGAAGTCCAGTCTCAATGGCCCATTCATCCCCCAGCCTTTTCGTGGAGGCAGCCAGCAAAGCGGACCAACAGGACCGTGTCCCCAAACCAACTACAATCAATGGGAATCTTACTCTTGATGTTGATGGGCTGTGGAACAGGCCCTTCGCAGTGATCTAGGTCCCTGCCCTGCTAGGAACTGGGAGCTGAGGAGACACAGACTCGTTTCCCTGACCAACCAGTCAGCTGGAATGACCGAGGCGTATGCAACAGCTCCCATTTTGTCCAGGGAATGAACTGGGGACGTCCAGCTCAAAACATGAGCTGTTGCAGGAAGACTGTCACAGATTCATACGCCCTGTGGATGAAGCACACTCAGCCGGATCTGTAGCACACATTCACTGGTGGCTTACCATGCCACCATGAATGGTCGGTCACGCGGGATTGATTGTCAAACCTGTAGCTGGGCTGCTAACAGGGCCATAACAATATCAGGCCTCACATCCCACCAGGGACCAGGCGGTGCCGGGGGTCAGGCCACTCACATTCAGGTACTGGCGATTGGAGAAGATCTTGCCACAGCCCTCAAAGTCACACAGGAGGATCTCGTGCTTGGCCGCCTTCCTGCAGAGAGAAGGGATGGGGATGAGGATGAATGCTTCCAAAAAGAGCCATCGACCCGCTGTTTGGGGTAACAGCCGCAGGGTGTTTACAGAGCCAGGATCCAGTTCTGTGGCCCCTGGACTCTCAAGTTCTCCTTCATGGACCTTCCTTCTTTCCTCTTCTCGCCATCTCCCCGCTGCGCGTGCCAGAGCCCTGGATCTTTCCCTGCTCACCAGCTGCCTGTCACCTCTCCTCTGTGGCTTGTGATGTCTGGATAAAGCTCCCTTCATCTCCCTGCCTCACTGGCTTTCCAGCTCCTTTCCAACCTCAGCTGACACCACCTCTTTGCTCCCATCTGATCTGGTCTCTCGTTCAGCTGCGTAAAGCATTGGGGGGGGGGGGGATAATTTGAACAAAATACGCCGGCAATGGGGAAGGCGTGGGTGTTGGGGGCGCAAAGGGGTCGGTTGTGCACCTTATGGAAGACGTTCATTGGTGGGGATGCGAAAAACGCCTGGGAGCTTTGCGAGGCTCTGACTGTGGCAGGGCTGAGAGGATACCAAGGGGAAAACAGAGACCAATTGACAAGAGGATCGCCTCTCGCTTGGACCATTGAAAGGTATGTCAGACAAAGCCCCAGCTAATGGGCCATGGAAAGCAGCTCCTAGTGTGTGGCTTTGGGGTTAAGGGGGATTTCCCCCATCTCAAAGTCCAACTGGAATGGCTAGGCCATCCCCACCAAAAGGGAGCAGAGGTATAAGGGACAGGGCTGCAGCCCAGATCTGCTATCACAGGGAGGTGGTGCTCCTTGGCTCCAGGCCAAGCCCTACCTGATTCTCTTGGGGCCAATCTGGGCCATGTCCTCATTGCTCTTCTGCACCCTCTTCTTGCAGCTGCAAAGGAAGAAACGCACTGATTGGATGCTCTCTTGGGATCTCTCCTCCTCTCCCCATGCCATCTCCCATCATCCTACTCTGCATCTTCCCCTTTTGTACACCTTCTCCTCTTCCCCATCTCCTCTATGGGCATCACTCTCATCCTCTCACTGTGAGAGGCATAGGCCTTCTCTGGGGCAGGGCCTCCACCCACCAGGAAGGATTTCTGATGCCACGTTCACAACTGGCACAGTCTATGGGTGCCCAGTGTCCCCTTCTCGGGATTTGTAGCCTCAGCACAGGAAGGTCCCAAGTCCTTTCCCTAGCAAGCACCAGATGAGGGATTGAAAGGGATCTAGAGCACTCAGGGCCAGCCTGACATCTCCCCAGAGACACAGCAGGCATCTTTCACCCTTTGTTCACCTCAGGCACTCAGGTCTTCCCTGAGATCAATCTTCCCATCAAACCTCCAGGTTGCCCCAGATGAGGGCTCTCAGGAAAGGCCAGTCAATCCTGCTGAAGAACCACTGAGCCTGTGGTACTGAGTGAAGGGGTTTTATTCCAAGCACTTCTCAATACAAAAAGGCAGGTCTCTGGTTCATCCTGGATCTCAAGGACCCAAAGCAATCCCTGGTCTAAGGAGAGTTCAGGGTGGTCACTCTAGATCTATCTTGCACTTTCCAGGAGCTACAGGCCTCTCTGACACTCAAATGAACACAACAATGCTTCTCAGGCACTGGGAAGAGGTCACATTTGCCCCAGCACTACAAATGTATGTCTTTGAAGGTCAGGTTGATGTAAAGATCAACCTGACCCAGATCTTCAGAGATATTTAAATGCCTAAATCCCTTGAGAATCAATAGGAGACAGACATCTAAATGCCTTTGAGGATCTGGCCCAGGGTGTTTCTATGGATTGCTTGGCTTTAGATATAGGTTGGGTGCACACACGCCCAACTTCCTGATGAAGGGCACCCCTGCAGAAAGGATACAGGACTCACCTCCCAGTTGCTGGACTCACAAGGTTCAAGATAAAGTACCCAAAGCCAGCTCTCTCTATATATATACACAGGCATGGCAAACGCTGATATTTTATCATATCAATGGATATCAGTGTTGATTTTGATGCATTTTTTTTTCTATTTCTATCAATTTAGATTTCCCACAGCTACAGGACGTTATGGAGAGGTGGGGCCAGGCAATAATTATTTAACGACAGATGCTGACTTTCAAAAAGTTAAAGCTTTAGACCTGTAAAGCAGTCAGCATCATGTCACAATACATCCATTGCTTTAAATCAAACTCTAAAATGTTCTCAAGCAGCATTTTTCTTACTTTGCCTGTATGTTTTGTTGGGCTGTGTGTATGTATGATGAAATGGATGTTTATTGACATTTAACAAGAAAAATCTAATCATTCCATGCCAATATACAGCAAGTGTGCGAGATACAGCGGCGCTCAACGCTTTCCTGTCTGACACTCAGCTAGCGCCATACAGCTTGCACCATGTTACGAATGTTGGGTCCCTCTCTCATAGTGACATCTGTGTTTCCATATAAGTAACCTCAGTTTGTCTGGCATACAAAAAGTACTGCACACCAGACGATCCAATGTGGCAAGAAAAAAGAAACTGTAGAACACTATATTTAGAAATAGCATGTCTTCACGGAGTCAACGTTGGAACGCAGCTGCACAAGAAGGCAGAGTGGTTCCACGTGCATCTTTTAGCACTGCCTGACTTATAAGCGTGCATGGTCACGGGTTTCCAGAGACGATTGCAGCCTGCTCCCCTGAATTTCAACTAGAATCTCAGGTGTTCAGTTCTTCTGAAAATTAGGCCTTAGTGGTCTTCTCTTCAAGTTCTCAAGTCATTGACGAGCGTTTTGAACATATGGCCGAAACAGTGCGACCAACACTCTTCTCCTAATGGCTCCTTTTGTATCAAATTTCCCAATTTTTAATTGAAGTAAAAAGATGGAGCAGACAGCAAGACAAAAAGAAAAAGCACAGCTCTACAATTTCAAAGCTCTGATGACTTATAATAGAGATGGAAACAGAAAACTTAGGATCTACAATTCCGTACGGACATATTGGGTAAGACACCATCTGAATGCTGTGGGTCTAGGACTCCATGATTTATAACTCAAACACAAATAATGAAATAATAAAACTTGACTAGTCCAGTAGAACTAAACTGCTCTTGAATTAAGTCCAGTTTGCATGATAAAGAGCGTTTAAACCTTTATAAAAAACTCCATTCTAGACAATAAATAAGACTAGAGTTGATTTTATTTCTGTACCGTTTTGACAGTTATCTTAAATATCTGCTCCTCAGCACAAAATGACAACGGGTCGCCATCATTTATAGTGTGGATAAATACAATTATTCTATGCTAGAAATATGATTTTGTTATTTATCAAAAATATAAAGTCTTTTAACAATCACACTGTATTGCAAAAAAGGTGTAATACATTTAAGGATAGATTAATGTGATTACGACTAACATTTTTAAACCCACAGAAAGTTTGTTC
Organism: Pelusios castaneus; assembly: GCA_007922175.1. NCBI lineage: Eukaryota > Metazoa > Chordata > Testudines > Pelomedusidae > Pelusios > Pelusios castaneus. The sequence continues at coordinate 101,778 of ML686170.1, forward strand.
AAAATCTTCAGTTAGATCTCACTTAAAATGTTCTGTCTGCATTATCCACTATCCAACGTAAATCTTGCAGCCACTTCACTTTTGTTGTTGGTCTGCGATGGGATGTCTTGAAAAGAAAGAGAAAGAAGTTAGAAAATAGCAAAATGTTCATTTTTATGAAGAAAAAAGATGCTAACAACTGACAATCTGCCATTTTTGCTGGACTTAATTCCTGATGCAAGATGTCGTCTATGCACCTTACTTTGCAAGTTGAGGCCACTCGACATTTTGCAACAGTGTATATTGCACATCAGTTCAGGATGACTCTACTTACAGAAGATGATGAGAGTAGTCTCCGAAGAAACACACGCTCCAGTACACGTTGTGGTGATGATCTGTCTTGCTCCTCTGATGTCTCTTTTCTTGTCTCCATCCCTCTAGCTGCTGGTACCATAAATTATGCCTACAGAAAAACCACCACATCAGCGTGTAACTTATTGTATCAAAACCACCATGTCTTTTAAACCTTACAGGGACACCAGCAACTACAAATTCAGTTCATTTTTGAAATGAATTAAAACGTCAGGTGTTTTAAATGTTGATTTCAATAGGAGTCTGGCACCTAACCTACTTAGACACTTTTGACAAAGCCGCTAAGCACTTACACATCTTTGAAAATCTGGCCCTAAATGGCTATTGACAGAGTGGTGTCACACGTACAAAGCAAAGAAACCGAAGGGGGGAAAAACAGATTATTTTCCTCTAAATCTTTCAGTTCCAATGATTTTAGGAATTACCAGTTGATAGAAAGATTTCAGATTTTGGAGTGGATGGTGTCCCTCTAAAGGTAAAATTAGTGCTATGGGGCAGGGGAAGGAGGAGAGCCAATTAAATATCTAATTTACCATGATTTGCTGCTCTGCTTCGATTAATGCCTCCAAAAGTTGTTCTTTACAGCTAGCCAATTGTTGCTTAGTTCCAGAGACCCTGTAAAACAGACATTAATAGATTTCACTACAGAACTGAAGTCACAAAAACATCTAGAAATGAAAATGCAGAAGGTCCTGGACTATGCATGTTAATACTTACATGGTATGTGTTTGGGTGTATATTTTGGGGCTCCTTTCTCCCATAACCCCAACAAAAAAAAATCATCATGCAGAGATAGTTGAGGATGGAGTGTTCACACTTAATTCAGCTAATTCCAAAGGAAATGTTTTCACACCTCCCTATGTAATAAAAACATTAGAAAGTCTGAAAAGACAGTGTTAGGGTCTATAATTAATCCCTTGCTGTTATGCAAGGACCCAATTCAGAAAGGTACTTAAGCGTATGCTTATTTTAAAGCCTATGAGCAGCCGCACCACCTTCTACGGGATGAATTATGTGTTTAAGCACAGGCACCGTTAGTCGTCCTTTTGATTTTATTGAAAGTCTTGTGATATTGATGATTTTCTTAAAGCCCCAGCTCCTCGAGTCAAGTGATTACCGGACAATTTTAGCTTTTATTTAGGCAAAATGTCTGTTTCCAGCCCTCACGGTTGGAAAAAAATATTGGAAATGTGACCTAAAGGCTCAGCAACCAGAAGACAAATAAAAAGAACCTATAATTTATTGTTAGAAAAGCCTGGAATAATATTGATTTTTGATGACTTGGAGCCTGAGAATTGATGATTCTCTAAGGACCTGATCGAAATCCCAGTGAGTTAATGAAATCTTTCCTATTGCCTCAATAAAGGCTACCCTTAGGTTCGGTCAGTCCAAACAGTTTCCACCACCCACCCAACCTTAACTTGACCTCCTTAGATCTTCAGTGACTACCTCAACTGTCAACCTCAGAAGCCAGTAACGAAACCAACGCATCTTCTCAGCAATGAACAAAAGTTTCAGCATCATTTCTCTAGAAATTGGATAACAGAGGCCTCTTCAAGCCAGCAGACAAAGACATAAGAAAACCCGGAAGCTGGAAATTGAAAGCTAGACATTCAGATTCTTAACGAGGCACATTTTTAACAAGGAGGTTAATTAACCCTTGAAACAAATAGCCAAGGGTGGCGGTGGATTCTCCATTCCTGGCAATTTTTAAACCAAGATCAGACTTTTTTTCTAAAAGATTTGCTCTAGGCACATAAAAATTAATTCGGCGAAGTCCAACGGCCAGTGTTACGCAGGAGGTGAGACCGCATGATCACAGTGGTCACTTCTGCTTTTATTATCTACAAAGCAACACGCTAACGCTTACATCATTTTCTGCATAAAAGCATTACAACTTCACGCTAATGGCTTCAGTGCAGAGAACCAGACACCACGCCGCTGAATATTCATTATCACTGTGATAAAATCCTTTTGAACACTACAGAAACAGAGGCTGCCTTTCTTAGAGTGCCATGTTCTCGGAGCCAGGGATGGGGGGCGGGCAAAGCGGGGCACATAGGGCATCTGGGGAGGGGAGTGCTCACATAATAGACCGGGATGGGGATCCAGAAGCTAGAGGGGTGACAACATTGAACCAGGGGCTGAATTGGGGGTACAGGGCCACATAGGGATAGCTGCGCCTGGCTGAATGGGAGAAGCTAAGGGTCAGACAGGATTTGCATGGAGGAAGCCCCCCAACTCTTTAAAAAACCCTTCCCCCCAAAAAAACGGTTCCATACCTCTGCCTCCCACACCCACCAAGCCTTCAATTTCATTCCTAGGCTCCTTCACAGCAATTACTTCCCTCTCCCTCAGCTCCTCTGTTACCCCCAACTTCCCCAAGCCTTTGCATCGCTTCGGATGGGTGTGGGAAATACGTTTCTGTACATTAGTTTAAATGAATAGTTACTCAAAGTTCCGTATTAATATGGCTAATAAACAATCTATTTGTCAAAAAACATTTCCTGAATCTTTTCTGTTGTCTGTATTGTTACAGACATGCTTGACGACAGGTATTTTGCAATTAAAGAACAATATAATTATGCCAGTTCCAATTATCTCGATAATTTGACAAATAAAATCTACAGAATTTTAAAATATTGTGAACAGAATTTTTTAGGGTTTTGGTGCAGAATTCCCCCCAAAATAACTAGTTACACATTAGACTCCTTGTTTGTTTTAAATACTAACAAATTTATTTATCGCATAAACATTCGTAGGAGAAAATTCCACTTCAGACGCTTTGAAGCTTGAAAGCATCTGTCGAAGTGGGATTTTCTCCCACAAAAGCTCATGCGATAAATGAATGTGTTAGTCTTTAAAAGTGCCACAGAACTCCTTTTTTTGTTTTGTTTTGCTGAATTAGACTACACGGCTACCCCTTTGGAACTTGTTTGTTTTAATTACACACTGAATCCCTTTTTAGTCATTCGCTTCTCCCTGGTGAACAAGATATTGCGGCACACCACAGCTCCTTTGCACCTCTTGAGCAATGCAAAGCGGCTATGTTCTGGCTCCACCTGGGCAGGGGAGAAATCCCTTTGTGACTCTGCAGGGAAATCTCTGAAGGCAGAGACGGCTCCAGCATTTGAAAGTTAGCCAAATCTCACCTTCCCATCTCTCCTTATGTGCTCAGGTTTCCCCTCCTCAACTGGATAGGACCTCTTTCTGTCTGCCCCTCTCACCTGGATTGCACCCCTTTCTCAGAGAGGCTGCGGGTTCCTGGCCTCATCTCAGGAGAGAGCTGTTCCGTCTTCATGGGTCTCTTACGGCTCTTGGCTTGGCTTTGTCCTCTTTGCAACTCAGAATCACTGGATGGGCGAGACAGACATAAAAACTGGTTACAACACACAAGGGGGGCTCTCTAATGGCCGGTGAAGCTAGACATGGGAAATAAAGGGAAAGCAACCCAATGGGCCCAGGAGAGGCTCACAGACTAAAAACATCTCTTCCAAGCTAGCATTAAGGGAATCAATGTATTATCCCACGTTCACGTCAAGTTACGGCCAAGGGTTTAGTCATACAACAGTCAGGCTCAGATTTACCAGAGCAGCCTTAACTGTCCTGTGCAACGTTCGGTTACAAATGAGTCTCTTGGTCCCAATATCAGGACAAAGGCGTCAGGATGCTGGGGGGACGGCTGGACACATGACTTGGAGGCAGACCACCTGGGTCTTGTTTGGAACAACCAGCACCAGTCCTTCTCAGCCCCTTCCTGCTACCTCGCCCCTTCTGTAGGCTTGCTTTGCTTCTCCGTCTTTGGGATCATAGGAGCTGGAAGGGATCATGAGAGGTCATGGAGTCCAGTCCCATGGCAGGACCAAGTCCCCTCTTAACCCCCCCGCCAGGTGTTTGTCTGACCTGCTCTTAGAAACTTCCAATGATGGAGATTCCACAACCTCCCTAGGCGACGTATTCCAGTGGTTAATCACCCTGACAGTTAGGAATTTTTTCCTAATGTCCAACCTAAACCTCCTTTGTTGTAATTTAAGCCCATTGTGTCTTGTCCTATCTGAGCAGTTAAGGAGAACAATTTTTCTCCCTCCTCCTCATGACAACCTTTTAGGTACTTGAAAACAGTTACCATATCCCCTCTCATTTCCTCTTTTCCAGACTAAACAAACCCAGCTCTTTCAATCTTCCCTCATAAATCAGGTGTTCCAGACCTTTAATCATTCATGTTGCTCTTCTCTGGACTGTCTCCAATTTGTCCACATCTTTCCTCAAATGAGGCGCCCAGAACTGGACACAATATTCCAGTTCAGGCCTAATCAGAGCAGAGGAATTAATTGCTCACCAAAGTGCTAAAGGGGATCCCCTCTAGCAGCTGCCTTTCTCCCCAAGAGCTCCCCCTCTAACTGAGATCCTTAACTTTACCATTTCCCCATTTATTTAACTGCCTCCCAGTTACTCAATGAATTAAAAACCCTCAGATGAACCTAAACTGCCTCATTCCCTGTTGTGAAGCCCATCAGGGGTAGGCTGGACGCATGAGCCTCCAACGGTCCAGCTATTCTCTGGCAGTGGGCAAATCCCTTCCCCACTTCTTATTAGTAATGAAAAAATGTCTCCGTCCTGGGAAATTTACAACCCTAGGGTCAGATTCTGACCTCACTCACACAAATGTGAGTTAGGAGCATGTGCTCGCCCCAGTGGGCTTTCCTTAAGTCCACTTAAGCATTTCCTTAAGTCCACTTAAGGAAAAGTTAAGTCGACTTAATAACACCTCAATTTAGGTCGACAACGCTTAAATTGACCTTATTAGCTCGACTTAAGCCAGTGTGGACGGGGATTAGCGCCTGTATCCACCTTATTAAGTTGACTTAAAGTGTTGAAAAGTTAAGTCGACTTTTGTTAAATCGACTTAATAAGGTCAACTTAACTTTTCAAGTGTAGACACAGCCAAAGCGCCAGACTTCAATCCAGCTTTCGAAGATCAGTGCAGGCCTCCTGGCCTAGGTTGCATGCAGGGTCCAGCTCTAAATTCTCTTACCTGTCCAGCGAGGGGTGGTAATTCTCATCTCGCAGGTCGTCAGTGTAGGTGAGGTCATCATCTTCGGTGAAGTCTTCATCCTCATCCTCTTCCTCTTGGGGATCAGGCAGCTGTACCGACTTATCATCCAACCCCGGTGTGCTGCAAGAATCAAACAGCAAGAGTTTAGAGGAAAGCACATCTCCCTCAGGAGGGGAAATCTCTGAGGGTTCTCTCTCTTGATCTCCATCCTGTCTACACACCCTGTTCAGTCACAACAGGGCTGAGGACTGCTAATAGGGATCAGGAAAGACCGCCCCGCCAGGAACTAGACTAGTCACACAGGACTTTGTCAGAGGGGAGCAACTCTGGGTCATCCAGCCCTGGGATGCAGGAGTGCTCTTCCTGGAAGCACACGTGCAAGGGATTGGTGAGTGCCAGGGACGGATGATTGGTGAGGTTAAGAGCCAGCGTCACTCACCTCTCCAGCTCTATCCCTTCCACGCCAGCCTCTGCTTCCGCCTCCGCCAGGGGAGCTGTGGGGAGAGAAACTAGTTGCTGTCAGTTGAAGGGTGAGGCAGAACCAGGCAGGTGAGATCTGCAAAGAAGGGGTGAAGGAAAGAGCAACCACAACGGTGGGAGAGCGTCGCAAGGAGGGTTTGGGAGGAGAGAATAAATTCAGGCTGAGGAAGGCCCTGGGGTTTGAAGGAAACTAAATCCCCCTTCAGGGTGCAAACCAGCCACAAACTAGCCAGGGGAAGAAATTATAAACTAGCTGATGCATAACTGTTCACTCTGCATTTTCTTGCCCCTCCTATGACGCAGCTGAGGGAATAAAGGGCTGGATGGATTGTAGGCTGACCTGTCGGTTTCTCTGCTCCAGTACCCCAGCTGTGCCTGGCTAGACAACCGCACCTTTTCAGAACAGGAAGAGAGGGCGGCGGGGCCCTGGGAAAGGGGAGGCTGGTCAGCAGGATCCGTTATGCCATCCCAGCCTTGCTAGGGAGTTGGGAACGGGGTTGGTATTCACTCTCTCACCTGAGTCAACACCAACGCTCTCTGCTCCTAGCTCTGCGCTGTGGTCCATGCTGCCGGTGGGCGATGGAGTCGCCATTCTCTCCGCTGTAGCGCTGTCCCCAGTGGGGCTCGGATCCACCTCATCCACTGTCTCGGAGGAGTCCTGGGCAAGCGCTGCCCTACGCAGCGAGCGCCTGCGGCTGGGAACTGGGGAAGGTGGCGGGCTGGGCCGTGAGCTGGCCCCTCTTTCCTCCTTGCGCCGGGAGGCGGCTCTGAATGGTTGCACGACCCCTGCAGGTGGAGCACAGCCCTGTTCCGCCAGTGCAGGGGGGCCCCAGGAGAAGGTGTGTCCAGCCGTGCACTCCCACACCAGGCTCCACGGGGCCCCCTTGTCACCTGGCGAAGGGGTCTTCACATTGGGGATGAAGCTGCACTCCTGGCTGTGAGTATGAGACAAAATGACCAGATGCTGCAGGGCATCAGAGGGGAGGGAGCTGGGATCCAAGCCAGCCAGGCCTGGGGGAGAAAGAGAGAAACCACATAGAAATGAGAGCGTGTCCCTATCCCCACATCACCCGTCCATCGCCCCATGTAACCCAACACCCCTGGAAACCAAAACACCTGCCCCTCATGTAACCCACTCATTGGGTCCACAGGATAGGTGACCCCATAATCCTTCTCTCTGACAGGATTGTCACTACAGGGAGATCCCCCCACTGCACCTCCTTTTTTAGAAGGGAACTCAAAGCAGCATACACCTCCCTGCAAAGAGAAGTGTGTGCAGAAAATCAGAGACCCCGCATGGGCGACGGAGGCGCTTACCTGCACTCAGCACACAGCCCTGGGAGCTGTACCTGCAACGGACAGAAGGCGAGAGAGTGAGTGACCGGTGAGGGGCAGGGAAGGAAACCCTGAAAACTCAGATTCTGCACCCTGTGGTTGAGCTGTTCCACCCAGAAGAGAAAAGGGAACCTGTTCCACGCCGTCCTTCAGCCCAGCCTTGGATCCCCACCACCGCAGGTCAGGCATTAAGGATGGACGCCAGTGAGGGTGTGAGGAGGGGATCGGGGAAAGAACATGCTAGGCAGGGGGCACACGTGTGGGGAGGGGAACCTATGAAGATTGGGGAAGACGCACATGGGACTGTGAGGGGAAATGGGGGCTGTGAGGAGAGTTGTGCCTTTCAGGGAAAGATGCATGGGGGGTGGGCTGTGCAGTGGTCTCCTATGTTCATTCCATAGATCCTATACTTTCCCTCCTCCCGTAGGACCTTTCCCCCACACTCTGACACCTGTTGTGGGACCAGTACCTCCATCCCACCCTCTTCAGTCACCCCTCACCAGTCAAGTAGGTACTTGGCCAGCTGGGAGTGCAGGGAAAAGCCCAGCTGCTCCTTTAACCGGCACCATTGCTCCAGGTGGCCTCCGATGCGGATGCGGCACTTGCTGCGCCGGGCGTCCAGCTCCTTGCGCTTCTGTTTGCGGATGCACTCAGGGGCCCGCTGGCGGCCCTGCCGCCCCTGCTCCATCCTCCTACCAATGATTTGCCTGCCTGGAAGTGAGGAGAGAGAAACTGGGACATGAGAGGGGAAACTAACGTGCAAATACAGTGGGACTGAGACCCCGTCTGTGGTACATTGGGAGGCACAGCAAGAAAGATAAGGGGCAATGAGACCTTAAGGGATGGACACCATTGGGGGATAGCAAGCCATGGCCTCGAAAATGAGGGATCAGTGACCCCACCGAGGACAGTAGTTTTCAAACTAGGGGTTGGGACCGAATACTGGGGCGCAGACCTGCAGGGACAGGGTCACGGCCTCCCCTGCTGCTGCTGCCGAAAGACTAGAATGCATTGCTCAAAGATGTCATTGTTGGGTCACGGGCAGAAATGAAATTTTTCAACTGGGTCGCGAGGAAAAAAGTTTGAAAACCACTGACCTAGGGCATTATTGGGGATGGGCGAAGAGTCTGGGAAGCAAACTGGTGAAAAATGTACCCACCAACAGAAACAATGGAGGAGGGGCATCTCTGTGGAGACGGGTAAGTCAGAGAAGGCAAGAGGACCCCAGGAAGAAAGGGGTCAGAGGGGGGAAAGGAAAACTGATGATCACATGAATGGGGTGCAGGGGAAGGGACGTCTTCCGTCTCCTCCTGTATCAGTGTGTCAAAAAGTTTCAAAGGGGGAGCCGTGTTAGTCTAGGTCAGCAAAACAAACAAGGAGTCCTGGGGCACTTTTAAAGACTAACATAACATGTGTTTATCACATGAGCTTTCGTGGGAGAAAATCCCACTTCGTCAGACACTTTAAAGAAGTGAGATCTTCTCCCACAAAAGCTCATGTGATAAATAAATTTGTTAGTCTTTGAAAGTTTCCCAGGACTTCTTGTTTGTTTGTGACAAAAAGTGATCAGTTTCATCAGCAGCTCCTAACCACTCTTTCCTCCCCCCGCTTAAGGGCTAAACTGACCCGTTTGTTCATCTTCATGGAGGGGATGCCTCTGACAACACATTCCTGGGACCCAATGCGGCCTGCCCATCTCACCACATGGGGGACAACAGTGCCCCAGGAACAGCCTCAGCATGCACCCAGCCCAGTCACCACTCCAGCCCCGCATCCATCCCGCACCAGTCACCCCGCAGCCCTGGACTGCCCAGTCACCCGACAGCCCTGGCACTGCCACATGCCAGCCCCACCGCCCTCATGACCCCACCCACACCTTAGCCTAGCCCCGCCCCTCCCACTGTGGCCCCGCCCCTTCCCCATAGCCCCACCCATGTACCTCTCCATAGCTCCGCCCATCTCCACTCCATTCTCCACAGCCCCGCCCCATTCCTCCATAGCTCCTCCCCTTTCCCTTAGCCCCACCCCTGTATCTCACCACAGCCCCGCCCC
>ML686170.1:127772-164385 GCA_007922175.1 Pelusios castaneus
TGCTGATTGGGTAGCTGGGCTGCCACTCCAGGCAACTGCATTGTGACCAAGGAATTATGGCTTCCATGGTGACGCCCTGTGTGACCTCAACCCATTCCCTCCTTTATGAAGGTATCGTAAAATATGAAAGCTCATTGGCTGTAGACTGTGTGCTTTGGCCAATCAGTTTGATATGTGAATTTTTCGACTTGTGATAAACTCAAGGAGACTGTAGAAATAAAGGAGTGGAGTGGCGGGATATCTTATTTTCATTTAATACGGTTTTGTTGTGTGATTTCTTTTTCCATGTATTTGTTTCATTATAGGAGGAGCTTTATTTTGCATAATGCTTTCTATTATAAACCATGTTTGTGACCTTTCCTTTCTGAAGCTCTCGCACCTCCATCATTTGCAGCCAGCGTTTGATATTTACATGGGTTATGCCCCATGCCTAGCGAGTTGCCTTTTCTTTGTGAAAGGAAACTCTCCCCAGCTCTCGCTGAGGTAAAAATCACCATTTCTCCTCTAAAAAGCAACGAGAGTCCTGTGGCACCTTATACACTAACAGATTTTCTTTGGCATAATCTTTCGTCGGCTATTGCATCTGACGAAGTGGGTTATAGCCCACAAAAGCTTATGCCGAAGAAAATCTGTTAGTCTATAAGGTGCCACAGGACTCTCGTTGTTTTTTGCTGTACACAGACTAACACGGCTACCCCTCTGGACATTTCTCCTCTGTTGCTTGCTTTCCTCAGGAAAATTCTGGCAGCCAGCTAGAATAATAATCCAACATATAGACATTTCTAGGCTGGACTGATACCTGCTGTAAAAGCAGCAGGTTGTCCTTGTCCCACCTAAGATCAGCTGTGATGGGGCAGGGATGTAGATATCGCAACATAAGAACGGCCATCCTGGGTTCGACCAGTGGCCAGTGCCAGATGTTTCAGAGGGAATGAACAGAACTGGGCAATTTATTTAGCGATCCACACTTGTTGTCCAGTTTCAGCTTCTGGTTGTGAATGGTTTAGGGACAACCAGAGCATGGGCCACTTCCCTGATCTTTTTGGCTAAAAGCCATTGATGAACTGCTCCTACATGAATTCATCTAATTCTTTTTTGAACCTAGCTACACTTTTGTCCCTTTACAACCTCTCATGACGACGATTTCCACAGACTGACTGTGCGTTGTGTGAAGTACTTCCTTTCTCTGTTTTAATCCTGCTGCCTGTTAATTTCATGGAGTGACCCCGAGTTCACGTTCTCCATGGCATTCCTGATTTTTTAGACCTCTATCAAATCCTCTCTTACTCTTCTCTTTTTTAGGTTGAATCTCTCCTCATAAGAAAGCCGCTCCATACTCATAATTCAGGCAGGCGACTGCAAAGTCCCCAGGATGGGGTCTGTAGGGAACCAGTAGTGAACCTGGTATAAGCTAGAGACTATAAAACTGGTGCATGCTGTCTGTCTACATGGAGTTCAATTGCAGAGCTTGGCATTAGATTATAGAACCTCTGGGACTGGGACAAAAATGTCTTACCCATGTAGGACAGGGAAGGTCATCAAGTCCAATCCCCCGACCCTGCATCATACAATCTAATTCATAAATTTATCAAGCTCCCTTTTAGGTTGTTTGCCCTCACAATCCCTAATGAGAGGATGTTCTAGAACCTTACACCTCTGATGGCTAGACATGGCCCAATTTCTAGACTAAATGTATTGATAGCCTGCTTATTCCCATTTGGACTTCTGCCAAGATTGTTCTTTAGCTTGAACAGCTCTTCTCCTTCCTGGCTGTTTCCGCCCCACCCCCCAGATGTATTTCAAAGACAGAATCAGATCCCCTCTCAGCCTTCTTTCTGGTAGGCAAATCAAGCCAAGCTTTTTTAGTGTCCTCTCATAAGATTACCCCTGATTATTCTGATAGCCCTTCTTTGCACCTGTTCCACTCACCCATCTTATTTGAACATATAGATCTGTACATAGTCTTCTGTGAATTGCTTAGTACTGTTTTAATAAAAGAACAGGTAACAAATATATAAGGTGGCACAGTCCCTGTGGGACATTTTGTAAAGGATTTTGAACCAAAGGGAAAAAGCTTGACAAATAAATATAATTATTATTAATGGACTAAAAATAGTTAATCAGTTGTAAATAACAATCAGCTAAAGTGCAACTGGCCTCTTTTATAACCCCCAGAGCCAAAACAACCCAATTGTCCTAAACAATAGCTAAAAAGCGCGAAGGATGTCACCATCCCTTTCACTTTCCTAAGGGAGGAACTAGCCCATGGTTGCCCATTAGGAAAGGCACATGTCTGTAAAGACATCATCACATTATGACTAGCTGTGGCGTGACTTCAACCAGCCAATCACTGGGCCCAGAACCATCCCCTGATTTGAATACTTGCCACTATATAGGAGGACAGGGGGTGGGAAAGGCCCGTGGCATTTGAAGAGAAAGGGTTGAGTTGAGCTGAGTTGCATGAGACCAGAGCGGAGCAATGGCTGCTGCCCAGAAAGGGAGGAAGGAGACCCAGACTCAGAGGAAACAGAAGACCTATTCAAGGAAATCCCAAGCCAAGCAAAGCAGGAAGCCAGCTAGGAAGCGTGGGAAGGGCCTCCAGGGGAAGAAACATTCCCGAACCCCATATGACTCCAAGATGGTGAGACAGCTACAGTGGGACAAAAAGCGTTTGTCCAACAAGGCCAAAGGGTTGATGATCTCTTTCATGAATGACATCTACAGAAAGGTGTCCACGGAGGCCGAACGCCTGAGGAAGCAGAGCCGCCGCCCCACGATTGGCCCTTTCCAGATGCAAGGTGCCCTGCAGCAGGTGATGCCGAGGAAACGGGTGAGGCGCTCGGCCACCCCTGTCTCGAGGAGGTGTTACTAGAGAAACATCCCTCCCCTTCTCCCTGGGGTGCATCCTGGCTGGGACAAGAAAAAGAAGAGCGGAGAAGGGAGAGGAGCAAAGACCGGCCTGAGACACCTCCGCACCGCGTGATGAAAGAACTGACATTGTTTTAAAGATGCCAAAAAAACCCCAAAAACCCTACACTTTGCAGAGGGACCGATCTCTTGCACAACAGTTCTTCACGAGAGACATTCCATCACACGACAAGAATCAGTGAAAGACTTTCCATGACTGAATTGGAATGACCATTCTGCTTCAACCTTTATTAGTGAGCCCATCACAGCTTGGAAGAGGAGACTATTCTCTTTGGATTTGGTCACTGAGTAAATTTCCATCATTTGGAAAAAGAGACCAGCCTGTTGGCTGAAGACTGAATGCACCGGGAACTTTCCATCACTGTAAATGAAAAACTATAGAGATGGGTGAGAAAGAGCTGCCATCAATTGAATTGAAACAAATTGTATGAAAGGCATTCTCCTATGAGAATGGAAATAATCATCTTGGCATTATAATAAAACAGGATATTAGCAGCATTTTTTGGTGTTACGTGCTTGTCTATTTAAGGAATAATGTTGGGATGGACTGTGCTTCTCAGTTTAATATAAAAAAAAGTGGCTAAGAGTTGTGGGACTTTCTTATATTGAAAAAAGGAACAATTTTATTAACAGTTTTAAGGCCTTTCTCCTTATCACAGATTAATGGTAAATATCCCACCTAAAATGTTAAAGTCACGAGAGGAAAAGGCCATTGAACAGAATACACAGGATGACAGAGTTTGACCTGATCGGGTGATGTGGATGGTGGGAATGGTGGTAAGGAGCTGGAAAGGAGAGCTCACAGACCGGGTTGTCAAACTCATTTGCTATGGAGAGACAACAGAGTCCTGTGGCACTTTTAAAGACTAACAGATTTATTTATCGCATGAGCTTTCATGGGAGAAAATCCCACTTCGTCAGACACTTTGAAGATAGGAAAGTTACAGAGTGGTAGGAGATTAAATGCAGCGGAGTGTATGACATAGCATCAGGTCAGGCTGTAACAGCAAATTTGACTTAAATGTACTTCAAGTGGGCCGTACATACTGTAAATCAAAATACTAGGGCACTCTCATGACCTTGCAGAGCGCTGGGTATGTGAGGCCATGAGCCCACATTCTCTCTGCGTGTGTTAGGGAGAGAGTGTGGTTTCTCAGGGTGCGTCTACACTTACAAATTTTCAAGACATAGCCTCAGAGTGCACTCTCGCATACCCAGTGCTCCACGATGTCGTGAGATCTGACACTCTCCCAGCATCGCGGTATGCTGGATATGAGAGACCACTCTCCCTTTCTCTCTTTCTCTCTGTTAGGGAGAGAGTGTGATCCTACAGAGCACAGTCACGGGCTGGATGGAAGAGGTTCGTGGACCACATCCATCCCACGGGCTGCATGTCTGACACCTCTGTCATAGACTTTTAGGTCAGAAGGGCCCAATATGTCATCTAATCCAGTGTTTCTCAATTGTTAGTAGATTGGGGAACATCTAAAGGTTTTAATTACTTTATGCAGATCACCTGATGAAAACTGTCTTGAAAAAGCCAGTATATACTGGCTGTAATGTTTGTAATATCTGCGTACTATGCGTTTCTGAGAAAATGATTCAGGAAACCAAATTATATACAATTTTACAAGTAGAACATGCGCTTATTTCTAAAAATAATAGATACATCTTGATTAAGCACACAACTTAAAATGATATTACTCAAGTTTTAATTGGAATTTTGGGCCTGTGTGTTTGAACAAAGTTAATCTATTCTTGGAGTAAGGTTCATCAAAGCCATATTGTGGAAGTTATGTCCAAGTGATCTGGATGCCAGCAGTAACAGCGGAGGGAACATTTAAAATATCCCAGCCACAGCAAAGAAGCAAGATGACAGAAGGTGCCTGGAAGGTTTGCTGTGGTTGGGATATTTTAAATCTTCCAGGCACGTGTTGGCTTTCCTCGTTGCTCCTTCCCCCTTCACACTCAATCCCCCCTCAATGCGGATGGGTTGGGGAATTAGTCGCAGAACACCTTCACTATGTCCACAGAGCTCCGTTGCTCCACTGAACACCAGTTGATAGACACTGCCCTATAACAGTGGTTCCCAACCTTTTCACAGCACATTTCAATGAAACAAACAATTCCATGGCACACCCACTTTTTCCAGCTGAATTGATTTCTCATAAACATCACATTTACTTACATTTATTATAGTTACTTCTTACTAGAGAGGTTTGCAACATAGTGCGTACAACAAAGAAGGATCAAATATATTAATGTTTCAAATCCACCAGAAAAAAAAAAATAACGTCATCTCAGTTTTGCTCTTTATCCACCTGTGTTTACAGTTTAGCAGCAAAAGACTGATACCTCCCTTTTAATTTGATGATTAATTTTCCCAAGTTTTATGAGTTGTAATTTTGATTGGACAGAATAGCATTCAAGATGAATCAATGTTTGTTTTACACTGATTTTCATTACCTTTGTGCAAAATTTCACAGCACACTTGGACAGTTCTCACAGCACCACTGCTCAATAGCATGCACAACCCAGCCAGATGCGGTCCCAATTGTCGCAACTAGAGGACACCTCATGGTTGACTGCCTGCAAAATGCAGGCCACAGAACTTCACCCACCCACTCCATTAAAGTCCTCAAACTATGGTATAAAGACATTAATGTACAGAGAATCCACCAGCAAGTGAGCTGTGCCCCATGCTACAGGTGAAGGCTGACAAGAGCTGGGGACTGATTGGGGCAGGAAGATATATGGGAGGAGGAGATTTGGACTAGGTGCCAATGGGAAAGCATGGATGGGGAAACACACCAACTCATCCCAACACTAGCCAATTAGCAGGAGGGATGTTCCCATCCCTTACATTTCCCCGGGAGAGGGAATGGCCCATGGTTACCCATTATGAGGCCTGTGGCTCTGTCCTGACATCATCACATTGTGACTAGCTGGGGCATTGTCCCAGCCAGCCAATCGCTGGGCTCAGAGTTGGCCCCATATCTGCCGGCCTGCCACCCTAGATGAGTCCAGCGAGAGGAAAGCCAGTGACATTTGCACGCAAAGGGATTGAGCTGAGTGAAAGCAGAGTGGAGCAATGGCTGCTGCCCGGAGAGGGAGGAAGAAGGCCCATACTCAGAGGAGACAGAGGAGCCATGGGAGGAAGTCCCAGTCTCCTCAGAGGAAATCCCAGGCCAAGCGAAAGAGGCAGGCAAGGCGGAAGCCAGCTGGGAAGCGTGGGAGGAGCAGTCACGGACAGAAGCGCGCCCCTGCCTCATACGATTCCAAGATGCTGAAACAGCTGCAGCGGGACAATAAGCTCTTATCACCTAAGGCCAAAGGGCTGATGTTCTCCTTTGTGAATGACGTCTACAGAAAGGTGTCCACGGAGGCCGAACGCCTGAGGAAGCAGAGCCGCCGTCCCAGGATCGGCCCTTCGCAGATGCAAGCTGCCCTGCAGCAGGTGATGCCGAGGAAACAGGTGGGGCGCTTGGCATCCCCTGTCTCGAAGAGGTCTCACTAGAGAAACATCCCTCCCCTTCTCCCTGGGGTGCATCCTGGCTGGGATAAGAGACGGAACAAGAGGGAAGAAGGGAGAGGAGCAAAGACCAGCCTGAGACACCTCAGCACCTCCCTGATTAAAGAAAAGATGTTGCTTTACAGACGCCAAAATAAAAAAAAATCCCAAATACCCTACACTCTTCCAGGGGGACCAACCTCTTCCACATCAAGTCATCATGAGAGACACTCCACCACACGAGAGTGAATCAGAGAAAGACTTTCCATGACAGATCTTGATAGACCACTCTACTGGACCGACATGCTGGCTGTGTGCTTAATGAACCAGGCCTTTGCCATCAGTGGAAACGATAGACTCTAGAGACTGGCAAGAAAGTGCTAGCATCAGTTGAACTGAAAGGACTGGGTGCTTTCGGAGGGAAATGAAATAATCATCTTGGCATTAATTAAAAAAAAAAGCAGCATTTTTGGTGTTCAAGTTTCCTTTCTTGTAGGTGGAAGTGGTGGGGTGGGTTGTGCTTTGCAATTTCATATCAAATTAGGAGATACTCCAGATGTGGCCTCACCAGCGCCGAATAGAGGGGAACAATCATTTCCCTCCATCTGCTGGGCAACACTCCTACTAATGCAGCCCAATGTGCCGTTAGCCCCCTGGGCAACAAGGACCCCCTGTTGACTCAGTAAGTTATCTGTCCATAATGGATTTCCACTTTGGGAGGGGAATGATAACGATTACGATTCTATTAATAATAATTAGTAATGTTTCGATTCTCATGCACTTACTGCTGCTGGTTAGTACCTTTCAGCCCTCTTGTTCTTAGTGGGACCACTCAAGGAATAAGGTGATATTTAACATGAACAGAGCTGACTTTTCATTTGATTAGTCTTTTTTTTAAAATTGTTTGATCCCAGATGGGCTGTGCCTTACAAAATACCGCCCCACCTCTGTTAGACAGCGCAGACTTTTTACAAATCAGAATCTTTTTCCTCTTTAAGCTAAGAACTGGATTTTTCTCTTACTCACATACAAAGTAGTACCTTACCGCACCACTTGCCCAGCTGATTCAGTTGGACGACTCACATGGCAGAATCTGGCCCCAAACAACTTTGATTTTGGCTCTGACAGGAAACAGCTGCTTCAGTCTGAGATTTTTGAGAGAGGAATACTAATGCTAATAATACATTATATTAATTATTATTATTATTATTATTATTATTAATAATAATAAATAATAATTGGCACTTATATAGCACCGTCCCTCTGCAGATCTTAAAGCACTTTAACAAAGTAGTTCACAATCATTACCCTAATTTTGGAGACAGGGAAACTGAGGCATGGATGTAGGGAAGGGGAAGCGAGGGTTACTCGCAGACGAGTGGCAGAGCCAGGAGTGGAATCTATTTCAGTGGGCTTCCTGGAGGATAAAAACCCAGCGTGTTGTTGTTTGCCGTATTCAGCCTTAAAAATGTGTCTCTCCCAGAACCCCATCTGTCAGCTTTTTCAGGCACATATGATTGTGATACTTGAGTCCTTAACCAGCAATATTATCATCACAATACTCCCAACAGTGTTAAATTCCTTTCCCTGGTGGCATTAGAGTGTAAAAAGCTGTCCTGTAACTATAGCACAAAATATTGAGAATATAATCAGAAGTGAAGAATTTTTCCTCTCCCCCTAATGGGAAAAAAAGAAAATGCAATTCCCTGACCGGGAATCGAACCCGGGCCGCGGCGGTGAGAGCGCCGAATCCTAACCACTAGACCACCAGGGAAGCGCTGATTTCACATCTTGTTAGACTGTACTCCTGTTTGAAGGGAGCTCTTTTATTATTGCTTTTAAACAAACTAGATTTGCAAAATTCTTCATTGCAACGACTCCAATCCTTTGAGCTCGCTGCCTCCGCGGCAAAAAAAAAAAAGTCCCTGAACTAGTAAGCAAGTGGACGCGCGCAGTGGGATCAAACCTCAGGGGAACCTGAGCAGTTTAGCTGAGATTTTTGTCCCACCAGCTGCAGTTATTTTAAACTTGGAGCAGGATTCACAGGGCGGCTTTACAATCGTTCCCAGCTGTCTGACCGATGCCAAGCTAAGAAGGGCTGCTGATCTCGCCCTAAAAGCCCCTCTTGACTCCCTTCATGCTGCAGCCAAGCCTCAGGGCAAATAAGGATCAGAAGGAAAAAGGGGCCAGGGCACAAAACACATACCTCATGAGATGGTTTTTAATGGACGAGGAAGGCTAAGCAAGAAAGACGAGGCATGAGAGCCTTGTCTGTGTTCTCCCATTTTTAATTCAACGAGATTTACATTTTCCTCGTCTGACAGAGCAAAAAATTGTATGATTTGAAAGAAGAAAAAAGGATGTGTCAGAAGTGGGATTTGAACCCACGCCTCCATACGGAGACCAGAACACCCAGGAGAGGGGAAGACAGAGCCTTGAGTCTGGCGCCTTAGACCACTCGGCCATCCTGACACTGCATAGCAAACGATGCACATCTCATAATCTCCCTGCAAAAGGGCCTGTTTGCTTATTTCACCCACATTGCTTTGGGGGATTTCCTCTGTTGTTTTTACAGCCTCCAACCCCCCCCCCCCTTTTCTCTCTCTCTCTCTCTCTCTCTCTCTCTCTCTCTCTCTCTCCCTCCCCACACACACACACACACACACACACACACACACACACACCCCGCTGCTGATCAGGAACAGGGTCACAGATAGACCCACCTTCTCCCACAAGGGAAGGCAGGCTGTGTATCCAAACTCCAGCCAGATCCAGCTACCCCCACAAGCGAAGGCAGCTAGTTAGACCACATCAGGACTCAGCTTCCCTGCAGCTCTGCTCGGCTGCTGTTTACATGCTAATCAGTCCTGAATACAGCAGCTCTCTGCTCCGGAAAAGTCTGAGAGTGTTTGATCCAGATTCTTCTGCAAGGGTCCATGCCCGGTTTCTCTTTGCTTCCCCGCACCGCTTCTTTCCCTCCCCACAGGCAACATCAACATACCGTGGAGAAAGGCTCCCAGGACGCACCAATCAGCTAGCCCCTCTGGCTGGTACCGAATTCTTTCATTGGCTCCCAAAAGGTGAGTGGTGATCGCTGGTTGGTGGCGGTGGTGCCTTTAATCTATCCAATCCCCTTCGTTGGCTGGGCCACGGGGCAGCCATTGCTCGCTCAGTGCGGCGGGAGTGGGGTACTAATGATACTAAGGTGCTGTTTTCCCTCCGGTCCGCCCCACCTATTTATAAGCTG
This sequence comes from Pelusios castaneus, assembly GCA_007922175.1. Classification (NCBI taxonomy): domain Eukaryota; kingdom Metazoa; phylum Chordata; order Testudines; family Pelomedusidae; genus Pelusios; species Pelusios castaneus. Next base: position 137,459 of record ML686170.1, read on the forward strand.
TGGGTTGCGGCTGTTAAATTAGTGCAGGTGGAGTTGGTAATTAGTGTAGCCATTGGCTGCTGTGTGCAGGTGGGCGGGCATTGCCGCCGCTCCCGGTCCCTTGGGGTCTATTATCTGGCTTAGTCCTATGGAGCTCGGTCTTGGGTTCTAATCCTTTTCCCAGCTTGGTTGTGGATGTGATGGGGAAGGCCCAGGCCTTTGCAATCCTTTTAATGAGGCTATGGGTGCAGCCTGGAGGGAAAAAGCTGGGGAGATCCTGTACAGTATGGTTTCTAGCTGGAGAGTTGGTTGGTCCCCCTGCCAGCATCCCAAGAACTCACTTTGGGGGGTAGAAGCCATGTTTTGGGGCAAAAGTGGGCATTTGTTTCTTTTGCTCTGAGCAAACAGCAAATGCCCATTTTTGCCAAACAAAAAAAACGTAGGCCAAAGTGAGAGTCAGGACATAAAAAGGAGAGTCTCAACCAAAATGGCATTTTTCAGCTCAGTGAAGAAGCTAGGCCAATCTCTACTAGGGTGTCGGTGTGGAACAGGCCTGGGGGAGTGAAAAAACCCATGTCCGTGAGGCGAGATGGCTTTGCGGACAGAAGCCCGCACCTACGGTGGCACCCCCTGTATTGGTATAGAGCACTTGTGTAGCTGCATTCTGGTGCCCGGAGAAAGCTCTCCTGCCTACATAATAAAACCAATGAAAGTGGAACAGCTGCGTCAGATAGTGTGGTCCACAAAAGTGCGACTGCCTGTTTCACATCTCTGAGGAACAAAAGTTTTGCTAACATAAGGGCTAGCAGAAATGAGGCCCTCGGCGTGTCTACACTGTGAACCTAAGTCAACCTATGAGGGTGGGGGTTAGTAGGCACCTATATAAGAAAAAACCATGACTATTAGGACTTGACCCTATAAAGCTGGAATATTTGGTCACCCTAATGGTTTGTAATATTGAATTCTTAACCTTCCAAGCAGGCAACGGTGGCCTAATATGCTTTCATCATACATGACTGGATGTTTTAAGCACCAACAAGAGCAAAAAGTATGCATTGATTGTTGTATTCAATGTAGTAGAAGTCTACAACCCATTAAGATTTTATATGAAATGCTGAAACATAACACTGTCTATATCCCCCCATTCCCATACAAAGGAAACGTTTAGCAACAGAAATTGCTGCTAAAATCCTGTTTATTATAATGCCAAGGTGACCATAATTTCTCCCCTTATGATAACATCTCATTGGCAACCCTTTCTTTCCAAAATGACTGGCAAATCTCTTCACTCAGACTGTCTCAGTGAGGCAATGCAGAAATGATGGTCTTTGTCCATCGTGGCAATATCTCTTGCAAAGGTGTAGCATGATGATCTTTTTTTTCCCCCCTGAAGTGAGAAAAGTATTCAGTGCTGATGAAGAATGTTATGTCTTGCAACGATGGATGATCCTATTGGTTCAGGACGCCCCATGACCTTCTTATGAAGATCCCATTGTTGATTCTATCTCTGTCTCCTGCGTGAAGAATTTCTGTATGCAAGGTTGGCCTCTCTGCCACCGGGGGAAAAGTGCAGCTTTTTCTGGTCATCTTTAAGACAATGATAGATCTTGAATTAGGCAGGCGTTAGGGTCTCTTGGGCTGGCTTCCTCTTCTTTCTCCCCTCTTGTTCTTTCTCTTCCCCCAGCCATGGTAGGGGCTATGGGGAAAGGAAGAGGAATGTTTCCTCTAATGAGACCTACTGTGGATGGAGGTGGTGGAGTAATTGGCAACATTCTCCTTCATCACCTTTTCCAGAGCAGCTTGCACCTCTGAGGTGCCGATGAAAGACCCACGTCTCTTCTTTCTCCGGCGGTCGGCCTCTGTGAATACTCCTTTGTAGAGGCTGCACATGGAAGAGTTAATGAGTCCCTTGGCTTTGGCCGACATGCGCCTATTTCCCTGCTGCAGCTGGCACATCATTTTAGAGATGTATAAGGTGGAAAAGCACCTGTTCCCCTGGCTTTTCCTCAGTCGCTTCAGCATCGGCTTCCACCTCCCTTGCTGGGGCTGGGACTTTTCCAACTTGGGCTGTGACTTCTGGGGCTTCATCTGCTGGGTCTTCTGCCTCCTCCGAATCTGAGCCTTCTTCTTTCTTCTCTGGGCAGCACCCATTGCTCAACACCCTGGTCTCTCCAGCTCAGTTCTCCGCCTGCTAAAGCTTCACATGGGCTCTATTCCTGTATTGTGTCAGGCATTCAAATGAGGCACCGACTCTTGCCCAGTGATTGGCTGGCTGGGACAATGGCTTTGTTAACCCCACTGTAATAGTGACCCTCAATAGGATGGTCTCTAATTCCCATGTGGAAATGAAGAAAATTGTAAAATTCCACATGGTCACTGGCTTTCGATAGGATGTGTAGGACAAATAACTGCTGAAGATGGGGCATTAGATGGGGAGGGCTCTGAGTCACTACAGAGAATTCTTTCCCAGGTATCTAGCTGGTGGGTCTTGCCCACATGCTCAGGGTCTGTCTGATGGCTATATTTGGGTTGGGAAGGAATTTTCCCCTGGGTCAGATTGACTAAGACCCTGAGGTTTTTTTCTGCTTCTGCAGCCTGGGTCATTCTGGGTCCTTGCAGATTTAAACTAATGTAAAAGGGGAATTCTCCGTAACTTGAAGTCTTTAAGTCAGGGTTTTGAAGACTCTGTAACTCAGTCGGATGTTAGGGGTCTCTTACTGGAGTGGGCGGGTGAGGGTCTGTGGCCCTGTTGTGCTGGAAGTCAGACTAGCTGATCACAATGTCCCTTGTAGCGTTGGAGTCTATGAGTGTGTGAGACAGGGCCATTACAATCATTGTTTTACAGAGGAGAAAGAGGAAGCCCAGAGCAATGACAGGCCAGATTTTCACAGCCATTTAGGCACATAAAGAGGAAGATTGATGCTTAATGAGATTTTCAAAAGCACCCAATCATTTTAGTCACCTAACTCACATCGCTTTCTCCTTAGGTGCCGATCTGCAACGTTAGGCACCTAAACAGCTTTGTTAGCCTGTCTTGCAAATGAGTCTTGCTTTAATCCTAGGGGTTGCCTCGGTCCTGCCATGATCTTCTTGACTGATGATCTTCTCCTGGGGATGCGCAAAGGTCTAGTGTTCCTACCCAATTCATTCATTCTCTCAGCAGTGTTTGGTGTGAATGATCAGGCGTTGCTAGGATATCTCCATGGGACATGGTCCTGCTTGGAGCAGGCAGTTGAATTAATTGATCTCCTGAGGTCTCTTCCAACCCTCATCTTCTATGATTTGACAGCAACAGCAATGGGAACTGAATGACAGGGGTTCCATTCTTTACTGGAAGGTCTCACAGAATTGTAACTAACTCATCCCTTTCATAGACCTCATCATGGATCCATGTTCTGGCCCCTCTGATTTAATGAGCGTGTGAAGATGAAAGAGGGAATCTGGAAATGTTTGGGGTTGGACAAACCAGCAGAATATTAAATATACTCATGTCTACTTCTCCTGTTTTTGGGCAATGCTCAAGTTCTCCAGCTTCCTCATTCTCTCAGGAACAGACCCTCAGCTACTGCAAGTCAACAGAGCATCACTACGACTAATAGACTTATTCCAATTAACTCAAGCCAAAGGTCTTGCCCTTCTTTTCTAGCAGAGATTGTATCCTGGGTGAGTTTCATCTGACTTCAGACCAATATGGGCACTTGACCAGGTGATAGATGATTTGATCTCATAGACTTTAAGGTCAGAAGGAACCAGTACGATCATCTAGTCTGATCTGCAAAATGCAGGCCTCAAGACCTCACCTACCCACTCCAGCAATAGGTCACCACCCTGTGACTGAGTTATTTACCTCCTTAAATCATGATTTAAGGACTTTAGGATACAGAGAATTCACCGGTAGGTGAGCCATGCCCTGTGCTACAGAGGATCTTGTTGATATTGGTTTGCCTTTTGCTTCTGAGGAACCGGTTTGTAGCTGTTGCCCCAGATTTAGAATATATCTTAGTAATGCCATACAGTCAAATCTTAGAACTTTACATGCAGTGTTCCCACCAGACACTTCGCCCAGACAATAATGATTGGCAAATGATGAGTTTTCAAATGATACTTCACAAGACCCACTTTGTTCAAAGTTTATCATAGTCTTTCAAAAAGGGTGAACATAAGGGTGCAGACTGGCATAGAAGTTAATCCCTGTCCCCAGGAGATGGTAACTACGGGCACATCTACATATATAATGTTGCACCGAAGCAGCATGCTGGTGGGAGGGAACGCTTCCATTGGCGTAAGTAATCCGTCTCCATGAGAATTAGTAGTTGCGTCATTTAGAAAAGCTCTCCCACTGACATAGTGCTGTCTACACCAGGAGTTAGGTCAGTACAATTACACATCTCTGGGGATTTTTGACATCCTTATGTGACTTTGTCACATTGATGTAGGTTTGTAGGCCTTACTCTGTTTCCCGTGCCCCCATTATGGGCTCTTGGCCAGAGATAGGGTAGTTACAGTATAGAGTGTAGTATGCTCTACCTACATCACTCTCGTTGTCTCCAACTTCCTCCCTTCCCTTGTAGGGCCAGTGAAAATCTCTTAAACCAGGTCACTGCCAACTGAGAAGTCCCTTGTGCAGGGGACTATTCTCACAGGGGCATTTTTACACCTACTTTACCCTGTTGGAATAATGTGGTGGGACCTGGAGGGGTGTTTACACTGCAGCTGGGAGATGCATCGGTATGTGCTCTGTGAAGTCTTCACAATTTACGTTCAAACTTGCTAAAAGCTTGTAATGTTCACAAGTGTAGGGGTAGGCTGGGAATCACTCCCTGATAAGGTCATGGCAATTGAAGAGATTTCTCGTACACTCACAGGACTAGAGGAAACTGTGCAGAAAAGGGAACTTTCTAAAAGGGGCTGGCACCCCAGACACTCTTACTAGCTAGCCTGTGCACTCACTTGCATCATGTTTCATTGACATAAATGGGAAGCAAAGAGCCCAGGGAAGTCTCAGACACAGCATCTCAGAATGAAAGTGATTTAATCTGATTGTCACGAGTAACTGAAATCTCATCTTTGGACCATGTGATTCAAAACTGACTTCTTGGCACTAACAGAAGCGGTAACAGAACTGAAAGTAGTTGAAGGAGAAAGTGGTGGCAAGGCAAAAATCTATTATAACATAAAAATATACCAGTAATGTGAACTTCTGACTCTGATCGTGCAGCAGTGGTCGAGAGCATACAACACATCCAGAATTTTAAGATTAAAAAAAAAAATCCAAACATCCCAGTGAAACTTTGAACATTTGACAATCTGGGAAATACCCACTTTAAGTTACACTGAATGCATATTTGTGACCCATCTGTGTCTAAGGTAGCCCACCTAAAAATGCCAAGATCATGGCAGGCTGCAAAAAGAGAGCAGATTCTCCCAAACTGGTGGCTAACGCTGATGTTAGATTTACTCACCAGTCATAAATAGTGCTCCAGGGTCCCCACACTGGTTATCAAGAAGCTAAAACCAAGAAGTTACATAGCCCTGTTTACTGGATTTCAGTCACTGGCCCCCAATTAGTGACTAGTTCCAGAAAAAAGTTATTAAAATTCTGTTCCTTTTACCCCTGATCCCCAAGGGTCAGCCACATTGCCAGATCAATAAGAGTTTGGATCTTTCCCAACATGTCCCGCTGATGATTGGACAAGATGCAATGGGCTTAAATTCCGGCGAGGAAGGTTTAGGTTGGCCATCAGGAAAAAATTCCTGTTAGGTTGATTAACCACTGGAATACGTTGTCTAGGCAGGTTAAGGAATCTCCATCGTTGGAAGTTTCTAAGAGCAGGCTGGACAAACACCTGTCAGGGATGGTTTAAGAAGGTAATTGGTCCTTCCATGAGTGCAGGGGACTGGACTTGATGACCTCTCATGGTCCCTTCCAGTTTCTATGATTCCATACCATGCTGCCAGCCAATCCTTTCGTAACTAAAACCAAAGGTTTAGTATTACAGGAAAGAAACAAACGGTGAGAGAAATGTTAGATGGTCAAAGCAACTGGATACATACAAATGTCTTTAAAGTCTATATCTATCAGATTTCTCTGCAGCATTGTGGAGTTGACAGGTTTGTACAAATTCCTCTGGTGTCCATCCAGTACCTGGATGGGTCTCCGAACTTTGATTCACAGCTTCAATTGCAGATGAGGTTTGGTGGTGGGATCCACGTGTGTAGGCGCTAGGGGGCAGATGGGCCTTTTCCAACCACATGTACACAAACAATGGAGCCCTGGAGCTGACATTTTGATATTCAATGACAGATTATACATGGAGTGGGGATAGGCCATGAATAGCCTTCAAAGGGAAGACAAAGCGATCCAGTGGAGGGATGCAAAGAGAGGGACATTTATGTGATTACAGGAGCGTAACCGAAATATCTACAGCAATTTCATCCATTTTCTCTTGGCCTTGCACAGATTTCTTCAGCTTTAGTGGAGCAATAGAGAGGAAAACACCTAGGGATTTTGCCAAATTACACAATTAAGCATTGTGGTTTCTCTGCTGACGGGAAAACAGATGATCTGGATGTATACGTGTGTTAGACTTACCCAAAAAATAAGTAATTTCCATTGCATGAACTTAGTGCCGTCTGACCAAAGGGTGGGAGAGAAAGAAAAGGAAAATACGTAGAAGTTTGTCTCTGATTTCCTTGGCATTATTAATTACGTCACCATCAGTATTTGGGACAAACCGATTGCTCAGCATTTTTGAACCACTCCTTTTAAACGCCACTGCCTGGTTCACGCTGTGAAACGAAAGTTTTCACTTGATGACTTGTGCTGCTGGGTGAAACATGGACAGATTCTGTAAGTGAAACTGCTGAATTGGGGAGAATTGCTTTGGAATGGAAAAAGATTGCCTCTTGGTCCATCCTCCACTTGCTTTCTTGTTCTGGTTCTGCATCTTTCTCTTCTTTTACCTCTTCTTTTTTTATTTTGCCCCCTTTTCCGATGAATATATTTTGAGCTTTGTTTTTAGTGTTGCTGCTCTTTACGGGTTGCTCTTGAAGTTGATAGAAATGTTCCCATTTGTTTTCATGAGCTTGAATCACATACTATTGGGGGCAGAGCAATTTTTGCAAGAGAATATATACCCACCTGTGTGTGTATTTTATGGTAAAATTTGGTCACTCTAAGGATCTGCTCTTGAGCGATAGAATGCAATGGGAATTTTGCCTTTATCTTCACTGGGAGCCAGATCAGAGTCTAGCCCTCTAAATTCATTGGTTGCCAAGAATCTCTTGTACCCTTTTGAGAATGTGCAATCCAATAATATGTTGGGGGAGCCGCTGACATCGCCTTTGCTCTATTCAAGGCTGTGGCTCAGATCAGAGACACTGTTTCAGTGCCAAAAAATGGTTCCACAAGATTCCTCATGTGAGTACAGTTTGTCCGATCAGGGTTTAAAACTAGTCAATGTCCAAAGGAAATTTTTAATCCTGTGTAGTTCCTCAAGAGAAACTAGTGCCTAATTGAGAAGGAAAAGGGGAGAGAGGAGGATCTTATTCTGTAGTTCTTTAGAAAATAGTTTCCACTTGAAGTTGGAAAAACCTTTCGAGTTTGAGTAGGCATACGCACAGTAGCATCCAGTTGAGCAAGAGCACTAAAAATAGACGTTCCAAAGAGGTGGCCGTGTTAGTCTAGATCAGCCAAACACACCAGGAGTCCTGTGGCACTTTTAAAGACTAACACATTTATTTAATGCATGAGCTTTTGTGGGAGAAAATCCCACTTCGTTAGACTCTTTGAAGATGAAAAGCTCATGCAATAAATACATTTGTTAGTCTTTAAAAGTGCCCCAGGACTCTGTTTTTTAAAAAAATAGAAGAGTGTCCATGGTGGTGTTGGCAGCAGGAAATGTTAGTTGTCCCTAATATGATTTTGTCCAGGATTCTTGGTTTGTACCTGGAAAACTAGTCTCCCCACACACACAAACTGGTGCCCCCATCCCACGTTAGTGCTGCTGTGGATAAAATTCTATTTTTAGTTTGCTAACTCAGTAAAAGAGAGCACATCTTCTTTGTATACTGGTACTATGAGGAGCTGGTTTGCTCATACATATCTTCTGGAAATACTCAGGAATGTCTTGCCAGCAATCTGAGCTTCAGAGAATGAGCTTGCGTCACTGACTGCATCCTTCATTAACTGTATTGCATTTTTCTTTGTGTATGTATGCTTAGTACTTTCCCAGCTGCTTCTCCTTGTGGCTGCACCATGGTCTGAGAGTCTCTCTAGCTACCTCGAAGAGTGCCTTCATGACCGTGACTACGATGAGCTGGTGAACATAGCCAAAAATGGGCTTGAAAAGACAGATCATCCATCGAAGATTGTCATTGTAGGGGCAGGCATAAGTGGACTCACTGCCGCCAAACTGCTCAGAGACGCCGGTCACAAGGTAATTCTATGGAGAGATGTCAGAGGAAGGCGGAGAGTCTGTGCTACCTCGACTCTTTATCATTATTTCTTTTCTGATGATAAAAAGTTATTACGGTAAAGAATGGTTAAAAATGAAAGCAGGGGAACTCACAAGAAAGAAAGAAAGAAAGAAAGAAAGAAAGAAAGAAAGAAAGAAAAGGGATTTAGATACTCAGTCCCAGTATTTCAATGGCTTTAGACTCCCCACTCCCATTTCAATCTTGGAATATTTCCCCAAACCTTCAGTATTTTAAAGTTAGAGGAGTTACAGAAACTATCAGAAGAAAGAGAAAGAGGAAAAACACCAAAAAACCCTACAGTTTCGAAACCCTCTATCCATTCGAAAGTGGTTTATTAAAATGATTCACTTTAAAATTCAAATATCTGTACACGGCCTACATTTTCCCATAGAAATCTAAGCATGGGAACATTGATATGTGACTGATAGTCTTCACTCTGCCTTCTTTCACTCCTGTACAGAAGAATCAGTGCAAACCTTATGAACCATTTAAGTCCCACCCTAATGCATTTGGCTTTAAGGCTGGGATGCACAAAAGAGCGTCAGGAGTTGAAAATCCCACTTAAAGCACTTTGTGAGGTCTGAGGATCTTACTGCTATGGAAAACTTATGGGCAATATTCATACTTGGGTGCCTAAGCATCTAAAGAAAGAGCATTTGTGCTTTAGAAAACCTTCCCTCTAAATCCTTGTTCAAGCTTGTAAAGTTCAGGCCTTATCTACACTACAAATTCTTTGCCAGCACGGCTATATCAACAGAGCCACCTAATTTATATTGAGAGGACACTGAGAAGGAGTTTCATCTGTCAACTCCACTTCCCCAAATGGCATTGGCTAGTCAGCAAAAGCATTCTTGTGTCATCACAGCTGGGGGTTTTGCCAGGATGTCTATGTTGGCTGGAACGTGTGGGTTTGTTTGCGTACCCCTGATCAACACAGCTATGTGACAAAGCCTGTACTGTACAATTGGCTCTCCCACTTTCAGACGTGCTCAGTCATAACTCTGCTCCCATTGGCTGCTCAGTCATCACTCTTGGTATAACTCTGCTCTCATTGGCTGCAGTTCAAGCAACACTGAATGCTTCTGAGAATCCCACCTTAAATATTGACCTAACACCTCTATTCAGGGCCAGCTCTAGACAAAATGGCTCGCCAGACAAGCAACGTCTTTGGCACCCCCCTCCACAACCCCACATTTCTTAAATTTTTGAATACTTTATTTTTGATTGCACTTGTAGCCCATTTCATGACTTAGATGCATGATTGTCATGCATGATTTTTCCCTGCCATATAAGATGAGATATTGGCATGTTAGGATCTGTAAATCTGTATTTATCCAGGCCATATATAAGCAAATCCATTTTTTTACCTTTCCCCTTCTCTTCATTTTGTTGTTAACAATAAAAACAGCGCCGCAAGCTGGGTGTCCCCTAAACCCAGCACCCCAGGTGGTTGCCTGTGTTGCCTTCCCCTAAATCCAGCCCTGCGTCTATTGATTTAATTAGGAACTGGTGAGTGTAGGACATCAAGACACTTAATTAGGTACCTGAAAGTAGAGTCAGTTGTCTACGTGTAGTCACCAAGGTTTGAAAATTTTATCCTTTGCGACTAAAATTGTGCATCTGCCACCTAAGTGACTGAACATGATGTCCCATGCTTGTTCCTAGGTTACTGTTCTGGAAATCAGTGGTCGTGTAGGAGGACGAATCATGACCTACCGAGCTGAGAAACCAGACTGGTACGTGGAGTTGGGAGCCATGCGTTTGCCAAGCACCCACAAGTAAGACAGGTTCCACCCTTCCACTGTGTAAGTTGTTTGGGAAAGGAACAGCACAGTGTTGCTGAATTCTGCTATGGTTAGGGATGAGATCAAGCATCCTAAAAGAATTTGCAGCCAGTTGTAATGTTTCTCACCTTGATTATTCTCCGTTATTATGATGGCCAACAGTAGACTCAGCAATAAGTGTTTTCTGGATTGCATCTTAATTATGGACCTTATGACTTGTAAAGGCACGCTCAAATTTCCATCAAAGCACTGGAAAAATTTTGATTTACTTTAACAAAAGTTGTATCAGGCCTGAGTCAAAAGAAAGCCAGGCAATAGATATTGATTCTTCATTAGCAAAAAAAAAACAATTTAAGTGAGAGTTGCATTAGGCAGGTTTACAGATTCACCATTGTCAGATTGATCTTTTTTGATCGACTGAGTGGGTCTGTGAAGGCCTGCTCAGTCGATTGGGAAGTCGATCCCTGAAGTCTACCCCCTCAAGTGGATTAGCGCTGAGTTGACCAGAGGCCATTTCCTGTCAACTCAGTTCACTGAAGACACCATGGTGAGTAGCATAAGATAGTAGAAGGCAGATAAAATAACTTGTGTATCTCCCTTTGAGTCCTGCCAAAAATGGCATGTAGTGTAGATCATGGCATTGTTTTGTAAATCACTGTGCACAACAGTTTCGTGAGGAAGTATAAGAACAAGAGTAGAATAGAATAGAATCTTTTCCAGTATGTTTATATGAAGCAAAAAATGTATTAAAAACAAACACAAAAACAGTACCATAAATATACCCTAACTTCAGGGGAAACTACCACGAATGGAGAATATAGTTTAGAAGCAGAACAGATGAGATTGTTATATACAACATCTGGTAATTTCTAGTTAATGTGTCAGGCCGTCAGGCACTATATTCCAGGTAGCTCCCTTGTAGTCCTTGGAAATACATCAGTTTATACCAGGTTCAGGATTGATTGATCGATCAATCGATTGATCTATCAGCATTAAGAACATCAGTTGGAGTCAGGAAGTTTCAGTAGGGAATGAGATAAGTCATAGATTTGCAACATTATTATTTTTATACTCAGATGAGTGTAGAATTTGGTTTCATATTTTTTGACTCTCCCCTTTCTTTCTTTTGCAGAATTGTTCGTGAATTTATTAGGCAATTTGGCCTTAAGCTAAAGAAGTTCTCTCAGATGGATGACAATGCCTGGTATTTGGTTAATGGGGTCAGGACAAAGGCTAAGACTGTCAAACAGAACCCTGATATCTTGAATTACACAGTGGATCCTTCAGAGAGAGGCAAATCTGCTAAGACGCTTTATAAAGAGACATTGCATGAGGTACGTGTATTGGACTGTTGTATAAAGGAAAATAACTTAGTTACCAGGACTGATTCTGAAAAAAATGGCCATAATTTATGCTTCACTGAAGGAGATGTCTCCTGTAGCTTGTGCTGGCCTAGCCCTCTCTCTTCCTAACACATCTCTTCTCCATACCATTCCAATCCAAGGTACATCCTGTATCAGGGGGATCTTTGAAAGCTGTTTAACATAGCTATAATTCCCTTTGCGGTGGGATGAAGCAGTTTTACCAGGGCAGATGTTCCAGTGCCGGTTCTCTTTCACTTTCACGCACATAAATCAGGAGTAACTCCAGGCAACCCTCACAGGACCTATGGCTACTCAGCACCTCTGGAAAAGACATTCTTGTTTTTACTGTTATACTGTCTATAAATATGTCCATGCATGTTTCCAACACAGACCCTAGGACTGTTCCAGAATTCAAGTTGTGAAGCATTGCTGAATCGGTTTGACTCCTTTTCTACCAAGGTAACGGATGTGGGCCTTTGAATACCTTTAAATCCAAATGCTGATGGAAAACCTGAAATAATTGCTCTGACAGAGAGGAGTAAAATGCTCCTGCCTGTTTTAATGAACTCTAAGGGCACCAATTTTAATATCTAGATTGTCATTTGTTCAACGCACTGATAAAGAAAAGGGGAAAATAATATTATAAAGGTCTGCACAGTCTCTTGAGATTCACTTCTCATTTTCGCATTGTCATCCTTCCTTCAATTATTTTAATATTTTTATGCTGGAAGGTGTTAATGATGGCAATCAAACATATTTTTAATCTATAGGTTGGCCAAAGACTTTGGTAAAAGTCAATGGGTGTGCTAACCATCCTTCATTCAGGCTAAAGGGAAGAAGCAATTAAACTCTTTTCTGGTGTAAGATAGCTGGAGGCAGTGGAAGCCACTGTCCAAGGAACTACTAATCTGAAAGGCTAGGCCAATCAGAAGCTAATCAGAGTGAGCTAAGGGAGTTCCCCGAGGTTGATTGCAAATGCGAGGCTGGGGTTTGATTGTCTGCAGGTGAATCTGTAGGTGTGTGAGAAAACAAGAGCTGAGAAAAAGAGAGTAGGAATGGTGGACATGATCCTGGGAGGAAATCAAGGGCTTCTTTTGGTAACAGTATCTTCTGGGAAGGCAGACTTAGATTTCTGACTGTAATTGTTTCTACTATGTTCAGGGAATGAGATTTTGTGTCCATTCTTTTCAAATAAACTGGATTGCACAAAAGAAAGACCTTACTCACATCGTCGTCCTCTCCTTTGAATGGAAGCAATCAGGCAAGGCTCTGGATATTGGCAATGGCTCAGATCAAAATGTGGCAACAATATCATGACCATATAAATAAATCAATCTTTATTTTCTCCTCCCCAATGACATTTCCATGACTTTTATTTCCAGCATAAATGTGTCTCTTGTCCCTAAAAAAAGAGAGTAACTTTCCTCCTTTTCCTCCCCTACCAGGAGTATTTGATTAAAGAAGGGAAATTAAGCCGGGGGGCTGTGCAGATGATTGGTGACCTACTGAATGAGGATTCTGGATTCTACATGTCTTTTCTGAACTCTCTGATGGAGTTTGATATCTTCTCACATGAAGACGGGTGAGACACAAATGTAGCCATTTTCTTTTCATTCTACAAGTGCACAATACCTAGGACAATGGGGGCCTTTGTTGATTGGCCTTCAGGGACACATCCGCTTCTCCAGAGATCCATGTCCCTGTGGGTGACTCCTCCACCTCCCGTCCCAACTGGGAGCTACAGCAGCCACATGGGGAGTTCTCCCCTCCCTGTCCGAGTTGGGAGCTGGGCAGCAGCTGCCTGCATCCTGGCTAGGAGGTCCGCTGCAGCATCTCATGGCTTTCCTGGTCCTAGGCCTGCAGGATTTGGGGTTCTTCTCACCCCACTCCAGTTGGAGGTGGGAACTAACCACCCTGGCTTTCTTGTCAATTTCACCACTCCAGCAGGGATGTAGTGTCTGCACGAACACGATGCCACCTTATTCTGTCAACAAAAGCCCTACATGTTTCCTTGAGATGGTTTTATTTTGTCGAAAAAACAGGGCAGTTTTGTCAGTGGGGTTGGCACGGAGTGTGTGTTTGTGTGACTGCGGTGCATAAAGCAGCCATGTTTTGTAGACAAAAGTTGACGTTGGTCCACGAAACTGTCGAGTGTGGACCAGGTCTTTAACTAGTGGAGCTTTACTAACACTGTAAAATTAATTGTATATTGAGATTGTGGCTTGGGCTTTGTAGTCTAGGGAGATCGGTTGGTCGGGAGCCCAAGTTCCAGCCTAACCTGTGACTTGAAAGCACGGTCTACACCAGTGGTCCCCAACCAGTAGATTGCAATCTACTTCTGAAGGGCAGTTGTTATTGAAACCTATGAGAGTTGCGCCATCTGCTGGCGAAAGGTTGGAGACCGCTGGTCTACACCAATGGTTCTCAACCACTGTGTTGAGACACATTACTGTGTCTCCACACAGCGGTAAGTGTGTCGTGGAGCCAAGGTGATGGCTGGATTTGGCCTGGAGGTCGGGGGGTGGGCTGGTGTGTCCTGAATCTCTTGACCTGGGCTTGGAATGTTTTTGCCACCATCAGTGGAGAGGTACCCTTTCTGTAACTGCAGTACAAATAAGTAAAGGGTAATTACTTCCTTCTCGCCATGGAGAGGGAAGATGCTGCGTTTATGATATGAAACTCCATTGAGGTCAGAAGTGCAGAGAGAAGCAATGTCTGTTGCACAAGTGGGTTCTATTGTCAGCAGAATATTCCTGGATTGCTTAATTGGAGCCATAATTTAGACTCACCCTGAGCAGCACGATCTCTCTTCTTCAGTATTGGCTGAAATTCCCCTCTGGCTACCAGGTCTGTGTATCACTTAAGCCCTGCTTTGAGAGATTTTTGTGGGGCTTTTACTGACTCACATGACTGTAATCAGTTTGCAGTTATACTTTGCTCTTTGTGATCACCCTCTGTACCATGGTCTATCAATTCTTGGGTTCAAACCCACAGAGAGGAGGGATTATTTGCTAAAGCTGGTCAGATTTCAACTTTCTCTTTAGATACAAAGGAAAAGTTTATAGTTAAAACATTGGCTTGGGGTTCAGGAAACCTGGATTTAGTATCCAGCCTACCATGTGTGACCATGGGTTCAAAGAAATGAACTTTAATTGCTTCATGAGTTTTTAAGGAAAGCAAAGATGAACCGGACAATGAATTGTGAATTAGAAGCTTCACGCTCAGGCCTTGTCTACGTTGCCGGTGAAATTCAGCATCGGTTAACAGGAGATATGCATGTGCCTTGCTTTCTCTGTGCCTCAGGTCCCCCATCTGTAAAATGGTGACACGCCCTCCTCAGTCTGTCTTGTCTAGTTGTCTTTTTGAGGCAAGGTCTTCTAGAACAGAGACTCAGTTCCTACTTCAAAGGGCCCCCACTATGTTGGCATCCCTAAGAGGAACTGAAATAGCTACTAACAAAATTCTTTTACCCATCACTTGTTTTTCAGTTTTGATGAGATCAAAGATGGATTCGACCAATTGCCCAACAACTTCCACCAGTTAATGCCAGGCATTGTCCAGTTTAATTCCACGGTAGAGCAGATAATATCCAATGGTAACAATGTCAGAGTGTTTTACCGAGCACCAGGCACACTGAGCCCCTCCTCAATTCCTGCCGACTATGTCCTTGTTACAGCCTCAGCGAAAGCCACAAGACATATCAAATTTATGCCACCGCTTTCCTCCAATAAGAGCTATGCCCTGCGCTCCGTTCATTATGCCAGCGCCACGAAGATTGTCTTGGCCTGCAAGGAAAAGTTCTGGGAGAAGGATAAGATTCAAGGTGGGCCATCGGTCACGGATCACCCTTCCAGATTCATCTACTATCCCAACCACAACTTCCCTAGTGAGGTGGGCGTGATTGTGGCTTCCTATACATGGAATAATGATGCTGAATTCTTTGTTCCCCTGAGCGACGAGAAGTGCATCGATGTGGTGATAGAGGACCTGGCAAAAATCCACAGCATATCAAAGGACAAAATCCAGTTACACTGCGACAAACACGTGATAAAGAGATGGAACCTGGACAAACATTCCATGGGGGCGTATGCCTCGTTCACCCCATATGAGTTTGTTGACTATTCTGGGGCTTTGTTTCAGAATGAAGGGAGGGTCCATTTTGCAGGAGAACACACAGCTCAGCCTCATGGCTGGATCGACACCGCTATGAAATCTGCTGTGAGAGCAGCGAGGAACATCCACGGGAATAGCGCTCTCTTACTGGGGGAAAAACAACAACAGGAGAAGCCAGAGAGGGATACCTGGGTTCAAAGAAATGAACTTTAATTGCTTCTTGGGTGTTTAGGGAAGGCAAAGATGCACTGGACCATGAATTGGGAGTTAGAAACTCCAATCTTACGTGTTGTCTACAGTGCCGGTGAAATTCGGCACCAGTTGACAGGAGATACCCAAATTAGGTCGCTTCTACTTACCACGGTGTACCCACTATGCTGCGCCGATGGAATATGCCCCCTGTCAACACAGTGTTACACTTTTCGTGGGGTGGATTAACAGCATTGACTTCCAGATTAGTTGATCAGGTCTCCACTGCTGTTTATTTGATCCTGCAAAATTGATTTGGTGGCACGGAGAGTGCCACCATCAATATAGACATATCTTTAATCTCCTTCCTGGAGACAGATCCTCAACTGGTGTAAACAGGTACATTTCCACTGAACTCAACAGAGCTACACCAATCAACACCAGTAGAGGATCTGGCCCCTTGTAAATAACCTGAGATTTTTTGGATCCTTTGAATAGCTAGATAGCTAGATAGCTAGATAGATAGGTGGGGTGTATGGAGATAGATAGATAGATAGATAGATAGATAGATAGATAGATAGATAGAATAGGAACCTTCATAAAATAATTTGTTTTATTCATCAAAATAATTACTGATCAAATACACTATACTAATTTTTCTTTATAAATAGAATAAATAAATAGAAAGAAATATTGCTCTGTGACATCCTATCAATAAAGGTACAGGTTGAAGTAATCCAGTGTTGTTTAGTGTCAATGAATTGCTTTTATTTTGTTTGTTGGTTGTAAACTATTATTTTTTGCACTGCTTAGGGAAGGCTGAGAGAACAACTCCTTAATAAACCAGTTCCCATCAGCTACATTTTTCTAAACGCATTTCTAACACTACAGATAAACAAAAGCTGGCGTGTGTTGGTGGCCTATCCTAGGCCCTGAGTAGACCAGGCGTGTTATTATTGTAAAGCGAGCTTTTCCAATCTACGGTCCACAGGCCCCTGGGGCTGGAATCCTGCCTGCAGGGTGCCTGGGAGCTGGGGCCAGACTGGACCCTTTTCAAATCTCCCACCTTGAGCATCCTTCTCCGACACGTAGCTCAGGGTGGGAGTGGCCTGGCCTCCCTGCGCTCCCTTGCCCTGCCATGTTCCCCCGCTATTCTTCCTATGCTCTCCCCTACCACTCCTCACAGTGACCCCTTTCCTCCTTGCCACTCCTTCCCCTGCTCTCCATGCTTCCCCTTGCCATCCAACACGGCCGTCTCTGCCCTCTGCCATTGGCCTTTTTGGCAACAAGGGCACACTGTTGGCTCATATCCATCTTCCCGTCCACCATAACCCCCAGGTCCTTTTCTACAGCACTACTACTTAGCCGATCGGTCCCCAGCCTGTAGCAGTGCATGGGATTATTCTGTCCTAAGTACAGGACTTTGCACTTGTCCTTGTTGAACCTCATGAGGTTTCTTTTGGCCCAATGCTCCAATTTGTCTAAGTCTCCCTGAATCCTGTCCCTGCCCTCCAGCGTGTCTACCATTCCCCCCAGCTTGGTGTCATCCACAAACTTACTAAGCACGCAGTCTATCCCATCATCCAGATCATTAATGAAGATGTTGAACAGAACCAGCCCCAGGACTTACCCCTGGGGCACTCCACTCGTTACCGGTTGCCAACTAGACATTGAGCCATTGATTCCTACCTGCTGAGCCCATTGATCTAGCCAGTTTTCTATCTACCTTACGGTCCACTTGTCCAACCCATACTTCCTTAACTTGCCGATGAGAATGCTGTGGGAAACCATATCAAAAGCTTTGCTAAAGTCAAGGTATGTTTGTGTCCTCCTGAAACTGGGCATGTGATTCTGCCACTCACCATCATGGAACGGTATTTCATTCCAGGCCTGATTTCATCACACTTATTTATCTAAGGCTTTATTTGTATTGCAGAGATAAGGCTGTTATCAAATTCCTCCCTCTCTCTTCTCGTCTGCAGATTAAACAAGCCTAGTTCCCTCAGCCTCTCCTTATCATTCTTGTTGCCCTCTGCTGGACTCTTTCTAACGTGTCCACCTCCTTTCAGTAGTGGGGGACCCAAAAGTGGACTCAATAGAATGAACATTCTGTTTGACTATACGTAATTATGAACACACTGTGGCTGAAATGCCTTTTAGGAAGTATTTAAATGGGTTTTTAGATGTTTTTCCTAGTGACTTGCTCCTGAAGGGCCGTGTGTCCAGAAGACCTCTGGGGCTTATAATTAACATGCACCCCCATAATTTAACCCCATAACGGATGGGTCAGAGAGTTAGATAGTGATCAGGAAGGACACCTTTTCACTAAATGAAGGTTTTGACACTTTAAATAAACGTTTTAATTGAAAATAATTTGAATTTATTTAATTAATTACATTTTTATTTAATTTTAATGTAATAGACTGGTGGCCCTTCAGGGCTGTAAAAGTTATATTTGTGGCCCTTGAGGCAAAAAGGTTGGGAACCACTGATTTAAACAATACTCCTTATGAGGTGTGGGAACAGCCTCAGTGAGTCATGGGTCTGACTCCAGGTTATCATACACCTGTTTCAGTAGGGACTTGTCAGCTAGACCTGGAGGTTTCGGGGCATCACCTTAGACCTCAAAGGTAAGCTCACCTTGTTTGCACTGATGTAAGAAGATCTGTGTGCCTGAAACCACTTTCCTTGCTCAGTCAGCTGAATGGGGGCGGGGCATCTTATTTGCATAGACTTTGTATTTGCATGAGTACAATTAAGTACTAAGCCTAATTCCAGTGTATATGGACAAACTCACCCAGGTGATGGGTATGATGGGATATGGTTATGTTTTTGGTGATGGTACTTAGGGGCACTGAGTACCAGCACCTTTTTTTCACAGCAATGAGGCCCCAGCTCCTGCCGTTTCCGGCGTCCCCAGATCCCTGTCTGAATACTGGCACATTTTTTTTTTTTTTTTTTTACAAAAAACGCACTGGTTACAAACCTTTTTCATGTTAACTCCAAGGGTAAGAAAATGTCAAGCCTTGATTGTATGAAAAAATGACAGCAGAACTGTGTTTAGCCTGTTCTGATGAAAAAAATCACTCTCATCTAAACATCACTCTAAAAAGGTGGCAGACCCTGTTTCGGTATTGTTAAAGCAGCAGGGAGGGGTTGAAAGGATTGGTGGCTGAGTTTTCCCATAAGTGGAAATCTTGTAAGATCTGAAATCAGTAGAGAAGCCTGACTGCGAGGAGCGGCTAGTGGTTGGTGCCAGCAGGTGATAAGAGCCATGAGCAGCTGGCAGGAGCCATGAGTGGTTGGTACCTATGGCTGGTAGGAGCCACGGAACAGTGGAGCCAGTGGCTGGTGGGAGCCATGAGTGGTTGGTGTCTCATAGACTCGTAGACTTTAAGGTCAGAAGGGACCAGTACGATCATCTAATCTGACCTCCTGCAAAATGCAGGCCTCAAGACCTCACCCACCCACTCCAGCAATAGGCCACCAACCTATGACTGAGTTATTTACCTCCTTAAATCATGATTTAAGGACTTTAAGATACAGAGAATTCACCGGTAGGTGAACCATGCCCTGTGCTATAGAGGAAGGCGAAAAAGGTGTCTATGGACAGTGAGAGCCAATGAACAGTGGGAGCTCTGAGCAGTTAGCAACAGCAGATGGGGGAGCCAGGAGATGGGACTTGGTGAGGCCCAGAGGTGACAGGAGGCAGCTGCAGGGAACTGGTTCAGCAATCCCCCACTTCCCCAGTGATGGATTCTGAAACTATGATGGTCAGTATGCTGGGAAGGGAGAAGTGAAGGAGACACCCTATGTACACTGAGGCGGGGTGGGTTCTGGTTATTGGGCTTAAGAATTCTGCATTTGCACTGTTTTTCTCAAACCAGTTCTCATTTTGATAGTGCCATTTCTTGTTTGTATTAACAGGTGTATGTTCTACACTCAGACTTTGTGCTTAAGAGAGGGGAAGTTGCCTTTTAGGGTGCTCTAGGGTTAGTGCATGATTTCCCAGGAGACTAGATGGGAGCTGGACCTGGCTTGGTGTTACATCATTGATAGGAATTCCTAGTTATATACCCTGGCCGTCTGCTGCTCGATCTGTCAGAAGCGGTTACCTAACAATCTTCCTTGACCTGAAGATTGGTAATTATACAATCTTTCTGCCCATCTCTGTAACCTGAAATACCCACAAAATCAATAAAAGTCAATCAATAAATTCAACACAACTATACAATATCAATTTTGGGTTTCCCAACTTCAAACTTTGCCTTCTAACTAAAAATTAACGAAATCAAGCTTCAGTTAGAGTGCCTGCCCAGTTCTCCACCAGCGTTGGGCCATTGGCAGACCATGATCTTTGCTCTGTTACATTAGCAGAACTACCCATGCAGAGACTGGATAAACATTCAGTCAGGCTTACGTCAGTACCAAATACAAGTTCTGTATTCTCATGGATATGCCATATAATCTGAGGGACCTTACTCCCAGAATGCTTTAGCACTCAGACTTACCAAACTTTACTAGACTTATGTCAACCACGGTGATTTATGATAAGTTATTATTGTCCCAAGGGTCCCCTATTTGATAGTCAATGCTCAATGGTAATTGTAACACCGCATCAGTCATGACAATTATTCCAATTATTGGGCCATGTGTCTTCTTTTTTCCCTTTTTTGTATTTGTCTATATGCTTGACAGAAAATACAGATGCATAGTATTGTTCAACAGAACACCATCTTCTTGGTTGCACTTTACTTTTTAGTAACAACTATAGCAAGACTCTAAGATTTAACTTTAGAGCTAAAAAATTACAAACATATGTATTTTATGCTTTAGCTCATCATATAGGACGCGGCCGGTAGGTGTCTTGTGTTACAGTAGACAGGGCCATCCTTGGGGGGGGGGGGAGGGGGAAAGGGGGCAATTGCCCCAGGCCCCACGGTTACATGGGCCCTGCGCTGTCCCGCTCCCTATGGGACAGTGCGGGGTCCCCCCACAGCAGCACTTCACCCAACTCCTCGCTGCCGAAGGGGAGCGCTGCCCCTGAGCCCTGGGCCGGCCCTCCTCCTCCCCGCCCCAGGGGAGAGCAGGAAGGCCCAGGGGTGGGGCAGGTGCATGGGCCCCAGCCTCTGCTCCCTGCCCACAGCCACACCCCTCGCCAGGCTGCATGCGGACCAGCGGGATGAGTCCCTGGCCACTGCCGGGGCTGGCACTCGGTCGCAGCATGGCCAGGGCTGGGGCTAGCTCCCCACTGCCTGGCGGGTGGGCTGAGCCTCAGCCTCAGTCCCCCACTGACCCAGAGCTGCAGCCTCGGCTCCCCGCCGCCCCGGGGCAGGGGAGAAGGGCAGCTGGGCTGGCGGGGAGCTGAGGCTGTGGCCCCGGGGCGGCAGGGACCCATGGCTCAGGCTGCACCCTCGGGGCAGCGGCTCCCCACCGCCCCGGCTGCCCCTTGCCCCTCCCTGGGGCTGCGGCCGTGGCTCCCTGCCACCCCCGGTCCACAGCCTCAGCTCCCCGCCGCCCCGGCTGCCCATCGCCCCTGCTCTGGGCCATGGCTGCGGCTTCTGGGACCAGGGCCGGCTCCCCAGGGGCCCACCGGACCAGCCCAGAGCACTCCTCTCCAGCATGGGGGAGTGGGGCCCCGCAAAGGCCAATTGGCCCTGGGCTCCGCACCCCCCAAGGGACGGCCCTGACAGTAGAATGCAAATTTACAAAGCTATTATAATAAAAGTAAAACAAACAATTAGAAAGAGAGAGAGAGCAAGCAAACAGACTAATCCTGTGGGCTATAAGCCCCTTACGTAGATACAGATGTAGATGTTTAGTCACCTGTAGGAAGAGTTTTAATGCCATCTGTCATGCTGTCTGGATTTAGGGGACTATTTATGATACTATGTGCTCTGTTTGCACGGAACAAAGCCAGGATCATCCTATATATCTGCCTTCGACGACTCTCCTGCTTCCCTCTGGCCCTGGTGTCTCACAATATTTAACAGCATTATTATCTACCCTTTTTTGGGTTTCTGTTTAAACTTGTTGATTATACACTGCATGCATTTTAACATAATGAAAACAATTCCTATTGCGATCCCTTGGATAACACTTTATTTCTGTAGCCCAACTTCTACCCAGGGATTTGCTGAAAAGCTATTACCTTTCTCCATTAATGGAGTAATAGTTCATTTGGGCCTGTCCATATTATAACACTGGTGTTTCGCGTGTTGTGAATAGATGTTCTGTGAAAAATTTTTGATGCTAGCGATATTTTTCCTTCTTAAATATTAAATATTAAATTATGTGTGTATCAAAAATACTAAGGCATTTGAATAGTATTTAGATTGTAGAAACAATGGGAGTCCTGTGTCACCTTAAAAACGAACACATTTCTTCAAGCATAAGCTTCCGTGGGTTGTAACCCACTTTGTCATCAGATGCATGAAGTGGAAACTACAGTTAGGAGGTGTATGCACACATATGCAAGGGTGAGAAACATTACATTGAGGAGGCTAACAAAGTCAATGCAGTGAGAGCAGATGAAGCCCATCACAACAGTTGATTACACAGTGAGAATGTGTGATCAGGAACAATTACTTTTTGCAATGAGATAATCAATCCAAGTCCCTATTCAGACCTAGTCTGACACAAGCAGACAGGTTAAAGCAGTTGGAAACCTGTACATCTGAAATATTTTTATCCTGGCTCTGAAAGTAGAATGGAGGCTATCTGCTCTTGTGAAACCTGTTTTATTTTTTTTTCCCCTCCAGTGTCTGTTGCTTTTGTATAAATGCCAATTAGATTGCAAGAACATCCTGCCTGCTGTAGTTAACTTTTTAGTGACAACGTCAAATGTAAAGGCATCAATTCTATGAATATGCTTTGTGAGCTGTTCCATAATTTCTACCAGTTCAGTGAAAGTATGCTACTTCTCCCTGCCCCAAAATCTTACCTACCACTTGATGCATAAATCACATATTTCAGAGGGGTAGTCTATTTCAGCAAAACTAACCAGGAGTCCGGTAGCCCTCCTGATATCTTAACAACAGATCATTTAACAACTCTCCCTATCTGATCTGGGAACAGAATCACCAAGGCATGGGTCTGACTCCAGGTTCTCCTACCCCTGTTTCAATAGGAACTTGTCAACTAGACCTGGAGGTTTTGGGGTATCCACCTTCACCTCCAAGGTAAGTCAATCTTATTTGTGCTCATTGTGACCGGGGCCTCCTGGGATACCCTCCTGGACGTGCAAAAATCAGGGCAAGCTGCAAAACCGGGAGCCAAACTCCCCACACACTGATGGGTGGTATTTAAACCAGTCTCCCTATCAGTCACAACCAGGCTTCTGGTTCCCCACACCGGGCACCAAGAAGTCTATCCAAAATAGAAACAGCCCCTTTATTGCACTCCAGCTCCTCCGGCTCCCACCTAGCCGCACGGTCCCTTAAAGATATAGGTTCTCCTGACCCCAAAGGGCCAGCCACAGCACACAGAACAATATAGGTTTGGATCTTACCCAAAATACCACACTGATAGCCAATCCTTTAGCAACTACAACTAACAGTTTAATATAAGAAGAAAAGAAGCAAAATATGAGATGTTAAAGGGTCAAAGTGAATCACATACATACAAATGATTTAAAGTTCATGAAAAGCAGTTTGCAGGCTTGTTCTTCTGGAGTTTGCAGGCTTGTTCCTCTGGTAAACACCCAGCATCAGGGTGGGCCTCAATCCTTTGTTCAGTCTCAGAGGAATAGTTCCAGAGAAGGGTGTTGGCTGTAGACTGAGGACTTGAGAGCCAGATGGAGACGGGGCTGCTGCCTTTTATCACCTCTGGCCTTCTCCATGCTGTGTGCAGTTCTCTCCAATCAAACTGGAGTTGAGTCACATGTTCAAGGCCTAGTGGCTCAACAGGTTTTCTTCTTCGGCCCATTATACTGGGGAGCTTCCTTAATGGGCCATTAAGGAGACAATGGCCAGGTACACATTCAGTCTGGGGAGTTTCCCCAGCCTTACACAAGTTAAAATATAACAATCATATTCCTAACTTCTAATATGAATACAAATCCTACACATAAACTATATAATCATTCCCCACAAATTACTACCTTTCTATTGACACCAAACATGGCACAGTTCCTATGGATTATAACAATTATAAAATATTAATACAAAATAATATCATAAATGGTTCCCTAAATCTGGCCAGCGTCACACTCATGAAGTATCGTTAAATTGAAGATAGGTAATTATACCTTTCCCAAAGGGGTAGCCATGTCAATCTAGTTCAACAAAACAAATAAGGAGTCCTCCGGCACTTTTAAAGACTAATACATTTCTTTATCGCATGGGCTTTCAAAAGTCTTTAAAAGTGCCATAAGATTTGTTGTTTGTTATACAGCCTTTTATGCATCTGTTAGCCTTGGTAAGCTCAAAACCCCATAAAATCAATTCAAGTCAAATCAGTGACATCAACACAAATATACAGAATCAATTTTGGCTCCCTAACTTCAAACTTTGCCTTCTAACTAAAAAGTTCACAAAATCAAGCTTCTCTTAGCACGGTGCCTGCATGATTCTCCACCACGCTTGCACAAGAATCGATCCTCGTATGGTACATTTCTCTCTCTCAGTGTTTGCAGAATATTGATTAGTTGGAATTTTTGAACCACTCTTTTTTTCTGCCACTGCATCCTTCAGGCTATAAAATGAAAGGTCTCACTTAATTACTTGCGCTGCTCGTGGAAACATGGACAGATTCTGTAAGAGAAACTTCTGCTCTGGGAGCACTGCTTTAGGGTGGGGAAAATTGCCTATTTGTCCATCTTCAACTTGCTTTCTTGTTTTGCAGCTTTCTCTTTTTTACCTCTTACTTTATTTTGTTTTGTTTAACTCCTTTTCAAACGAATATGTTTTGGGCTGTATTTTTTAGTATCATTTATTGGAAAGCTTCTCTCTAATTTCCATGAACCTTGGATCATTGTTGGCAATGTGAGGAGGATTTTGCCTTTAACTTCAGTAGGATCAGGGTTAATCTCTAGGGCTATGTCTACACTTGAAAATTTAAGTCGACTTTAACTAAGTCGACTTAGTGAGTCTACACCTCAATTTTAAGTCGACTTTGGGGGGAACTTACAAAGTCGAGCTAGAGCGTCCACACTGGATGCCTAGGTCAACTTCTAGGGGCTAGAGGGACCTAGGGCAGGTCCACGGGGGCAGGGGGGCACCCTGTGGACAGATTCTGTAAGAGAAACTTCTGCTCTGGGAGCACTGCTTTAGGGTGGGGAAAATGTGCCAGGGGGCTGTGCCAGGGGGCTCAGCCTTTGCCCCATTGTACATAGGTACAATGGGTCAAAAGGGGTCAGGGACCCTGGCAGGGTGGGCAGGGCTCTGCCCTGCCCTGTGGGGGGGCATGCCAGGCTCCCCCTGTGCCCTCCCCCAGAGGGAGGGTATTGGTGTAGTCCTGGGGTAGCCCTAAGTCGACTTAGGGCTACCCCACGTCTACACTGGCTTAATTCAACTTTAAAAAGTCGACTTAAGCCTTAAGTCGAAGTAATTCTAGGTTTAATAAAGTCGACTTTATTTTCCTTAAGTCAACTTAAGCAAGCTGCTTAAGTCGATTTAAGAAAACTGTAGTGCAGACGCAGAGTAAATTAAGTCGACTTAAGCAAGCTTAAGTCGACTTAATTTACAAGTGTAGACGCACCCTAGCACTCTAACTGCATTGACCGCCATTAACCTTGTAACCTTCCGAGGAAGTGGAATCCAATAATATGTTGGGGGAGCCACTTACAGCACCTCTGCTCTGTCCAACCTGTGCCATAGATCAGGGGCACTGTTTCAATGCCAACAATGGATCCTCCTGTGTGTAAGGTTTGTTGGATCAGCATTTAAAGTGAGTCACTTCATACGAAGGAAATAAATGATACTGTGTAGTTTGTCGAGTGAAACTGGCGACAATTTAAGAAGAGAAGAGAAAAAGATTCTCGTTTTGTAGTTCTTTAGGAGGTAATAGTTTAGGTAGTGGACACTTGTTGAGCTAGCTAGACACCGTGCAAACTTTTTTTAAATGAGAGTCGATTCCCCAATCTCTAAAAATCTGCAGTGTGACCGCATGAGCTACAGGGGCCATTTTCAGCTTGAATAGACATAACCACACTCACACGGATTGAGCTAGCACAGAAAACATAAAAGAATAGTAGTGGGAGTGTAAGTTGTGGGAAATACTAGCTGCCCCTAATATGATTCTGTCCAAGACTCCAAGCATGTACTTGGACAGCTGCTACTTCTCCCCCATGGTCCTGATCACTTGCACTGCTGTGAATACTGGGTTTGTTTGAGTTTTTTTTGTTTTGATTTGTTGGGTTTTTTTAAGTGTACTAGCTCAGTAAGAGCTCAAACTGGAAATGACCCCTTTAGCACTGCTGTAGACATACTTTAAAATGATCTTCTTTGTATACTGGTAATGTTAGGAGATGGTTTGCTTGTATGGATCTTCTGGTATACTCAGGGCTGACTCGCTGCATGCTTCTATCTGAATTTTAGCTCTGCTGCGGGCAGGTTTGTGTCGTTGCCATCTGGGTTTCAGAGAATAAGTTTGCTTCACTAACTGCATGCTTTTCTTTTTCCATATATTCCTAGTACTTCTCCAGTTGTTTCTCCTTGTGGCTGTACCATGCCGTGAGACTGTTGCTAGCTTTTATGAATATTGCATTCATGATCTTGACTACGATAAGCTAGTGGAGATGGCCAAACACGGACTTGGAAAGGCAGCTCATCCAGCAAATGTTGTCATTGTTGGGGCAGGAATAAGTGGACTCACTGCTGCCAAACTGCTCAGAGATGCCGGACACACGGTAATACTATGCAGAGAAGTCAGAGGAAGGCAGAGACTCTGTGTTTTCTCAACTATTTTTCATTGTTTCTTTACTGACGATAAAACGTTATTAGGGTAAAGAATGGTTAAAACAAGGGGAACACAAGAAAGAAAGAAAGAAAGAAAGAAAGAAAGAAAGAAAGAAAGAAAG
>ML686170.1:164395-174725 GCA_007922175.1 Pelusios castaneus
AAAGATTTTTTCAAAAGCAATAATGAGATTTAGGCACCCACTTCAGTTTCAATCTTGCAGTATTTCCCTGAACCTTGAGGAGTTACAGTAACTATCATAAGAAAGAGAAAGGGGGGAAATGGCAATAAAGCTACAGTTTCAAAATTACCCTATCCATTAGAAAGTGATACATTAAAGTAATACACTTTACAATTCAAATATCTGTACAGGGCATACATTCTCTCATAGAAATCTAAGCATGGGAAAATTGATACACCATTGGTAACCGTCACTCGCCTTCTTTTTATTTTCTTTAAATGCAAAGACGGGTGAATTTCAGAAAATCTTCCCTCTAAATCCTTGTTCAGGTCTTTTCTACACTACAAATTCTTTGGCAGGATCATTATACCGGGAAAGCCATCTAGTTTATACTGAGGTTCTGCTGCCAGGAGTTTTTCTGACAGTGTAGTAATTGCACTTCCCCAGATGATGCAGGCTATGTCAGTTTTGTGTCCTCATAGCTGTTCTGACACTGGGGAGTTTGGCCACCTTACCTATGTTAGCTGGAGTGTGGTGTTTTGCATACCCTTGATTGGCTCAGCTATAATGACAAAATCTGTCATATTGAACTGGCCCTCAGAGTTGGAATAACTCTGCTTCCATTGGCTATGGTGGGTGTAGTTCCATCAACACTAAGTGCTTTTGAAAATCCCATCTTAAACAGCCCAATTTTCAGACATGCAAAGTATCTGATGCTTCTATTCAGGCCACTCCTAGACAAAATGGTGTCCCAGGAGAGGAACGTGTTTGGCACCCTCTTCCGCCCACATTTGTTAAACAGTTGAATATGTTTTTTTACACTTATAACCCATTTCATAAATTTAATGCGTGATTGTTCCCGGTGATAAAATGGTAAACATGCACAGTAAGTCTGGGTTTGCTCATGCCATATATAAACAAATAATTTTTTCTCTATTTTTCCTTTTGTTATTAATGAGAAAAACAGCACCCTGAGCCCAGTGGGTGGATTCAGAGACATCAGGACACTACTTAGGTGCCTGAATGTAGATCCAGTTGCCTAATTTTAGTCACCAAGGTTTGAATGTTTTGTCCTTTGTGAAAAAAAAAATTATGGAGACTCCACATAAATGACTGGACATGATATCCCATGCTTGTTCTTAGGTTACAATTCTGGAAACCAGTGATCGTGTGGGAGGACGAATCATGACCCACCGAGATAAGGACAACGGCTGGTATGTAGAGTTGGGAGCCATGCGTTTGCCAAGCAGCCACAGGTAAAACAGATTCCACTATTCGATCAAGTACATTGTTCAGGAAAGGAACAGTCTAGTTTTACTGAATTCTGCTATGGTTAAAGATGAACTCAAGCATCTTAAACGAATTTGCTGCCAGAAGTAATGTTTCTTGTCCTGACTAGTCTCATTGACCTGAGTGGGATTATGGCCAAGAGTAGAAAATGCACTCAACAATAAGTTTTTCCAAGATCGGGCCCTAATTATGAACTTGATAGCTTGTAAGAGCATGATCAAAGTTCCACGAGAACAACAGAAAAACTCCCAAGTTACTTTAACAGAAGTTGTATCAGGCCCTGAGTCAAAAGAAAGCCAGACAATAGATATCAGTTTTTCATTAACCAAAACTGATTTAAAGGGAGTTGCACGGTTTCATAAAACACTATGCCCCGTTTTTTGTGAGGAAGTATAAGAAAAAGAATAGAATAGATTAGTGTTGGGCCAGGATCAATTCACATAGCCATAGTTGGGCACCTAATTACTGTACCAGTGAAGACTAGGATTCAGTCTGCTCAATGCAAAGATATTTATTGAAAATCAGGTATCACTGACAAACAGAAAGAGCCATAAGATGCCTCTCCTTAGCAAGTCTCAATTCCCCAAGCGCAACCCTGCTGGTCCCACACAGTAGCTTGATTAGTAAACAAAGTAGGTGCAGATACCGATTCTAGATGAAGACTGTTTCCTTCCTTTCCTTTGGTTTCTTTAGGTACTTGGTCTGTACTCTGAGTCCCGCATAGCAGGGTCTTGGCTACCCTGACTTTCTGGTTCTTCCCCTTCTTGAGTACCTAATCAATTTAATGGTCCTTTGTAGCTGGCTGTTGGCTACCCTGACTACGGTTCTGAAGTCCCTCTTCTCATGTTAATTGGGATGTGTCTATGGCATGTGATATTTCCCAGTACTCATATCCTTTTCCCAAATGAGTCACAGGTCCCCAAAAATATGCTCTGTTAGGACTTATTTAGCATATTATGAGTATTTATTACTTGTTTTTCCAATTAATTTTGGGAGGGACAACAGGGATCGGCTGATGTATATAATGTCAAATATTCACCCAGACATCTATTGTTGTGTTCTTCTACAGGGTCAGTTGACCCAGACCAATTAGTCCCAGATTCACCATTACACCCCCCCACATGTATCCACTTGGTGAACTGGCCATTGCCTGTCCATGGGTGCTAGTCTGTCACATCAGCACAGCAACACACACAGGCGCCTGGATAAACATTCATGGCTTATGTCAGTGCCAAGAACAAGTTCTGTATTTTTAGTGATTTGCCACATAATCTGTCTAGTGTTAAGTGGTCTGAGACTACAGTTTAGAAGCAGAACAACTTGATGGGATTGTTATATAACTGTATAGAACAGCTATATTATTCCAGGTAGCTCCCTTGTAGTCAATGGAACCACATACATTTATTCCAGGATCAGTATCCGTCTGTCTGCCCGCCCGCCATATTCCTACAGCATTAATAACATAAGCTGGAGTCAGAAAGTTTTAGTAGAGAATGAGATTAGTCACATACTTAACATTATTATTTTTATAGTCAATTGAGCGTAGAATTTATTTTCTTAGTACTGACTTTCTCCTTTTCTCTTTCTCTCCCCTTTCTTTCTTTTGCAGAATTGTTCGTGAATTTGTTCGCCAATTTGATCTTAATCTAAACAGTTTCTCTCAGACAGATGACAATGCCTGGTATTTGGTTAATGGTGTCCGGACAACAGCGGGCCATGTCAAACAGAACCCTGATATCTTGAATTATCCTGTGGCTCGCTGGGAGAGAGGCAAATCTGCTAGCGAGCTTTATGCTGGAAAACTGCAGGAGGTACGCTTTATTGATCAGTTGTGGAAAGGAAATTATCTTACCAGGCCTGATTTTGAAAAATGGCCTACAGCACAAGAGATGTCTCCTTCTGTAGCATCTGCTGGTCTCATCCTCTTCTTTTCTGAATCATCCCCTCTCCACACCATTTCAATCCTGGGTACAACCTGTATCTATTCTAGGGGATTCTTGAAAACTGCCTTAATGTAGCTATAATTTCCCTTGTGATGGATGTAGCAGTTTTACCAGGGGAGATGCTCTAGCTCTGGTTCTCCCTTCACTTTCACCCACATAAATTAGGTGTAACTCCATGTGACCCCATGGTCCTGGGGGTACTCGGCACCTCTTAAAAGAAACATTTGTTTGTGTTCCCTAAACAGTTAAGTTGGGATCAAATCCTGATGCTTAGTAGAACTGGAGACTGTGCCATGTAACTTAGTTACATGCAGTGGAGTCTCATGGAAACGCACAGGAATCATTATCTAGAACGGCCTTGTCCAACCTATGGCTCACGGGCCAGAATCTGGTCACATGGGAGCAGCGGCTATGCAGTCCCAGTAGGGTTGTGGCGAGCTCCCGCAGGGCTATGGCAGGCGCCCTAGTGGGGCCTCAGGGAGCCACGGCAGGGCTCCTGCTTGGTGCCACAGGCTCCCAGACAAGGCCTGATGGGGCCACGGCAAGATGCGAGGACACTCCCAGGCTAGGCCATGGGGAGCCTGGCAGGGTCGCGGGCCCTGCAGAGGGGGCAGCAGTGGCCGCAGGTGGATTGGGGCCAGGGGAGTGGGAAACGGAGCTCCGAGGGTGGCACGGGGCCAGGACATGGAAGTGCAGGGATGGGATGGGGTGGGGGGCTGGGATCCAGCCGGGGAAGGAAGTGTGAGGATGGGATCAGGGCTGGGGGGGTGGCATAAGGCTGGGAAAGGGGTCAGGTGGGCAGCTTGGGACTGGGGCACACAGGACGAGGCCAGAATCAGGCTCAAGGGGGAGGTGTCGGGCCAAGATTGGGCTGGGTTGGTGGTGCAGGATGTATGCGTGGGGCTGGGAAAGGGTCCGGGGGCGATGGTGCGGGGCTGGGATTGGGGCCAAGAATTGGGGTGGCATGGGGATGGCATGTGGCTGGGGAAGGGTCTGGGGAGATGGTGTGGGGCTGGGATTGGGGCTGAAGGGGGGGGGCAGTATGGGATGGGGGTGGCACGGGGCTGAGAAAGGGTCCGGGGGAATGATGCGGGGTCGGGATCAGGGCTAAGGAAGGTGGGTGAAGTGTGAGGCCAGGATCAGGGCAGGGAGCGGCCCAGGGCTGGGGAGCCAGTGTAGGAGGAAGGGTTCAGGTAGTTGATGGGGGGATTGGGAACCGGTGTAGTTGAGGGGAGAAGCAGCAGCCGGTCCCACCCCCCAGCCACACTGCTACTCTGCCTTCCTGCCCCACCCCTGACACCCCACCCCTTCCCTCTCTCCTCCTGCCTTGCCAACTCCCCTAGCACTCAACCCCATCCCTACCCCTGCCCTGCTTACCTTCCCCATGCTCTCCCCTCCCTTATCTATCCAAAATTTGCTCACCAGCCCCCTGACTGCGAAAAGAATTGAAATGTGGCCCCTCACCCAAAAAGGTCGGACACCCCTGGGCTAGAGGAAAGGCACAGCAGTGGGTTTCAAGACTTTTGTGTTCACTTGCTGCTGTGGCTCTTTGCTCTGTAAAACTGTGCTGATTCTACAGTGATTGTGAAGCCCTCAGATAGCATGGGGAGGAGGGCCAGGCAAGTACGTCGCTAATAAGATAGGAGAACAGAATTTGATCCAGCATTTTTGTGAACATATTTCTCTCTCTGTCTCTAACTATGTCCATGAATATTTCCAACATAGGTAATATTGGAGATTCAGCGTCACCCTAAAGACTGTGAAGAGTTGCTGAAACACTACGACTCCTATACTACCAAGGTAAGGATATTGGCCTCTGAATATTTTTAAATCCAAATGTTTATGGAAAGCCTGAAATAATTGCTCCGAAAGACTCCTGTTTATCCTGATGAAATTTAAGGACACCAATTTTCATGTTAAGATGATCATTAGTTCAAAGGATCAATAAAGGAAAGAAGGAGAAATAATATTATGAAGCTCTGCACAGTTTATTGAGATTGGCGTCTCATTTTGGCAGCCTGTATGGTCTGAGTTTTGGCTGTGGCCAAGGTTATGGAAAATAAAGGACCGAGTTCCAGAAATACGTGATGCTTCCCTCAATTATTATTTTTCCATCGTTATTCTGGAAGATGCTTATGGGAACAATCAAACATCTTTAATCTGTAGATTAGCCACAGCCTGGTTAAAGTTAAGGAGCGTAGTAAGCACATTTCATTCAGACTAAATAGAAGAAGCAATTAAGGTCTTTCCCAGAGTAAGATAGCTGGAGGCAGTGAAAGACATTGCCCAAGGAAGTACTTGTCTGCATGGCTCGGCTAATCAGAAGCTAAGGTGTGTGGGACACTTGTTTTCCCTAAGATTAATTGCAAATGCTGTGGTTACAGGGTTGATTTTTGCAACTGTGTCTGGATATGTGCAAGAGAAAAAGCCAGGGAAAAGGGAGGGTAGCAAAGGTGAAGAGGGCCCTGGGAGGAAAACAAGTGACAAAGTTTCTTATGATAACCATATTTGCGGGGAAAACATATTTGGACTTCTTACCAGGGACATTTTCCCATTGATTGTTTCTACTGCATTCAGGAAAATGGGATTTTGTGTCCATTCTTTTTCAAATAAAGTGGTTGCACAGAAGAAAGACCTCACTCATATCCTCAATCTTTCCTTTGAGCAGAAACAACCAACAAGGCCTTGGATATTGGCAATGGCTCAGACCAAAAGGGGGTAGCAATATCATCACCATAAAAAAAGAACCCTTTATCTTCTCCTCCCCAATGACATCTCCATGACTCCATTTCCAGCAGAAATGTGGCTCTTGTGCCTAAAGAGAGAGTAACTTTCCTCTCTTTACTCCCCTACCAGGAGTTTTTGATTAAAGAAGGGCATTTAAGCCGTGGGGCTGTGCAGATGATTGGTGACCTGCTGAATGAGGATTCTGGATTCTACATGTCGTTTCTGAACTCTCTGACGGAGTTTGATATCTTCTCAAATGAAGACAGGTGAGACACAAATTTAGTTAAATTGCACAATCTTCATTTTCTTTTCATTCTACAAGTGTGCACAGTACCTGGGACAATGCGGGCCCTTCTTTGTTGGCCTGTAGGGAAATGTCTACATTTTCAGTGGCCTGGCCATGGCAGTAAAGTCTTCTGGCTCAGATCAAGAGACTTAGGATAGAGGATCTTTGGTAGCACTATAAAAACACTGGAAAAGACAGCCCTATGAAGTTGTGGCTTGGGCAGGAATCTGGGCTATATACTCTAGGGAGAGCCCAAGGTCAACTTGAAAGTGCTGTTTGCAAAGCTATTTCTACAGCACTCATGTGAGCCCTGCTAATCTGAGTTTCTTAGCTTGAGCGAAGATTTTTGCTGCCGTCAGTAGGGTAGTCAAGGGAGGTGTTTGTGGAATGCTCATGGCTTGCTGAGCATTATTTCTTTGATGGAATGGTTTGTTGCAGTGTTGTGAAGTTCTGCCGGTAATGTTCCCAAATACGTGTCTTAAAGACTCCATTTGATGTAACAATGCTGGTGCATATAATTTTTATGTGATATCCACAAGATGACAGTTCCTAGGGTTGCATGTGGGACTGAGGGTGTTTACGGGGGTGAGTCTATTGCATACTCCCATGGGTGACTGGCCAGAAGAACTCGCTCACTGAGTTGAAGGCCATTTACTCGCAGAAGATCGTGTGTGGGCTGACCCAGGAGTGGAGAGATCAAGTGCAAGACAGGCTCCAGGATGGAGGGACTGGGGTGACACAGCTATTTACCAGGACAGATTGCAGCGGGGAACCCCACAGCTTCAGCTTACTAATGTGAAACTCCCCTCAAAAGCAATCTCTGTTACCAAATGGGTCATACTGTGAGCAATATAATTCTTGATTGCTTAAATAGGGCCATAATTTAGATTCACCCTGTGCACCGCAATCTGCATTCCTCAGCATCAGCTGAAATTCTCCTCTGGCCACTGGGCCTGAGTACGGCTTAAGCCTTTTTTTGAGAGATTTTTGTGGAGACTCTTGTTGACCCTCATGATTCATGAGTTTGCAGCTATATTTTGCTCCTTCTGAAGTAGTCATGCTCTGTGCTGTGTTCTAGCAGGTCTTGGGTTCAAACCCACACTGGGGAGGGAGTGTAGATTTGTGTAGATTTGACTTTTTCTTGAGATACGAAGCATCATTTTACAGTTAAAACACTGGCTTGGGGTTTAGGAATCCTGGATTCAGTACCAGCTGTATGACGTTTCATGGATCACCTAGGAGAGGTCACTTGGTTTCTCTGTGCCTCAGTTCTACCTGCTGTAAAATGGCAATAATAAACCTCTCTCAGTCTGTCTCTTCTGGATGGAGTGTAATCTCTTCAAGCTAGGGTCTGTCTCAGACACAGCCCTCCACCTCAAAGAGTTCTCACTTTATTGGTATCCCTAAAAGTAATCATAATACCGCTACTAATGTAATTCTTTCACACCTCACATCTTATTTCTTTCAGTTTTGATGAGATCACAGGAGGGTTCGACAAATTGCCTGACGCCTTCCACAAGTCGATGCCAGGAGTTGTCCAGCTTAACTCCGCAGTAGAGCAGATAAAACGCAAGGGTAACAAAGTCGAAGTGTGTTACCGTGAACCTGGTGCACTGAATTCCTCCTCAATGACTGCTGACTATGTCCTTGTCACAGCCTCAGCAAGAGCCACGAGACATATCAAATTTCGGCCACACCTTTCTTCCAATAAGATCCATGCCCTGCGCTCCGTTCATTATGCCAGCGCCACGAAGATTGTCTTGGCCTGCAAGGAAAAGTTCTGGGAGAAGGACGGGATTCGAGGTGGGCCTTCAGTCACAGATCACCCCTCCAGATTTATCTACTATCCCAACCATAACTTCTCTAGTGGGGTGGGGGTGATTGTGGCTTCCTACACATGGAACGATGACGCCGAATTCTTTCTTCCCTTGAGTGAAAAGAAGTGCATTGAAGTGGTGCTGGAGGACCTTGCTGAAATCCACAATCTACCTATGGAATATATCCGGTCTGTCTGTGACCAACATGTGATACAGAAATGGAGCCTGGACAGACATTCCATGGGGGCTTTTGCCTCGTTCACCCCATACCAGTTTTTGGACTACTCTGTGTCTTTGTTTCAGAATGAAGGGAGGATCCACTTTGCAGGAGAACACACAGCTCAGCCTCATGCCTGGATCGACACGGCTATGAAGTCTGCTGTGAGAGCAGCAAAAAATATTCATGAAGATAGCAATTCATTATTGGGGCACCATCATCCAAAGACACTTTCAGACCAACTAGAGCAGTAGGGCTAATAACTGGGTTAAGAAAGTTGAACGTTAATTGCTTCATGGGTGTTTAGAGAAGGCACAGCTGCACGAGACGATGCGTAGAAATTCATCTTTTCATCTTCTTAATGGGGACTGATCCTCAGCTGGTGTAAACTGGTGTATTTCCATTGAAATCAATAGAGCTACACCAATCAACACCAGTAGCAGATCTGTGCCCAAATCTGGCGTAAATAAACTGAGATTGTTCTCCTCCTTTGAAATATTCGATAGGCGATAGGCAGATAGAATTAGTACCATATAGGAACCTCCGTAGAATTAGTCAGAATAATGACTGATCAATTATACTGCATCAAACTGTTCTTTTTAAATCGAAAAAGCATTGCTATGTAGCATTCTATCAATAAAGGCATCAATGGAAATAATTCAGTATTGCTTCGTTTCCGTGGCTTGCTTTTATTTTATTTGTCAGTTGGAAACCATGGTATGTTGCAGTAGGGAAGGCTGAGAGAACAGCTTATTCCTAAGCCAATTCCAATCAGTTACACTTTTCTACATAACTCTACTACTGCAGAAAAGCAGAAGCCGGCATGTGTTGATGTCCTTAATCCTAGGCCCTGACGAGACCAGACGTGTTGTTCGTGTTGTAAATCACGTTGGTGGACAGGCTGGGTGAATTCAGATGATGCCAAATGGAAACGTAGCCACCCCACAAATGTTTGTTCTTCATCTTGGGTTCCATTCGGGGCTCAAGAAACAATGTTTGTGGCATTGAACAAACAGAAGCAAAAAGTTCATTCAAGATAGGCCCTTCAAAGAAAATGGGAATTCCACATTTTCAGGCACCGTTGAAGTACAGCAGGGTTTCATAAGCACTTTCTTTGCCATGAAGAGTTTGGGTTTTTTGGTTCATCCTGAAACGGGGCATGTGATTCTGCCACTCACCCCACTTGGAATAGTACTTCACCCCCATCCTGTTCCCCACCGGGAGCGTCCAACCGCTCAGCCATCCCGGGGAGCTAAGCCCAGCTTTCTATCAATTTCACGGCTCCAGTGGAGCCCTTTCCGGCTCACTCAGCTCCTGTCAAGGCAGCCGAGCCCAGGCACGTAGCGGAAGCCACATCCAGACCCTGGCTGTCCCTCAGGATGTGTGGGCCACTCCCTCCTGCTTCCCGCCTGGTCCCAGTACTGCTAGGGAGAGCAGCTGAATGTGCCGGAGGGGGGCGTAGCAGGAGACTGACAGATTCCCCCTGTCCACACAGGTTAGTGGGCAGGGAGAGCATTGTGGCCACGGGCTGGGTGCAGGGTGGGGTCACTGTGCAAAAGAGACGCATGACCCAGGTCACGTGTTCCCTGCCCTTGTCCCGCTTCCACTTCGCCTATTCCTTCGAGGTCCCAGAAACAAGAGTCCGCTTGTATAGTAGGCTGTACCTCCAGTGTACTGAGGGCAGAGAACACCAAAGACTCTCCCAAGGTCCGCGGGCAGAAAGGATGCAGGGAGCAGCAGCGAGCTAGGGTGGTTGGAGTGTGAAGGGCACATCTGCCGGAAGAAAACCTCAGCCAGGAGAAGGTGAAGAGCTCTGTATGGAGAGTTGGGAACTGGCTAGGAAAGGCTGATGTGAGGAGGCAATTTGTGGGTTTCCTTGTGAGCTTCATTAATGAATTCAGATCCCACAAAAGCCGATTTTTATTAAAGGCAGGAAAGGTGACCACCTTTCACAGCCGTCAACTGAACGAACCCTTTTTCTCATCGATATCTTCTCTGAAAAAGGGCCTTTGAAAACTTTTGGTTCCTTCTG
>ML686170.1:174735-279014 GCA_007922175.1 Pelusios castaneus
GTGTGGGGGAGAAGGAGTGGACCACACGCATCCCCTTCTGTGCCTGATATTAAGTCACCACTTAATGCTCAGCATCAAGAAAGAAGAGGACCCAAGTGTCCTGGCTCCCAGCCCACTGCTCTAGCGGCTAGCCCACGCCCCTCCCAGTGGTGGGACCAGCATCCAGAGTCCCGGCTCTGACTCGCTCCCCTTCCAGAGGTGACGTCATGGAAGTCTGAGCTTTACTTAAACTAAGGCTGAAATTAAATATCACATGGCCAATTGAATACATCAATTAACAAACACAGAATACAGTAATAAATGAAACTTATCTCAGTGGTATTTACATTGTCTTTAGTTACTCCACTTCCAGACTGTACACTCCCCTAGAGTTAAGATCCCTGACCTCTTGTGTGGGCGGCTTGAAGGTCTGAGAAAGGAGATAGCGCTCCGTTGGTTCAGTGTTTCAGTTCAGCCAATGTATCATGCTGAAGATTCGGAGTTGGCCCAACCAAATGTCAGTGACCCTAGTCGTGGCTTGAAGAGAAACCTCTCTGTCTCTTCTCAGGCCCCATCACAATCTCTCTGCTGTGCTCTTCCTTTGCAAACCCTGCTTCAAAACAAGGGGCGGGGGGGGGGCTCATACCCCTCAATGCAGGTCCAGCTCCGCCAGATCCAGGCTCAATCCCAGCTTTGGTTGAACTGTACCACCAGCCACAGGAGCTGTCGTGAGCAGCCTCAGCCATGCTCTCACTTCCTAATTGGAATCCACCATGCTGTTCCGTGGAGAAGAGGACAGGTCTCTCTCCCTTTTCTTAAGGCATTGTGGGATCTGTAGTCTCCGTGTCAGAACGTACAGCTCAC
Organism: Pelusios castaneus; assembly: GCA_007922175.1. Taxonomy (NCBI): domain Eukaryota; kingdom Metazoa; phylum Chordata; order Testudines; family Pelomedusidae; genus Pelusios; species Pelusios castaneus. The sequence goes on from ML686170.1 coordinate 175,579, forward strand.
AGGATATTCTTATCTGTAAAACTCCGAATCAAATTCAGAGGCACCTCAAATAGAGAGGTGCCTTCATAAGTTTGCGTTCGAATCCCTCTTGTTCACACATGGTCGTGGGACTGGGAAACCTCACATCTTCCACCTAGTTGTCAAAACAGTTTTTCAAGGCCCAGGGAACAGCACTGGACACTGTCCCATTTCTCTCCTTGGCTCTGTCCCTGGATGGAGGAGACTGAGTGATGCAAGCATCTGTGACTCATCTTTCTGCACTGGTTCCCGCCAGCCCAGCCCAAACACACACCCTAATATAAAATCCCCCAAGTTTTCCCCTTATTCTCCCTTACTGAATATTAATCTCAAAAAAACCCCCTACCAACATTGCCCCTTCTCTATTGAATTCCGGCCCAGAGCACCATCAGCTCATTCCAGCCCACAATGCCAGTCCACTCCACCTCTGGGCTGGGCCAGTTGTATGGTGCACTGCCCCACAGCACCACCTGCCTCTGAGCACCAGCCCTTCCCCCCTGATTGGTATGGGGCAGGACAGGACAGGGGACAGGTTAGCCCTGGCCCCTAGCGTGCCTTGTCCTGCCCCGTGCCAGGGAGGGCCTGGAAGAAGTCAGCTTCAGTGTGGTGGTAAAGGGCGGAGCAAGGCAGGCACTGTCCGTGCCCAGTGATGCTAAGGCTTGGGTGGGTTTGGGAGACAAATCAGACGCCTGAGAGCGGTACAGTTGTATGGAGCGGTTGAGAGTCACTGCTCTAGTTAGTGTGGATACCGGAGCACTAAAGCCATAACACTGGGTACTCGGTAATTACCCAGGCTTCCACTGGGATTTGTACAGTTTGTGTTGAAACTCACCCTTCTGAAGTTTCACTCTTCTGAAATCTAGATGGTGAGATTAAAGCCGGTTTGGGTATGTCAGCAGTAGAGATGTACTGGCAGTGTCTCTGTTCCCCATCTGTAAAAGGGGCCAGCAGTACTCCTGTATATTGCAGGGTTTGTCTGAGGGTAAATGAATAAAAGGTTGTGAGGTGTTCAAATAGCCTGGTCAAGGGAGCCATACAAGTACCTTAGATTGAAAGACAGAAAATCTGGCTTTTAAAAATACCAAATAAAATGATTATTTTTTATTTTCCTGGGTTCATTCTGGCTTTAGCTGAAAATCCCCAACTTCCTTGCGTAACAAGAATGCTCCTTGTTATTCTTAAGACAAAAAGTCATTAGTGAGGGCCCCCGAGACCTAATTATCATTTGTTTATCTGTATGCCTCCAAAACATGAACGTTAATAATACTCATTGTTATTCATTTGGACTCAACCAACTTCATTGTTTTATTCACCAAACAAAAATTTCATAATAAAACTCTAGAGAGAATGCTTCTGTTCTTGGATTCCCTTTGTGAGATAGCTGCCAACGGAGAAGCTCTGGTTTAGTTCAAGTCCTTCACAAGTTTAAATGCAATATCCAAGTTATGGATTCCCCACAGCGATCAAAGACCTGTTTTGTTTTTTAACTTGAAAAAGTGATCTTCCACCTCCACCCTCAGGGGATGAATGACCTTTTAGCTACTGTGCTTTTAACAAGGAGACATTTCCTTCCATTTAAAATGTAAAGAAGTCAAAGGTCACAGAATCTCACTTTTTGGGGCTCAGGACCCATTTGTAAACCTTGATGACTTCTTGCAACCCAGTAAACAGATTTAGTGGAGAAAACAGAGATTTTGTGGTGGTACTCAAGGGGTGTGTCTACACTTACAAATTAAATCAATTTAAGGAGGCTTAAGTCCACTTAATTTACTCCGTTTCTATACTGGGCTTTCCTTAATTTGACTTCAGCTGCTCCTTAAATCGAATTAAGGAAAAGTTAGTTCGAATTAATAACACCTCATTTTAATTTGAACTAGCACTCAAGTCGACTTTATTAGGTCAACTTAAGCCAATAGAGATGAGGAGTAGTGCCTAAGTGGACCTTTTTAAGTTGACTTAAAACGTTAAGTCAACTTAATAAGGTTGAAAGGGGGTCACATCTACACTTGAAAAGTTAAGTCCACTTCCGTTAAGTCGAGGCTTAAGTTTTCCTAAAATACTCCATATCTACACCAGCCTTACATTGAGTCGACTTAAGAAATTCCTGACGTCAACTTAATGAAAGCTTATGTCGATTTAATAAGAACCACCCATTAGGTCGACTTAAGCCTTAAGTCGACTCCTTAAGTCAACTTAAGGACACTGTGGACGTGGAATAACCCTTTAGTCGACTTTATTAAGTCAATTTAAGGGTGGTTAGGTCAACTTAAGAAAGTGGACTAAGTCGACTTAAAGTTGACTTTATTAAGTCAACTTAACAAAGTCGACCTAACTTTTTCTAGTGTAGACATAGCCAGGTGCCCTCTCCTAACACAGGCCAAGTGGGGAAAGTCCCCTGGATTAAGGGGGTATGTCTACACTAGAAAATGTTAAGTCGACTTTATTAAGTCGACTTAACATTGGACTTAGGCGTCCACACTGGCATTAAGTCAACTTAATGAAGTCAACTTAAGGGCTACTCCCCGTCCACATCGTCCTTAAGTCGACTTAAGAAGTCAATTTAAGGCTTAAGTCGACCTAAGGAGTGGTAGTTACTAAGTCGACTTAAGGAATTTCTTAAGTCAATTTGATGAAAGCCCAGTGCGGACATGGAGTGATTTCCTAAATTGCTAGTGTAGACATACCCAGGGAGCCCTGATATTACCTCTTGCTCTCCTCCCTCACTCCCCGCACAGCCCCCTAGGCCTGAGGGCTTCATGGAGGAGCAACTTTCCAGGTGGGACCAAGCAGCAACACCAACTGCTCTTTTCGTGTAGGTCTGTTTACCTATGTGGGCACAGGAGAGGGGGATGAGGAGGTTAGAAGTGAAGAGGCACAGTGCAGGTTAGAGGCAAGGGGGAGTGGTTAGTCCTTGGGAGTTGGGAGTGAGGAGAACATGGGAGACAAGGGCAAGCACCCATAGGAATGAAGGGGATCATGCTCATTAGCTTGCTATGTGAAAGGGGTCACCAGTACTAAAGTTTGGGAGCCACTACTCTATTTGATGTGTTAATTATTCTGGTCTCCAGCCAAGTGTCCTACCTTGTCCCTTCCCTTTACATTCAGTGCTAAAAAACGTGGAAGGAAACAGACAGGTGAATCATAAAAACATTCTCAACATTTCCACATTCATCGCACACCCATGCTTCTCTTGCTCCCGAGTCCCAAGTGCCTGGAAATTATTAACTCAACTCAGAGTGAGCCAATTTCTCATATTTCATCAGACACAGAACTAGGTCTTCCTTGTGGGAACACAGACGCTACCTTTGTTCCCAAATCCCATGTGTGGTGCACCTGTTGTATTAATGATGGTGGGATCAATGGGCCTGAAGAGTCAGAGGTGTTAGTTAACATGATTCTAAAATTATCCAGCAGTAAACAGCTTTAGACAAGGTTTGGGATTTGGTATACATAAACCTCAGTTTGCTTAGTCCTGCGTCAAACAGGGCCGGATTAAGACATGTTGAGACCCTAAGCTATATCAAGATTCAGAGGCCCCATACCATAAAAAATAAAGAGAAAAAAAGGGTATTACATTATAACAGAAAGGGTAATGAAAAAATAAATGATAAATGGTTATATTTGCCTATGTAAACAGGCGAAGATGCAACGAAAAACAACTAAATAAAACATACATCTTGCAAAAAGGCTTATTTGCATTATCAAATACCTTATGATAAATCTCCTTTGTTATTTCTGACATATTTAGAGGTCCCGCATAATGTGAGGCCCTAACCATGGATGTCAAACTTATTTGCAATGGTGGGCCAGATATGACTTAAATGTAGTTCAAGTGAGCCGTACATACCATAAATCAACGTGTTACCGCACTCTCGCAGCATTGCGGAGTGCTGTGTATGTGAAACTGCGCTCTGCGAAGCCACTCTCTGTTAGGGTGAGAGTGTGGTCTCGTGGGCTATGTCACCCCTTGTCAAAATAAGTCGACTTTGCTCAGTCGACTTAGCATGTCTACACTATAAAATTAAGTTGACTAAAAGTGGACCGTGCTAAATAGACTTAGAGCGTCCACACTGGACGCCTAAGTCGACTTGTAGGGGCTAGGTGGACCTGGGACCGGTCCATGGTGGTAGGGGGGGCACCTCTTCCAAAGTGCCAGGGGGCTCAGCCTTTGTCCCATACCCTGGTGCAATGGGGGCTGAGCAGCACAGGGACAGGGGCAGGGTATAGAAGCGGGGTGGGCAGGGCTGTGTCCTGCCCTGTGGGGGGGCATTTGCTGCATTCATGCATTCATGGCATTTGCTTAGTTCGAATTAGCGATCTCCATTCATTTCAATGGCTGGTTAGTTTGACCTAAGAAATTAGTTCGAACTAACATGGCCACATCATTGGTTAATTCGAACTAGTGAGTTCGAATTAACCCTTTATCTTGAATACCCTATTCGAACTTATTAGTTTGAATTAAGGAAGCCCTTAATTCGAACTAATTAAAGCCCAGTGTAGCCATGGCTTTAGTTAGTTCGAATTAAGCCTCCTTAATTCGAACTAACTGCCAGTGTAGACATAGCCTCCTGGCACAGATTGTGTCAGGGCTGCTCTGACCATATAGGTGAGCTAGCTGGTGTCCTAGGGCGCCAGGCTTTAAGGGGCGACAGAAGTGGGGTTTTTTTCTGTTTAAAAAAAAATGAATATATTATCTCTTATAAACAAAAGTATTGCCCTCTGACGGGGCACCAAAGTCATAGTTTGCCTAGGGTGCCAAAAACTCTTGGGCCAGCCCTGACTGTGCTTTTTGGGGAAGAGAGAAAAAAATGAAATGAGATGGGCTGGAGTTGTGTTGTTAAAATCTGATCCCGTTTCCTAGAAGGTGAACCAGACATTCACAAGACGAAAGAAAAAAAGCAGCAGAGCTGGAAAACACAACTACGTTCACTTGCAGTCTGACAGCTGGAAAAACACAGGCTTGGCAGATGACTCCCTTAGCCATTTCAAGGCCTGCCAGCCTTTCCCCAGCATTGGGTAGCATTGCCCAGAGTAATTGTTATGAAAGATCATGTCATGTGATGAAACTTCTGAGAATCCATCGCACCAAAATTGGCAACCCTGGCTGCTGCTCAGATCACTGGCTGTGTCTACACTTGTAAATGTAAGTCGACTTCAGCTAAATCGACTTAACTAAGTCTACTTAAAGTCGACTTAGGGGGGAACTTACAAAGTCGACCTAGAGCATCTACACTGGACGCCTAGGTTGACTTGTAGGGGCTAGGGGGACCTTGGGCAGGTCCACGGTGGCAGGGGGGGCACCCCTTGCCCAGTGCCAGCGGGCTCAGCCTTTGCCCCATTGTACCTGGGTACAATGGGGCAAAGGGGGACAGGGACCCTGCCAGGGCATAGGGGCAGGGAGGGTAGTGGGGAAGTCCTGGAGAGCCCTAAATCGACTTTAAGTCGACTTAGGGCTACTCCAGGTCTACACTGGCTTAAGTCAACTTTAGGAAGTCGACTTAAGCCTAAAGTCAAATTAAAAGAAGATTTAATAAAGTCGACTTAATTTTCATTAAGTTGACTTTATTTTCCTTAAGTTGACTTAAGCAGCTTGCTTAAGTCGACTTAAGGAAAGTGTAGTGTAGACGCGGATTAAATTAAGTCGATTTAAGCAAGCTTAAATCGACTTAATTTCTAAGTGTAGATGCACCCACAGCATTTAGCTGCTTTTCAGACTTACAGCAGCGCTGCAAAAGATGCTTTCCTTGGCCAGCTAAGACTGACTCATTAAACAGAAGACAAAAGATGAAGAGGAAAAAAAAAAAAAGAGAAAATTGCTGGGGAAGGAAGAGGATGTAGGGTGGTCATGAGTCTACAGGATTGGTGCTACACTCCGAGTTTGGAGTAATCTCTAGAAGGACCTCTTTCAGTGTGCCAGACCATCAAGGGATTCACCCTTCCCACACAGGGAAGGCCACACAGCCTCACCGTCTTCATGACTAGACGCAGGGGCGCCATGGGCACTGGGCACACAAATCTGAGGCCCTGAATGTGCTCCTGAGCGCCTTGAGCTGCAGCTGGGCCGGCCCTTTTAAATCTCCCATCCTCCAGCATCCATGTGGCCCAGGGTGGGAGAAGAGAAGGGAATTTTAAATCTCTGCCTCTGCACAGCCAGCCCCAGGCAGGGTGTCCTGGTGGGGGGGGCCTGTATAGCACAGTAAAGCTGTCTGTGTCCTCCTTGGGAAGGGCAGAGGGAGGGAAAAGGGAGTAGGGAATGATGTGGGATTGGGGCCCCGAGCCCAATGGCATTTGGCCCCAGGCCCGGCTAACGGGTGAGCATGGTGTGCCAATCCAGGGCGAGTAGCGCGGCGTGGATCAGGCCTGTGTGACTCAGCCTGTTATGTAGCATCCTTATATGTCGGGTCCTTATATCCAAAAAGATGTTAGAAGCAGACACACGAGGAGGAGCCCAAAATGTGTGGTTTTATTCAGAAAGAGCGAAGAACCAGCCGGACTGTTTTTACCTACATTTATTACTATGGCAAACCATGCATCTATTCTATAGCAACCCAATTTATTACATGGCTCAGGCCTTGGGGTGAGTGACCCAGCCTGGGCCCGGGGTGAGCGGCCTGGCAGGCAATAGTGGAGGAAGAGGGGGGTGCCCATTCGATTTTGGCGGAGCTGGGGGAAATAGGTGGAGGGGAGTGCCCTGAATTCTTTATCAAACAAGCAATGTTCCTGTCTGAATGTCTGAACTCCAGCCCTCTTGGTCCATCCTATGAGCTCTGTTCAGTGAGTCCAGCTGAGACAGACTCCTGATGAAGATTTGTCCCCTCTTCAGGGGTTAATACACCTCCTAGAGCATCCAACATCAACACAGCACTGTCTAAAAACTGACACATGGTCTTGGAAAGCCTTAGATTACCTCACACTTACCCTGTTCCTCTGCTGACGGATGTTCTCCATTTCCCTTCTGAGAGGTTAGGAAATCTCTCTTTCAGGATCCTCAGATGCTAGGGTTCAATGTCCTGGTGATTGGCTTTGCCGTTGTCTTCTTAGATTCTCCACTGATAGGGATTAGCCTCAGCCAGTCCTCTGAAATGATTCTTCCAGTCTCAGACAGCCAGGCCTCATTCATAGCTATGTCTCTTAGCCTGCTTTGAGAGCAAACACTCCTCTGTTCTTCTCCTACCCACCTTGTGTCCTCTAATTTTCTTCCCAATGTCTTTTTTTCCCGAGGAACCAATAGGCGAGTGATGGGTGGAATAACTCAACCCCTCATTATTTTGTCCATCAATTAAGCCTCATTTCCGACACACCGATTTTGATTAACTGATTTCCCAAATATCTGCTGTTTACCGAGAATGATTGTAGCATGGTCTTTGAGCTATATCCATAGGGCTTTTAGTTTGGATTAGTTCAGTCATAGTCCCGTCCTTTTATCTCCAGCAACCTATATGCGGTTGGAACATCTACTTTTCCAAAGGTGGGTTCACAATTATGGTAAATGCGTGAGCACAATTATTACAACACATCCTTATGTCAATCCTAGAATATCACATTCAAAGATATGCAAGAGGAATTAGATAATTAGGGAGTAAATAATAGATAGTAATTGTCGAGAGCATCAATGCCTTAAGTTCAATTGCTTGGATTTCTCACACTGACACTAAATATACATAAGATACATTCACAGACATTTTGCCGCATGACCTCCAGTAGTAACAGAATGGACAAAATATTGTCATGGAACTCAAAATGAGGGCAGGTCTTCACTGATGGTAGTCAATTTGCCGCTGTCAGTTCAAACTTCCTGATTGACTGTTTGGGTCTGTGAAGACCTGCTCAGTTGATCAGGAATTTCGATCCCGGAACACCACCCTAGCAACTGGGTCGTGCTGCATCGAAGGGAGGCCCCCGCTCTTCAACTCAACACAGTGGACAAGCCGAGAGTTAGGCATTCAAACTGAGGTATGCAAGTTATTTTAAGTAACTTGCGTATCTCATTTTGACTGCTGCCGAAAAGAGCAGGCAGTGTAGACCTGCCCTGAGATGGAAAAGCAATAAAAATAGCATGGCCCAAATTTGTTAACTCTGGGGGAGGGGAGGAAAGGATGTTGTGAAAATGGGGGAAATCTCATTTTTTGCTAAGCATTTCAGCCTTTTACTGGAAAAGTTCAAAATGGAATGAAACAAAAAATATTGTTTCATTTTCAAAGGGCATTTTAAACATTTCAACATGTTTAAGATTTCAAGAAATTAAATTAAATTGTCAGTTTGTTTTGGCCTCTGGAAACTGAAATGTTCAGTTTTCCATCTTTGTTTTGATTGGATTTTATATTTCTTAACTCTTTCTTTTTTTTTTAACTTTCTCCTCCCTCCAGGGAAAATTGAGAAAAAAATACAAGCAGGAGAGAAAGAAGGGTAAAATCCAAATGTTCAGTTTCTAAAAGTGTAAGAAATAACATTTATCATCTTTTTATTAAATGGAAATCTTTTTAAAAGGTTATTTTTAAAAAAAATAAGTTAAATAAGGTTTTAAAAACCTGACAAATTAAAAAAAAATGTTTTCACATCTTTCCACTTAGAAAATAGTAGAGTTGTCAATTTGTTTTTACCAATTTAAGAAAAAAAAAGCCCAACAAATAAGGCTGTAGGTACAGGAGGAGATGGAGGGAAATGTGGATGGTTTCCAGGGAAGAATCATGGAGTCATAGTGTTTAAGGCCAGATGGGACCATGAGATCATCTGGTCAACAACAGTTCAATATTACAGTGGATGTAATTTAAAATTTAAATTTATTTAAATATGCTGACTTCAGCTGTTGAACACAGCCCTGTCTGACTTCCCTACACAGACTCTGTCTGGAGATATGCTGAAGGGCCAGCGTCAAGAATCATAGAATCATAGAATAATAGAGATGGAAGGGACCTCACGAGGTCATCTAGTCCAACCCCCTGCTAAAAAGCAGGACCACTGCCACTAAATCACCCCAGCCAGGGATTTAGTCTCCAGAAGAGAAGACTGAGGGGGGATTTGATAGCAACCTTCAACGACAAGAACATGTAGGGTCCCTACTTACACAGCCTCTGCCAACCTCATCAGTAGAGGACCATAACTGCTGGTTGGTGACTAGGATGGTGGGTAATTGAGAGAGTGGCAGGGCCTGTGGGGGTGGGAAAATACTGGGGAGGACCAAGGTGCATGGAAGGAATTTGCTGAGTATCTCCCTTCTGGCCAACTCGGGCAATCTTAGCCATCCTTCCAGTTCATTACAGGGGATCAATGGACACATCAGATTAGTTTGTTGTAGTGCCTGCTGTGGTGAGGCTCAAAACTAGTCGGCTAGTGGCAGGGATGCCCTGCCTCGGCCACAGACACTGGCCTGCAGCTTCCTTGGCAGACTTCTCCATTGAGGGCCTGAAGTGGGCCAAATTAAAGGGCGATGACAGCAGGGACAGGTAATACAACATACACTACTGACTCATGGAGCCTTTGTGATGATGAAGACATCAAAGACAGTCCCTTCATCACCCACATCAAACCGACCTCAAACAAGTACTTCCCAGAGAAGATACAGTTACCCTGGCCTGGCCCAGTCCTCTCAGTCAGTACAGGGCTTTCCCAACACAACCCTCCCCTGCCCAATCACATCTAACCCTCCAAATCCCTGCCCCAAATCCACTTAAGATGAAGGAAACTCTTTATTAGCTCTATGGGGTATGGGTCCTATGGAACGTAGCCAAGCACATCCCATGGGGTACTAAGAAAACAGTCCCTTATTTCTGAGATACAGTGTTGGCAACCCTAAGTCTGACTTCCTCTATATCAGAGAGCCACCAGCACCCACACGCTAAACCGCAACAACTGAAATGACACTAAGGAATTACAGCCTTCAGGAGACTAGAGTATTATGTACTGCAGGCAGAGAATAGACGAGACCAAGGTGCATCAAAGCCTGAGGCCCATGCAAAGGCAGGAAAATGATTAAATGAGATACTCCCAGATAATCCTGGTTTATGATTTTCACCTACCGGTTAATGAAGAAGGTGAAAACTCCCAAGGTCACTGCCAATCTGACTTAGGGAAAAATTCATTTCTGACCACATATAGGATGATGATTTAGACTTTGAACATGTGAATAAGAACCAGTCAGCCAAGTGCCTGAGAGAGAGAGAGAACACTCAATGCCAACTGAGATCCTTGACCCATCCCACCCATTCCCCATCTGCAGCCATGACCATACCTGATGCTTCAGAGGAAGGAGATTTTTAAAAAGTCCCTTCCTGACCCTTGCCAGTGGCCAGCTGTAACTCTGAAGCATGAACTTTGGGAGTAGAAGACATAAACCAGAAGTGAGTCCCATGTTTGTGAAGCCTTGCCTGCTGCCACAGAAATGACTTATCAGACATCTATCTAGGAGCTAGTTTTATCTTCCATTTAATTTAAAACAAATCAACCTGTAATCATTTTATCAAAAGTTTTTCCCAATGACCAGCTCTTCTATGATGTACTCACTGTTCATTAAAAACAAGCTTAAAAATTGCATCACTTCTGGTTGGATCAGTGACAATTTGATGAAGACAACTGTCATTTGTCACCTTCAAGAATAATTGAGCCCTACCTGTATTAGTAGGGTGTGTTTCACAATCCATATCTGGGAAATGAAAGTCTCCCAAATGACCCAAGAAAAGTATTTCTTTCTCTAGCTCTATTAAGGAGATGGCTATTTCTATTGGAGCTTGACCCATGGATTCTATAAAACAGACTTAGGGTGGGTGTGGTGATATCTTTTATTGGACCAAATTCTGTCGGTGTCTGAGCTACATGGAGCTTTGCTTCAGGTCTGGTGTTCGGTAACCGGCCCATAGGGCCATGATACTATCCTGACCGAACCTCTTTTACAATTCTTTGTCCAAGTGGTTTTGATCCAAACCAGCTTCTGTTTTCTATCACATGGTTATTTTTAACCATTTTATCACTTCGTGACTTCATGACATTATCTCATCCTCTTGGCCAGGGGTCCTCAAACTTTTTAAACAGGGGGCCAGTTCACGGTCCCTCAGACTGTTGGGGGGCCGTATTATACAGTAGTTAGAAAAAAACGTGAACGCGTAGCTATCACGTCTGCTGCTGGCCTGTGTTTCTGGGTACTGGGTGGCAGGCAGTAATGCATCCACACACTTTTTGTTGGTGCTGTGGGCTCCGGCCAGGCCCAGAGTGTGGGACTGACCGATGTTAGCCTGCTGGCCTGCTGTTGTGTACGCAACTAGTATCCAATGTTCCCTCTAGGTTTGGTGGCTTGTGTGCAAAATTTTCAAGCCGTGTGAAAAACTTTTTCAGAATAAATTTTTGGGGAAAACTCACAAGACAGAAATTATAGGCATTAATTGAAGATAAAGTGATTGTAAATAGAATTAATTAATTGTGTTTAATTAATTTAATTGGAATGAATTTTGAATTGAAATTTAATTTTAAGAAAGGTTTTTATTTAAAATTAATTTTTAAAAAGTTTTAAAGAAGGGAGAGAAAGAAAAAAGAGAAGGAAGGAGGAGAAAAAGAAAAAAAGAAAGAAAGGAAGGAAGCGAAGACAGAAAGAGCAGGAAGGAAGGAAGACAAAGAAGAGAAAAAGAAAAAAAGGAAAGGAAGAGGAAGAGAAAGAAGAGAAAGAAAGGCAGGGAAGAGAAAGGAAGGCAGGGAAGAGAAAGACAAAGAAGAGAAAAAGAAAAAAGGAAAGGAAGGAAAGGAAGAAAGAAGAGAAAGGAAGGCAGGGAAGAGCAAGGAAGGCAGGGGAGAGGAAGACAAAGAAGAGAAAAAGAAAAAAAGGAAAGGAAGAAAGAAGAGAAAGGAAGGCAGGGAAGAGGAAGACAAAGAAGAGAAAAAGAAAAAAAGGAAAGGAAGAAAGAAGAGAAAGGAAGGCAGAGAAGAGGAAGACAAAGAAGAGAAAAAGGAAAAAAAGGAAAGGAAGAAAGAAGAGAAAGGAAGGCAGAGAAGAGGAAGGAAGGCAGGGGAGAGGAAGACAAAGAAGAGGAAAAAAAAGGAAAGGAAGAGGAAGAGAAAGAAGAGAAAGGAAGGCAGGGAAGAGAAAGGAAGCAGCCCCGGGGGTCTGGAGGGGGCAGTGGGGGCTGCCGGCCTGCGTGGGGGTCCCTCCGTGCTGCGTGGGGGTTGTGACGGCCGCTGCACAGCCACGCACCCACGCAGCTTAAAGGGAACACTGTCCTCCATCCCTCCCCAGCCCCCACCAGTCTCCTTGTCCCCCCCACCCCTCTAACCTGGCCACTCTCCTTGTCCCCCCCACCCCTCTAACCCAGCCACTCTCCTTGTCCCCCCCACCCCTCTAACCCAGCCACTCTCCTTGTCCCCCCCCACCCCTCTAACCCGGCCCGTCTCCTTGTCCCCACCCCGACCCCTCTAACCTGGCCCGTCTCCTTGTCCCCACCCCCACCCCTCTCCAGGCCTCCCTCCAGCGCCCCCTTACCTGGCCGGAGGCTGGGAACTACAGGGGTCGCCGGCAGAGCTGCTTGTCGGCCAGGCCGCTCCCGCCCTGAGCACGCTGTATCTGCGCATGCTCAGGGCGGGAGATTTGAATCTCCCCAGCCCGGCCGCAGCCTGCACAGCTGGGAGGGAGCACCGGCGGGGACCGAACGCGGCCCCGGCAGGGCAGACAGACCCCGGCAATGGAGACCGATCCTGGCCCCGTGCCGGGAGGCCGACGCTGTCGGCAGAGCGGGGCGGGGTCGGCTCTGGGCCGGGAAGTCGAGGCGGCCGGTGGGTGGGAGACCGGCAGCCTGCCCTGGCCGCGGCCACCCTGCTGCCCCAGACGCATGGGGCAGGCCGCAGCAGGGGCGGGGGCCGGGTAAATAACCTTGGCGGGCCGTATCCGGCCCGCGGGCCGTAGTTTGAGGACCCCTGCTCTTGGCCTTTCTTTCTGTCTCTCCTAAACAGCACATACCCTTCAATACCTGTATTTCAGTCACCAGTGCTATCAAGCCAGGTTTCTATCATACCTATAGAACTTGTTTGACCTCCTTCACCAGATTCAAAGGACTGTGTCAAAAGATTTCAGGGCTTTCCAAAATCAACATGTTCCTTTTTCCCTGAGGCCAGTATGACTGGAAGATGCTGACTCAATCCAGAGTAACCCATGGGCTGTGCTGAGCAACTCACAGGAAGATGCCCTATGAGTCCCTATGATAACTATCTCAGTTTCAGTAAACATGGGGACAGCAGTTCTTTGTAGGACATTTATCAACTGGTGTAGGTGTGTGTATAAAAAGAGAGAGCTCACTTCATGACTTGAGCTGCCTATTGAAAGATGGACAGATTCTGTGAGTGGATCTTCTTGTCTTAGAACTTTTGCAGTAGGATGGGATGGGTTACAATTCCAGGCACGAAAGGATGATATACGTAGTCTTTTTGGGCCCATCTTACTTTATCAATTAGCTGATGATATCAATTAGCTTAATTGTTTTACATCTCGCTCTCTTGTTACAGTCTTTTTTTTCCTGCTCTCTCTCTCCTTCACTTGATTTTCTCCCAGAATCCCTTACTCCTCTTCAGGTGTGAAATGTAGGTAAGAAAGGTAAATAGCATCCGTGTTATATTTTTGTTTGCAGTGGGCTTCAATTACACAGTAAGATCAATTTCATTATCTGATGCTCTAATACAGAGAATGTGTTAAGGACAAATATGGGTTTCAGCATATGGAGGGAATTACTGGTGGGGGGATGCAGTTGTTTTAGACTTGATTCAGGTTGTTAAAGAGAAATTAGTTGAGAATCCGAAGGTACAAATCTAAGTTACTTTTAAAGCTGTTGGAAATGTATCTTATCAAAAATAATTTGTGGAAAAATTGATTTGCTTTCTAAACAAAAAAATGTCATGGAATATTTTTATTTCTATAAAATGTCATTGTTAATGAAAAACCGTGTACCGATTTTACTTTCAGAAACAGAAATATTTTGGAGACAAGAGAAACACGATTCTTTGCAGGAATTTGGGTTTTTATGTTTTGCTTGCTTTTTAGTAAATAAGGCAAAAAAAAAAAAAAGCCAATGAGAACTTCTGAGAAAAAAATGAAATTTGCACATTTCAATATAATCAAAAGAAAAATACAATTTTCTGTCTAGACTTAGTTCTTTTTATTTCTGCAGTGGGAAATTTTTACCTTGCAAAGCCTTCATTTGTGTCAAATGGCAAAGTCCAGCTGTCCAATGACTTTTTCTGTTACTCTACCATAGGCCAAGATATATGGCTCTGTGGCAGGAAGTTTGGTTTGGAGTGATGTCAAACCCACACCACATATGAGACTACATACATGGATTTAGCTTTAGGGCCTAGTTAACCTGTTAGAATGAAACACTCAGGGTGTGTGATTATAGAGGAGAGGGAAAACAGAGAGACAGTTAAAGCTTTCCCCTTGGCACTGTTGTGGAACTGTTCATCCAATACTTGCAGGAGATGAGAGCTTTTGGCTATGTCTACACTGGAAAGTTAGTTCAAATTAAGGAGGCTTAATTCGAAGTAACTAAAGCCATGGCTACACTAGGCTTTAGTTAGTTCGAATTAAGGGCTTCCTTAATTCAAACTAATACATTCGAATAGGGCTTCAGAAGTAAGGCTTTAATTCGAACTCACTAGTTGGAATTAGCCAATGTGGCCATGTTAATTCGAACTAATTTCTTAGTTCGAACTAACCGGCCATTGAAATGAATGGGGATCGCTAATTTTAACTAAGCAAGTGCCATGAATGGCACTTGCTTAGTTCGAACTAACTTTTTCTAGGTAATTCGAACTAATTTTAGCAAGTGTAGACATAGCCTTTGAGAATTAGCTGCTTGAGGTTCATTTTAGATGAGAAAAATAATTTTAGTTGATTGAGGGAAGCAACTTTAAGAATTGCCAAGCCATGGATCAGCCCTGATAAGTGGGTGGGGCTGGACATGATCTGAAACAAAATGTAGGGGGTTAAAGACTAACAAATTTATTTATTGCATAAGCTTCCATGGGAGAAAATCCTGCTTTGCTGGAAGTTCTTCAAGTGGGATTTTCTCCCACGAAAGCTCATGTGATAAATAAATTTGTTAGTCTTTAAAAGTGACATCTGATTCCTTGTTTGTTTTTCTGGACTAGACTAACACAGCTACCCCTTTGGAAATTAAGATCTGGTGAGCATGTCCCAAGTGTATAAAAAGTTGTTGCAAGTAGGGTGAAGAAAAAATATCCTTAACCTCGGACGATAGGACAAGAAGCTGTGGGCTTAAATTGCAAGAAAGGCAGTTTAGATTAGACATTAGGAAAAACTTCCTAACTGTAAGGGCGGTTAAGCACTGGAAGAAATTGCCTAAGGAAATTGTAGAATCTCCATCACTGGAGAGCTTTAAGAGCAGACTGGACAAACACCTGTCAGGGATGGTCTAGATCAGTGGTTCTCAACCGTTTGTGGGTCATGACATGCTTAGTGGCATGCCACGACTCTGCAGGACACACCAGCTCACTTCCCCCACGTTGAATCTAGCCATCTCCCCGGCTCTCCGCAACGCACTGTGTAGCGCCACAGTAATATGTCCCTACACGGTGGTTGAGAACCACTGATCTAGATAATACTTACTCCATTCTCAATGCAGAGGGCTGAACTAGCTGGTGGCTCAAGGTCCTTCCAATCCTATATTTCTGTGATTTCTCCAGGAGTTCCCTACAGCATAAAGGCTATGTCTACACTGGCAAGTTAGTTCGAATTAAGGAACCTTAACTCGAACTAACTAAAGCCATGGCTACACTAGGCTTTAATTAGTTTGAATTAAGGGCTTCCTTAATTCAAACTAATACATTCGAATATGTTATTCGAACTAAGGGTTAATTCAAACTAGTTAGTTCGAATTAACCAATGTGGCCATGGTAGTTCGAACTCATTGCTTAGTTCGAACTAACCGGCCCATTGAACTCAATGCAATTTGCTAATTTGAACTAAGCAAATGCCATGAATGGCACTTGCTTAGTTCAAACTAAATTCTTCTAGTTCGAATTAAGTTAATTCGAACTAAGTAAAATTAGTTCGAATTTGTTAGTTCGAATTAACGAATTCGAACTAACTTTAGTAAGTGTAGACATAGCCAAAGTGCTCCACACCCTTCCCATGACGACTGTACCTTTCAGGAACTCAGCCAAAGTCAGGGAACTCCTGTGATATGTAGGACTTATTCTGCCCCAGGATGAAGTCAACCAAAATTGTTTTCATACCACTGGATGAGCACTGGATGTGATTATTCTTGCTAGCCTGTTGTTAGACCTAGCCTCTGCAAATTAATCTCTGCTTGGCATGTGGCTTCATGGAAATTACCCCACAGAGAATATTTCCTGTTCTGTACTTTAATTGCAGAAACAGCAGGTGTGGCAACTCCTATCAACAGCCCACACATCCCTTTGTAAATCCTTGCATATCACGTACAAGGATATGCAGACAATGTTGATAATTAAAGGGGAAGAAGAACATAGTAATTATTGAGAACATAGATGGCTTCAACTCAAACCTTCCTGGTTTCACCACTGAAAATGTATTACGTAAGTGTGTTTCTAGTTGTGGTGACGATAGACAGTTCCTGATTACAAAAAATGGGATAGGTGTTGTGCTCCGGTCCCTTTTCAGTGATTCTGAAATATGTGGCTTTGCCCTCACATAGAGTCAGGGATTTAAAGGGCAGAAAGTATTGGATTTTAAGAAAAAAAATAGTGTCTTGTTCTTCCTTCACCAATAAAAAGGACACTTTCTCTCTTTTAAATTATTTTTCATTTCTCCAGAAGGTTCTGGGCCTTTGGATTTCTCCCCACAAGTTGCAAGGCTGTGTCTAGAGTATAGTCATTACCATGTTAGGAATAAAGTTAGAATTGATTTATTCCCAGATCTGTGTGTACGTGAGTCCATTTTTGTACTGTAAATGGGATGCTAACTATATCTTCAAACTTGCAATATTGTCTCCCCTACCATCAGTGGCTCAGGTTTTGGATTGAGACAAAGCTTGGATTGACTGTAGCTTTGTCAAAGGCGTGAGAAAAAAGTTGTTTTTTGCCTCCCCCCGTCTGGCAGATCTCTGTCTGCCAGACCAGTCACTGATGCAAATTAGAGTCGACTTATTAAAGAGTCGACTTTTTAAAGTCGACTTAACAAAGTGGACTAAGTTGACTTAGCTTTAAGTTGACTATAAGTCAACTTAGTCCACTTTGTTAAGTCGACTTAAGCACCTTAAGTCGACTTAATAAAGCCTACTTCTCGTTTACTCCACATCCACACTGTCCTTAAGTCAATTTAAGGAGTCGATTTAAGGCTTAAGTCGACTTAATGAGTGGTAATAACTAAGTCGACTTAAGCTTTCATTAAGTCGACGTAAGGAATTTCTTAAATTGATTTAATGAAAGCCTAGTGTGGACGTGGCTTAATTTAAGTCAACTTAAGCCTCCTTGAGTCGACTTAAATTGCCAGTGTAGATGTACCCCTAGAGTCTAGTTCATCCCCTGGTGCTGAGGCAGAAACAAGTAAATCATCCTAGACCATTCCTGACAGGTGTTAGTTTAACCTATTCTTAAAAACTCCCACTGATAGGGATTCCACAACTTCCCTGAATAATTTTTCATTGTTTAACTCCCCTTACCAACAAACAAACAAAAAAAATTCCAAATATCCAGGCGAAATCTCAATTGCTACAAATTAAGCCAATTACTTCTTGTCCTTCTCTTGTTGGACATGGAGAACAAGCAGCCCTCATCCTCCTGAAAACAATTGTTTATATATTTGAAGACTCATCACGTCTCTCTGTTAGCCTTCTTTTTTCCAGGTGGAACATGGCCAATTCTTTTGCTCTTTCCTCATCTTTCCTAAACCTCATATTGTTATTGCTCTCCTCTGGACTCTTGCCTATATGACTACATGTGTTTTTTGTTTTTTTTTTTTAAATGTGGTACCTAAGACTGGGTACAATGGGGGCCTCACCAGTGCCAAATAGAGCAGAACAAATTGCCTCCCATGTCACACATACAACACTCCTGTTAACACACCCCAGAATGACATTTGCCTTTTCACATTCTTTTTTTTCTTGCAACAATCCCATCAAAGAGGGTCAGCACTATGTCAGGTCAGCACTCCCTCCCTCTTGTCAGTTTACGCCATGTTCTTAATTCTAGCTGCCAACCTGACACCAGCCCTCCTCCTTTTTCAGCTGGGCTTTCAAATGGCTATGGTTGACTCATGCAATTTATGAGCTGGTATTATCCTCCACTCCATATCCTTTTCTGCAGTACTTCCTACTCAGTTTTCCCCCATTTTTTTATTTGTGCATTTGATTTATCCTTTCATAAGTGAAGTACTTGGTATTTGTCTTTACTGAATTATTGTTATTTATGTTGGACCAGTTCTCCAATTTAGCCAAATCATTTCTAGTTTATCCTGTCTGCCAAAGTATTTGCAACCCTCCCAAATTAGTATCACCTGTAAATTTCATAACCACATGCTCTACTCCATCATCCAAGTCAGCAATGAAAATATTATATAGTACCAGGCCCAGGTTAGACCTCTGTGGGATCCCATTAGATATGTGCTCACAGTCTGATGGCAAACCACTGATAAACTAATCTTTGAGTAGGGTTTTATAACCACTTTGTATTCATTTCACCTAGACAACATTTCCCTAGTTTTCTTATAAGAATGTCACAGAGCACTGAGTGAAAAGCCTAACAAAAGTGAAGCTACATCATGCCATATCTTGCAAAATATGTTTATTTCATCAGCCAGTTGCCTACAGAGGCAGTCAGAGATCTCTGGGATATAAAGTTCATTTCTCCGCCGCCCTCCATTTTTGCCAAGAAATGTTGCCCAATGCTTCATGGGAGGGAAAGCTGTAGGTGTGGCTAAGCTTGCTCTGAACTATAAGATAGAATTTAGATGATCAAATTTATCTTGAAAGCTCTAAGTGGGTTAGGGAATTGACTGTGACAAACCAGGTCATATGCTGTCAGGCAGTACTGTGGTTGTGCTCAACAGAAGAGGGAGCTCCTTCACACTCAATGAGGGGAGAATCACGGAAAAAACAAAACATGATCTTGACTAATTGAAAGGAACAGCATACCTGAGTTTTGAAATGACATAAAGCAGACTCTGTTTAGGTCCCTCAATTCCACCTGTGAGGTCAAGTCGTGAAGACCTCACTCAGAGGTCATTGTCCACTACGCATGAATTTCTTCTGTGCCATTCCACATTTAATTTAAGTGTATCTGTGGGAACCAGAACCCTCAACGGTAGATTGTGGTTTGAATAGTGCGTGTGATAGTGTATGGTTTGTGGGGCCTAAAGACAGAATTTTATAGTGTTAGCTAAACTAACTCCATTTTGTCATGTAACCTTTGCTGCAAGCCTCACCCTTAACAACCAGGGTAGCAAAAAGATGCCCTTTATGATAAGAACAGAAGCGACGTCTAGAAGGACGCACTGTTAGCCTTGCTTGGCAGGAAACCACATGTAACAAAAAGTCTCTGAGGTTGGAATGACACCTGTACCTGTCTAAGACGAGTTATGACCATGACGTCAAATACGCTGTAACCAAAGAGTATAACTACACTGTTTTTCCTGCTTGTCGTTGTTGCCCTTTCCCCTCAGGGGGGGCAGGAGCAGCCCCATGGCTGTGGTCAATAAAAGGCTCTTTTCTCTCCTTCAGTCTCGTTGGTCAGTTTGTAGGGAACAACAGGTTTATAAGTCTGCATCAGAGTGTGAAGATCTGACTATTAACTTTGCTGCTTTTAACTTGAATGATCACTGAATTTGATCATAATAAAATTCCTTCTTTGTTAATATAGTTGAATTCCACATCTGAGGTTCTTAGCCTCTCTGCAGAGCTGGGGCGTATCATGCCAGTAAAATTACTATGCTCTAGGGTCTCAGCAAATGAGTTTGTTTCTCCATTTGTGTCATCTGTTTTCTTTCCATGTCTGTCTGCAGTACTCCTTCAGATCTTCCTCCTTGCGGTAGTCCCTAGCTTGCAGATTCTCCCTGGCACACAGCAGAAGTGGGAGAAATGTTTTATTGACCCTGATTATGAAGAACTGGTGGCTGTTGCCAAAAATGGATTGGAAAAAAGATGTCAATCAAAGAAGGTGGTGATTGTTGGGGCCGGAATAAGTGGACTCACAGCAGCCAAATTGCTGAAAGATGCTGGTTGCAAGGTAATTCTATAGACTAAGAGCATGTCTATACTGATGGAGGCAAATTCATCACCCAGTTCAAACTTCCTAGTTCAATTGAGGGGTCTATGAAAACCCGCTCAGTCAATCAGGAAGTTGATTGCTGAAGTCTGCTCCCTCAAGTGGAATGTTGAATCGAAGGGAGGGCGTTTCCCCTCAACAAATTATTTTAAGTAACTTGCGTATCTTCCTTCGAGTGCCACCAAAAATGGTGACAAGTGTAGACCAGGGTACGAGAAGCCAGAGACAGGCCAGGGAGACAGTGCTCCCTTGAAATAGTCTTATTATTTGTTTTTCATAGACTAATAATGCTGAAGAACAAAACAAAGTGATTGTAAGTAGGAAGGAAGGAAGGAAGGAAGGAAGGAAGGAAGGAAGGAAGGAAGGAAGGAAGCATAATGCAGTATATTATTACCACCATTTCTAGGGGAAAAAAGTTAATTGAGTTAAAGTTAAAATTGTTAGAGTATTAATAGCATCACCATAAAAAAACCCTAAATACAAAAAATGTTGCACGTAAAAAATCTGAACCACTACATTTTATGGAAATGGCGATTAATTAAGGAAATGTTTGAAAAGATTTTCATGTTTCTAACAAATTCTATACATTTGAAAACTGATATTCACTATTTGACAAAAGTCTTAGCTTTGCCCCTTGGTCTCTTTCGTTTGTTTTGCCATACCAGGAGCTACTCTCTTGTGTTAGCTGTGGGCCTTGAGAAAGTCTAAAATCCATTATCCCTATCTATAACCAACACTTCCACTACTCTCCTCTCTCAAAACCACCCGAGAATTACAGCCACCATGGCTGGAAAAATCAACAGATATCACTTGGGTACTTATATTTTAACTGCTCAGTTATTGTATTACATACTGTCTCACTGAAAATCAATTTTTATAATATATTAGGAAGGATACAATTACTATAAAATCTTCTATATTAGAATCTGTTCCTTGAGAACCCAACACAGGAATATATCTCTATTCAAGAAGGATGTCTGAACTCATTTTTAACTTTAGTTACATCCTTAAGTTTTATGGAGTTCAAATTCATTTTAAGCATATCCCTGCATAGGTTCCTGAAACAAGCACATAGGCTATGTCTAGACTACAGGCTCTGTTAATCTAACAAGGATTTGGTAGATCAATTTAACAGAGCGTCTACACTTAAAGTTGATTTAAGTTGACCTTGTTAAGTCAACTTAACAGAGCCTGTAGTGTAGACATAGCCGTCCACACTGGCTTTAAGTCGACTTAATAAGGTGTTAACTGGCCTTAAGTCGCCCTTCAGAGGTGGTTTTATTAAGTTGACTTAAGGAAGCGCTTAAGTTGACTTAATAAGCTCCCAGTGTGGACGTGGCGTTCTGTAGGTCGACTTAAGCATTGTTAGGTCAACCTAAGGTGCAACTGAAGACGTACCAATAGGGCTTACACAAATTGTCCAAAATTACTTTTACAAAAGAATTGCTTTCTTTCTGTGAAGACAATTAGCACTGGAAATGGTGTGGGATAATTAATGGTTATCATTCAGGAGAGAAACATACAGCCACTGGGTACTGGCAAGGAATTGAAAGTTAGAACATGTGTTTTGTTCCCAGGTTCTCATCTTGGAAGCCAGTGATCGCTTGGGAGGTCGCATCGTGACCCATAGAGAACAAGATTGGTATGTGGAGTTGGGAGCCATGCGTTTGCCAAGAAACCACAGGTAACACTCATCAGCCACCCACCTTCTTCAGAATAGAGGACGTTCTATTTTTAAAGACATTTATATAATTCCTGGAGGCTGGGAGTTGAATAATCTATAGAGGCTCAAATCTGAATGGGTTAAAATGTCCCTTTATTTCTTGGAATCACATTCTCAGACTGTGAGCAGTGGGGAAGAGAAATCTCCATGGAATTGTTATTCTTCCTGCACAGTTGCACAGGTGGGCTGAGAGTAAATGGGCAGAAGTAGCTAAATCTTGTAGATGAGAGTCTAGGGTTGGCTCAGATTAATTCTCCCCCCCCCCCCCCCCCCCGAAGAAAATAGGAAACTGGAAATCAGAATCTCAGTTAGGTCTCTGGTATGTTCTTGGACTATGTACAACTACACCACAATGGAAATGGGAAGTGAAGTTACAGTTGAGAGCACGTATCGGTACATGAAGGGTAAAACTCCAGCTAGAACGTTTCAGTCAGCAAAACAACAACAGTTTATAAACCAGGAAATCAATAGTTAAGACTGAATTTACAAGAAACCTAAATATCGGAAGGTTTGACTTTATCATTAAAAAATACCGAACTGCCACTGCTCTGGCCCCATAGAGACCTCAATCTGCCACCTCCAAGCCATGATTCCTTTCATATTTTCTTTGTTGGATGTGCTTTTTTTTCCATTATGGATTTTTTCAAAGAGCTTCCTGAATATTTATTAATTATAGCTGGTTAGGGTTTTAGACTGACCAACTGGTAACCACATAGGTCCTTGAATTTTCTGGACCCGGGTTGCATATTGACAAAAATGTGTATCCATATCTGTTTATAATTAAATGGCAAAAGATTTTTGTTAACATGGCATTAAAGGTGCCCTTTGATAGCTCATGCCCTTCCTGAATGTTGACATCCAGAAAACTCAAACCATCTGTGAAAAATAGAAAATACAGAGTTAAAGTAAATACCCACACAAACTTAACTCTGCCCCTCTTTAGCTAGCAGTCATCACTTGGAATTATCTGCATGCTGTCCATTCACTCTGTTAAGTGTAACTGTATTGTAATGCTAGAGGAATAAGTTAGAGCAGCTTGGAAAAATGTTTTGAAGATGGGGAACCTACAGAATGGGAGGAAATTAAATGCAGGGAAGTGTATGACATAGGTCAGGTCAGGCTGTAACAGCAAATCAAATTAAGTTCAAACACTGGGGAACAGCACATAGAGGAAGGTGAGGTCAAATCACCTATTGTAATGTCTGATGAAGTGGGATTTTCTCCCATGAAAGCTCATGCAATAAATAAATCTGTTAGTCTTTAAGGCTGCATCTACACTACAGTTTCCTTAAGTCGACTTAAGCAAGCTGCATAAGTCGACTTAAGGAAAATAAAGTCGAGTTAATTAAAATTAAGTCGACTTTATAAAACCACCTTCCTAGTAGACCTAAGGCTTAAGTCGACTCCCTAGAGTCGACTTAAGCCAGTGTAGCCGTGGGGTAGCCCTAAATTGATTTAGGGCTACCCCAGGGCTACACCTATGCACTCCCTGCCGGGGGGGGGGGCACAGGGGGAGCCTGGCATGCCTCACCCACCTGGCAGGACAGAGCCCTGCCCACCCTGCCCCTATGCCCTGCCAGGGTCCCTGACCCCCTTTGTCCCATTGTACCTAGGTTCAATGGGGCAAAGGCTGAGCCCCCTGGCATTGGGCAAGGGTGCCCCCCTGCCCCCGTGGACCTGCCCTAGGTCCCCCTAAGCCTCTAGAAGTCAACCTAGGTGTCCAGTGTGGACGCTCTAGGTTGACTTTTTAAGTTCCCCTTTAAGTCGGCTTTATTTTTAAGTGTGGACACACTAAGTCGACTTAAACTACCAAGTGTAGACATTGCCTAAAAGTGCCACAGGACTCTGTTGTTTACATGTCAGATTGGGACATTTATATTAGAGGATCACATCCGAATACATAACTTTCACATTTTTGAAATTTTCTCTCTTTTTTTGTTAGGATTGTGCGTGAATTTATTACACAATTGAAACTGAAGCTGAACCCATTCTATAATACTAATGCAAATGGCTGGTATTTGGTTAACAATGTCCGGGCAAGAGCTGGAGATGTAGAACGAAATCCTGATCTCTTGCAGTACCCTGTGGCTCCAGCAGAAAAAGGAAAAACTGCCAGTGAACTTTATGATCAGACACTGGATAAGGTATGGGTGTTGTGGAAAGGGCTTGTGTATTGTGGGTGTGCTTTCATAAAGAGTTAGCCTGAGTTCTCATTTGGGTGTTGGTCCTGAATCTCTCAAGCTTAGTGGTCTTTCTCAGTTCAGGCACACTGGAGCCCGGACTCTGCTGCCCACCCGCTGGGCAGTGAAGATGCAGGATAAAATCCTTCAGTGCTGAAAGGCCTCCAATGCCTTCCCCAAAATTTCCCTTAGGTGCCCAGAGGGACAAACAAGTTCTGGGAAATATTTATCAAGTGGCTCTGCCTTCTGTACCACAGTAAACCGTGGAACCGATCCGTGGAAGTCCTAACAACACACATGGGTGCATGTAGCACCAGTGAGGGTCCAGCACCTTGTAGTCCTCAGTGTGGTAGCTCATGTCCGTGGCAGACTAACCCAGTGCTGATCACCTGAGTTACTTCTCCAAGAAAGACATGAAAGACACAGAAAGTCCGTGAGACTCATCCTTCCCAGTGCTGAGTAGTAAGTTCTGAACATCGTCAAGTTTCATTGATTTTCAAAGATGTTGAGGATGTTCAGTATCTTTAGTAAATGGTCAGGAAAGTAAACACCCACAAGAGACATGATTCTCCTACAGACATATCACATAGCTAAGGTAGAAAACCTGTATAAAGTTGGCAAATCTGTTTCCAAAGTGAACCCAGGTTCACACACACACACAATTATAGTTGAACTCATGAGACTTACGTTCTTAGGGTGCCTGTACTGCAGTAAAACACCCATGACTGGCCATCTCAGATGACTTGGGCTCATGGGGCTATAAATATGGAGTGGAGGTGTGTGGAGTCAGGTCACACCAGGCTTTAGGAACCTATGAGGGAAGATGGTCCCAGAACCTGGGCTCCAGTCCAAGCCCAAAAATCTACACTAGTTTTTACAGCCCTGCACCCTTTATTCCAGGAGCCTACGTCAACTGACATGGGCCAGCCATGGGTCGTTTACTGAAGTGTAGACATACTCTTAAAGGCCCAGATTTTCAAAGCTATTTACATTGTGAAGAATGCAGAAAGGTACATAATAGGGTAAGCCGACCAGAAATGCCTTCCAGTTAGCTTACTGATACTCCAGTTTCGGGGCTGGAATTACTATGGAGATTTTTGGATTGATTGAGCGTGTCAACACAGACCGCTCAGTCGAATATGGAAGATTGCGCTGAAGGCAGCGATTTTGCCACCGTCAGCATAGACTTACCCTCAAACTCCTCCAAGGGGTACAGCCATCTGGAAAAGTTGAGAACCGCTGTCCTAAGTCACTTCTGGAAATGGGAGGCAGGCTCCATCTTCACTTAGACCCTTTTGAAAATTTTACCATTAATGTGTTTGTTTTTAATTGCTTAGACTGTCTTTGTGAAAGCGGTTCGGTCAGCTGGAGTCAGTGGTTCAGTCAGGAGAAGTGGAAAACAAAAGCAATCCCCCTACCCCCATTAAAAAGATTGTATTAACCGCTATTTCACTTAGCAGTCATTTCACGTCCTGCTCCCTTGCCTATATGCACTACGCTACTGCTTGTCACATATGGGGAAAGAATAAACCGTTAAAGGTAAAGCTCTCAGCATGAAACAAATGACTGTTTTCTTGGTTCCTTTCCAGGAGACAAAGAACTGCAGTGTTCTGAAAGAGAAATACGACTCCTTTTCCATCAAGGTAATTGAAATTGGCATTCCAGTATCTTTCAGTCTAACAGTGCCTGACTTCCTAAAGCTTTCCTCACATTAGCCAATAGAACTCCTAGTGGGATAGTCCTCACTATGTGCACACAGCCCATCGTAGGAGATAATGCCTCATAATCCTCTTCAAGATCTTGGCTGGGCCTCGGTACTATCTTACCTCATAAGTCTTCACGGAGCAGTGCCTATTTCCTTCTTGTGCCTTCTTGGCTCCACTTTGTGGCAGGGGAGGGCAGGGACATGGATCTATGTTATCGCTGCTTCTCCCAGCTCAAAACACCAACCCATAGAAAGCAAGCGCTTTCGTGCTCTCCTACTCACAGTGTGAAGATGGGAGTCTTCTACTCCTGTGCAAGCAACTTGGCATCTCTTCTTCCCACCCTGGCTCTCTGTGCAATACTCAGCTATGTACTCTCATCCACTGTTATTTCAGCGAATACGCTTCCTCTGTGTCCCTTCTCACCATCGTTTTTACCCTGCAGGTGGTGTGGTCTGGGCTATGGTTCTTTATTCAAAGACAATGGTATCTTTTTAGGGACACTATGAGTGACATTCTGGCCACATTGAAGTCAGTGGCAAAACTCTGATTGACTTCTCTTGGGTCAGGATTTAACTTGGTGAACAAAAGGGATGAGGGATTTAGTGCTGAATGTGATCATCAGGGTTACTTCAGTTATTGATTATGAGGAAGAAGACAAATCACACTGGAGGGGAATGAATGGGTTTGACATCTGCTCTCTGACTCATGAATATTGAATAATTCCTGTGTTCATTTTAAATGAAATATCTCTTTGGCTATCATATCTCAATACACATGCACCCTCCATCCCCCTTGTTCTTCCCCACCCAGGAGTATTTGATTAAAGAAGGAAATTTAAGTAGAGGAGCCGTTGACATGATCGGTGACGTGATGAATGAAGATGGTCTATTTCATGCATCATTTCTTTTCTCTGCCATGTCCTTTGCTACCTTCTCTGAGAAGAAGTAAGTAGAAAAGAATCTATCTTTACTTGCTTTGTATGGGGAAGCACATGTGTCTTTGGCTATGTCTACCCTGGAAAAGTTAAGTCGACTTTGTTAAGTCGACTTAATAAGCGACTCTATTAGGTCCACTTAAAGTCGATGTTATTAAGTTGACTTAATAAAGTCGCCTTAACTTTTCTAGTGTAGACATAGCCCCTTGTCGACCTTATTAAGTTGACTTAACGCTTTAAGTCAACATAATAAGGTCAACTTAGGCGCTAAACCCTGTCCACACTGGCTTTAAGTTGACTTAAGGAGTCGACTTAAGGCTTAAGTCGACCTAAAATAAGGTGTTATTAAGTCGACTTAAGCTTTCCTTAAGTTGACTTAAGGAAGTGCTTAAGTCGACTTAATAAAAGCCCAAAGTGGACGTGGCTTTGTTTAGGTCGACTTAAGCCTCCTTAAGTCGACCTACATTGCTAGTGTAGACGCACATTTTCTGTTCATCCATTATTCAATACATCCATCTCGCCATCAGTTTCCTGCTGTCTCATCCATTTGTGAACCCATCCATCAGTGCAACTAGCTGCCTCCTTTGAAGTAGGCACTGCTGGTCTGAATTGTTGTAGGGGGTGGGTGTTCATTACTATAGATTTATAGCCACAAAAGGCTGGGGACACTTTAACAGAAGATAAGCTTCACATTACTAAAAGTTTCCACAGCTTCTAAAAAAGAGAGCTCTGATAGAATTCAATAATTAACTCTGTAGTGTATGTGTTAGGAAGCACACTAGGCCATAGCTGTGTGGTCTCTCAGGAACGCCCTTGGTCAAAGAACAGTAAATCATAGGTCACTAATCCTGTTCAGTGCCCCTATGAGGCACATCTATTTCCAAGCCAATCTGAGAACTTTGAGGATTTTTAGAGCATTAAGAAGAATCAAGCTTGAAACAAAAAGTTGGCCATAATCTTAATTATGGAAGACCTAGCATTCTGCTTTAATAAAACAAACTAGAATTGAATAGTCACTGGGGGCAGCTCCTTACAGCCCTCCTTATTATTCTTCTGATGTTCTCTCAAGTAACTGTGCTTAGATTCTGTAACTGTTTCACTATCATCTTTCCCCTGCCTTTTTTTCAGTTATGACGAAATCACTGGGGGATTCGACCAGCTTCCTCGTGCTTTCTACCGGAATATTCTTGGGGGCATTAAATTTCAGTCCACGGTAGTGAAGATACAAAATATGAATGACCAAGTGAGAGTGATTTACCGTAGCCCACACACATCAGTCCCCCAGTCTGTGACGGCTGACTATGTCCTTGTCACAGCAACAGCAAGAGCCACAAGGCTCATTAAATTTTATCCACCTCTTTCTGTTAAGAAGACCCATGCAATGCGCTCCCTTAACTATGCAAGTGCGACTAAGGTTTTTTTGGTTTGTACCAAAAAGTTTTGGGAGAAGGATGGAATCCATAATGGAAGGTCAATCACTGATCTCCCATCCAGAACCATCTACTACCCCAACCACAATTTCTCCAGTGGGGTGGGAATTATTTTGGCTTCCTACAGCTGGGTCAATGATGCTCAATTCTTCGTTCCCCTTGATGATAAAAAGTGTGTTGATGTGGTGCTGGATGACCTGGCAGAAATCCACCAGGTGCCAAAGGATTATATCCAGAAGATCTGTGATAAACATGTGGTAAAGAAATGGAGCCTGGACAAATATGCAATGGGAGGATATGTTGCATTCACCCCATACCAGTTTGTTGACTACGCCAAAGTTCTGTTTCAGAATGAAGGGAGGGTCCATTTTGCTGGAGAACACACAGCTCAGCCTCACGGCTGGATCGAGACCTCTATGAAATCTGCCGTGAGAGCAGCGAGGAACATCCATGGCGCTATCAATGCATCACCCCTGCAACAGGAGAGAAACCTGAAAGAAAATGAACTTTAATTAACTCAAAGTAATAATTTCCTCCCTGGAGATTGAAAAATAAGGGGAAAGCTTATTTCCTAAACAAATGGGTCCATTGTATCCACTGAAATAATCAAGTCCCAGATATGTGAGTGATTGACCTAATTAGAAAAAAACCCCAAACCAACCAACCAACCAACCAACCAGCCAGCTGTTGTTCATCCCCAAGAAACTGAAGGATGAAAATCCTGATACCTCAGACTATGAATGACCTGCCTTTCACCACAAATTAAATCCAAACCTGTATTCTTGTCTGCCATATGAATCTGATACAGCATCTCTCTACATATGACTAACCTGTTTTATTTCTCCAAAAATTGGTCTCTTATTGTGTTGTAAACCCCAAAAGAAGGTGAAATGGAATGTATCAGATAAAAAAAAATGTACAAAACTTGCCTATGAATAGAAAGAAAAAAAGAAAACAGTGGGAGGTGTAAGCACTTAATATGTATAGCTTTCAACTATTAAGAGGAATTACTTAAAAGGGGGGGAAATCAAATGAATAATGGGGCTTAACAGAGAAAACAGTCTCTGAAATGAATAAAACCTAAAAAGAACCTCTGACAGGAAAAAAATCCAATCTGCTGGCTATTAAAGGAAGTAGCAGAAAACCTGGAGGAGCTGAAATCTGATGTGTGTGTTCAGATAAAAAATAAAAGCATTCTCTTATTTTAATAACCATTCTCCAAAGACCACACGAAAGGGATATAGAGCATGAAGAGCACTGAGTGGAACCTCAGAGTTCCTGAATCCATCAAAAAGCTGCTCTTTCCCCAAAATATGACAGTGTACTTCACACCAGCCAATGTGAGCAACCTCTCCCCTCCTCCTATGGTTACCAGAACTAAATGTCAAGAGACTGTCTTTATCTTTTCTTTATCTTATGTAAATACTTATGTTAGTTGCATTTTGTCTGTGTGCTCCAGCTACCCCTGAAAGTACCAAGTTTTAGGATTTATTCATATTCTCATCCAGACTGGTTAGCTGAAGGGAAATCTCAATGAATAAATTTTAGGTAGGGTGGGCCAGAACAGAGTTCTGTCAGAAAAAAAGCTGATTTGAAGGAATCAACGTGTTCTGCAGCAATGCGTTGATCCCATCACCATTTTCTATGGCTATGTCTACACTTGAAAAGTTAGGTCAACTTTATGAAGTTGACTTAATAAGGTTGACTTTAAAGTGGACCTTATTAAGTCAACTTAAAAAAAATTGTCAACTTTTCAAGTGTAGACGTGGCCCGTTTTTGGCCTTATTAAGTTGACTTAATGTTTTAAATTGATTTAATACACTCCACCAAGGCGCTAATCCCCTTCCCCACTGGCTTAAGTTGACTTAATAAAGTTGACTTAAGTGCTAGTTCGAATTAAAACAAGGCGTTATTAATTCAAACTAACTTTTCCTTAATTCGACTTAAAGAGCAGCTTAAGTTGACTAAATGAAAGCCCAGTGTAGATGAGGAGTAAATTAAGTCGACTTAAGCCTCCTTAAATCGACTTAATTTCTAAGTGTAGATGCACCCTATGATACCAGGCAGATAGAAAAGAAGCTAGTTCACCCACTAACCAGGTAAATGGTAGGGGAGCCGTCAGAGTCCCAGGGGCTCCTTGTTCTGAAGCAGACTGTGTGGCTCGCTGCCTGGGAGCCACCTTCCTTTGCTGAAATCTTATGAGATTTAGTATGAAATCGAAAATTCCATGCCCATGTAGGTCCACTTTTATGTGGTTGCTTCTGATGTTTTAAACAAGTCCCTCTCAAACTAAGCAGCAGGAATTAAGCACATTCATAGAAAGCATGAGAGAAGGTGTAACTTTATTCCCTTGAGAGTTATATTATGTATGTTTATTTCACTAGAGGTTGTAAAAAAATATAATTATGTAAGAACGAACTGTGGGCAATTTCTTTGTTCTGTGCTTTACCCCAGCATTACCCTATGTCAGTTGCTTTCAAGACTGTTGTGTTTCATTTGTACTTGGAACAAGGCATCCAAGCTTCATCTGCAAACCTTTAAGCTGTTGGTTGTACAGTATATACATATGCTTCTTGGTGAATTAATAAAACTGCTTGATTGCTTAAGAATAACAAAACTGGTGTGAGAAGAATTGTCCAAGGTAAAAGTTGACCTGAGAAGTTCCTATCATAAAATTAGTAAGGTAACAATTCCTGGACTTTGGCTTGGCTTTATGACATTTTGTAGAAATATCAGCTGTAATATTTATCAGAATAGGCTAATCTGATTTGTGACAGTTGGGTTTGAAAATCTAATGGGAGCCATGGCAAAATTTATAAAGTTGACCTTTCTGCCATTTATGCTTAGACGAGTAGAGACTCTGGTAAAAGCCCCATTGGCAAATAGATTGAATTAGTCAATAGGTTCTTGCAAATGCCCATACTGCCTGTTCTGGGGAGTACAAAAGAAAGGGGCATGGCCAGAGAGGCCCCGAGTTTTGCTTATTCATCTCATGTCCTGGAGCTCTTGCACAAGAGAACTTAAAAAGGGTAATCATTTAAGTCCATATTGTCCCCTGCAGCTAAGTATGGCTTCCTATGACCTTCTGCATGGCCATGCTGGAGCTGACATCAAGGGAGGGTGAAGTACAGAAGCTCCATGTCAGATCTCATCCCTTTGCAATTTTCCAGCTGCTGCTGTTGCAGACTTCCAGGCTGCCATCCCGGAGAACCTTCTTGGAATTGGCCTCATTATTATGTCGGTCAAAACACATCTCCACATGCCCATGTACTTCTTTGTGGCTAACCAGTCATTCCTGGAGATTAGCTACCCTATTACCACCATGATTCAAATACTGCTTTACCTCCTGTCCAGGAGGAAAGGCATTTCCCATGCTGCCTGCATCAATCAAATGGATACCTTCCTTTTCCTGGGGATAACCAAGTGTGCCCTCCAAGTCATGATGGCCTACAACTGGTACATGGCCAATTGCCACCCTCTGTGCTACACCTTTATTCTGAACAGACCCAATCTAGGACAGGATGGCAACTGGCTCATGGATGTGAGGCTTCCTCTTTGCCACAAGGCACACCATCTTTTCCATGAGTCTATGGTGCCAGCCATTTTGGCCTCATTTTAGATCCAAAGGTTAGTGAGGTGGTAGCGGGGGTGATACTACTCCTGACTCTGTTCTCCTTGATTTTGGTCTCTTACATTTTCATCCTAGTGTCCAACTTGAGCATACTTCCAGCAGAAGGAGGGTCCAAGGTCTACTCCATCTGCCCCCAAAACATTGCCAAGGTGGCACTCCTCCAGTGCTTCTGATGGAGGCAAGAAAATTGACCCATAACCTTCTCTTAAATTCACCGTAGGTCATTTTCAGGCTCCTGGCTGAGCCCTCCTGCTTGTGTGTTGCTGGACATAACCTCTGCAACTGAATCTTTGCTTGCTGTTCAGCTCCATGGACGTTAGTCTACATATGTAACATTTCCAGATTCACACTGCAATTGCAAAAATAGCCGTGACGGCAATTCCTTTCTCCAGCCCAATCATCCTGGTGTCACTCTTTGCATATCATTTACAAACACATGCAAGGAGATGAAGATAATTGCAGAGTAAAAGAACAGAGTAATTATCAAGAATGCCAAGGTCTTTAACCCAGCCCTTCCTGGTAATGCTAGAAGTTCTCACACTAACACTAAAATTCATTACATTGCATACTTACATACATGTACAGCCACTTCGTAGAGCTGGACTGTCAGAATATAACTCCAGCATAGCCACAAATATTAATTCAAACTGAGTTGGAAAGGAAACTCTATCTAGAAATGATGTGTCAACAAAACTTCCTACACTGAAAGCAGATTTAATGGGAAAATTCTATTTTTTTACAAAATAATTTCCATTCTATCTAATCTTCTATTCCATTCCATTCTATCCATCTGTAACATTTACAAAATGGAATGATGAAAAAATGAATTTCAAATGGAGATTTTCAATAATTTTATATTTCAAGGATTTGACTTTAAGCTTTCGTGGGAGAAAACCCCACTTCGTCAGATGCTTTGAAGATAGGAAAGTTACAGAGTGGGAGGAAATTAAATGCAGGGGAGTGTATGACATAGCATCAGGTCAGGCTGTAACAGCAAATCAAAATAGGTGTTAGGATTCAAACACTGGGGAACAGCACATAGAGGAGGGGGAGGTCAAATCACTTGTTGTAATGCAAGAAAAATCCATAGTTCCTGTTAATAAATCTGTTAGTCTTTAAAAGTGCCACAGGACTCTGTTGTCTTTCTACAATAGACTAACACGGCTACCCCTTTGGAATTTGACTTTAAGCGTTAGGGTTTTTTCCCTGATTTTCGAAATTGAATAATGTCAAAGCAATGAGAGTCCCGTGGAACTTTAAAAACTAACACATTTCTTCAGGCATAAGCTTTTGTGGGCTGCAACCCACTTCATCAGATGCATGAAGCCCATGAAAGCTTATGCCCGAGGAAATTTGTTAGTCTTTAAGGTGTCACAGGACTCTTATTATTTTTGCTGTACACAGATTAACACAGCTACCTCTCTGGATAATGTCAGTATCTTCTGTTTGTTTCCTTACACTGTTGGTACTTTCCTGACTTTTTTCATTTTCCTCTCTCCTTTC
Source organism: Pelusios castaneus (assembly GCA_007922175.1). Taxonomy (NCBI): domain Eukaryota; kingdom Metazoa; phylum Chordata; order Testudines; family Pelomedusidae; genus Pelusios; species Pelusios castaneus. Next base: position 208,930 of record ML686170.1, read on the forward strand.
CAATAGAAAAATGGTGGGAAAAGTACAAAAATGAAAGAAAGTAGGGAAAAACCCAAATTGGGTGGGTGGGCAGGGTGCGTTTTAGAAAGTATTGGAAAATGGGGGAAATAAAATTTTTTAATATATTTCTTAGCAACTGGAAAAGGGTAAAAAAACCAAAATGTGTAAAAAAAATTACAATACGTAATCTTGACAAAGATATTTAAAAGATATTTCCACAATTTATCACTAGGAAAGAGTAAAGACGTAAAATAAAGAATAATTCTCTACCTACTTGCTCATACTTTTTACCTTTCCTCCTTTCTGAAAGACTATGAAAAGGAGAAATCAGGAAAAAAATGAAAATCTAAAAACTGAAAGAGAAAAACTTTTTTTCCAGTTCTCAAAATCCAAGCAAAATGATATTTTAATTCAACATATGAGACATTATGCAAAGTTCATCCGTGTTGGTTACCTGACCTGATCCTATGTCTTTCACTTCCCTGCATTTATTTTCCTCCCATTCTGTAAGTTCCCCATCTTCAAAGCGTCTGATGAAGTGGGATTTTCTCCCGACGAAAGCTCATGTGATAAATAAATTTGTTAGTCTTTAAAAGTGCCACAGGATTCCTTGTTTGTTTTGCTGAACTAGATTAACACGGCTACCCCTTTGAAACATTAATGGTTGAGTGCATCTTACTTTTCAGGAACATTAGAGCTAAAAATGAAATAAAATTTCAAATGTTTTTAAATGGATGAATAAGCATTTGAAACAGGTTATTAAGAGAAAGCAGAAAGCCTGCAAAGAATGGAAGAAGGGAGGGATCATCAAGGAAAGCTACCTCTTGGAGGTCAGAAAGTGGATGGATAATGTGAGAACTGAGAAAAGCCAAGCAGAGCTGGACCTTGCTAAGAAATTAAAACATTTAAGAAAAGTTCTTTAGCTATCTAAATAAAACAGAAAGCAAGAATTAAGAACTAGGATTGCTAAAGATTGAGGACATGTGGAGATTAAAGATAATTTAGGTATGGCCCAACACCTAAATGCTTTGCATAGGTTTTTAATAAAGGTAATGAGAAGCTTGTGGGCATTAGCAGGGTGGCACATGGGAACAAGGTGAGGTGGAAACCAGACTTAAGCACCAAATAGGACCAAACTAGGGAGCCCAGATAACATCTGTGGCTATGTCTACACTAGAAAAGTTAAATCAACTTTGTTAAGTCGACTTAATAAGGTCGATTTTAAGTCGACTTAAAGTCGACCTTATTAAGTCGACTAAACAAAGTCAATTTAACTTTTCTAGTGTAGACATAGCCCTTGTTGACCTTATTAAGTTGACTTAATGCTTTAAATCGACTTAATAAAGTCGATTTAGGTGCTAATCCCCGTCCACACCGGCTTAAGTCGACTTAAGGAGTCGACTTAAACCTTAAATCGACCTAAAACTAGGTGTTATTAAGTCGACTTAAATTTTCCTTAAATCGACTTAAGGAACAGCTTAAGTCGACTTAATAAAAGCCCAGTGTGGACAGGGAGTAAGTTAAGTCGACTTAAGCCTCCTTAAATCGACCTAACTTGTAAGTGTAGACACACCCTGTGAGCCTGGCAGGCCAGATGCCAGGGCTTGCCAAGGTTGCAGGCAGATACATTAGAATGGACAAACTATAGCTGGAGAACAGACCAGTTCACATGTGTGCTATTGTTGCTTGAAACAGGAATTAGCCATACAATAGTGTATTTAGGCTATATCTACACCACAGACCGTACAGCACCACAGCTGTACCGCGGCAACTGCATGTAAGACAATTCTCTTAGAACCTCTTTTGGAAGAGACGAGCCTTAAAAAGCAAATGGTGACTGGATAAAATAAGCAGTTTTACATGGTTTTACAAAATATAGAGCGCCTCCCACTGACGTAGCCATGTCCACACAGGCACCTTGGTCGGTGTCTTAAAGTTGCCGCAGAACGAATTTTGAAAGAGAGAACAACTAAAGACTTAAAAGTGCAGTGCCAAAAACTCTGAGCGGCAGAGTTTATGACCGGCCCCTCCACCGCCTATTCTCTCAGCCCCCATGCGGCGTGTAAGAAGGGCGCCCAGAGCCAGGTTGGTGTGGTCTCCAGGGATGTTAGCGGAGGGTGATTGCGCTGAGGAGGGCCCAGCTGGCACTCCTCCAGCCTGATGCCTGGCTGTATGGCCTCCTTAGTACGCCATGGCTACCATTTTTACAGCAGATGGTGGGGTGGAGGTGATTGGGAAACAGGCCCTTAGACCTCCCCACAAGGGCGCTGATGATGGTGGGGAGGCGCAAATACATTATTGGTCCATGAGCACTGGAGAGCCATGGTACGCCATGGGAGCATGTCCCACCAACACAGTGCTGTCCACACCATCACTTTTGTTGGTGACACTTATGTCAGTCAAGGTGTGTTTTCTCATGCCCCTTACCAACAAAAGTTTTATGGATAAAAATACTAGTATAGACAACGCCTTAGTGTTTAGACTCTATAGAACTTATAAGTTGCTTCATGCATTCGTTCTATTTCTAATGTCTGTATTCCACGCTGTAAGGAAATATGTAAGTTTTACTTTATAACTGAAAATGTTTGCTCTAAACTTGTGAAGCCAGATGGGAAGAATCCCACCGCGCCACACACCGTCCGTCAAAAGGAACAATTAAAATCAGTTGGGCCATCAAGGAACATAGTAACACAAATGTAACATAATGGCCTTATTGCACCTTGGAAAAGCAATGTTGAAGGAGACTTGTCCTATGGATTTTGAAGCAGAATGATGGAAATAAAACAAAGACCCAGGAAAATTTTCCATCTTCTTGCTCTTTGATCTCCCAAAGGGCCAGAGACACCATATTGAAGCCAGAGATCCTGGATCTTCCCTGAAAGACACTGAATTAATTTCCAACTCATCTGTGTATATAGAATCATAGAATATTAAGGTTGGAAAGGACCCCAAGAGGTATCTAGTCCATCCCCCTGCTCAAAACAGGACCAACCCCAACTAAATCATCCTAGCCAGGGCTTTGTCAAGCCAGGCCCTAAAGATCTATAAAGATGGAGATTCCACCCATGTCCCTAGGTAACCCATTCCAGTGCTTTACCACTTTCCTAGGGAAAAAAAGCTTTTCCTAATATCCAACTTAGACCTTCCCCACTCCAACTTGAGATCATTGCTTCTAATTCTGTCATCTGCCACCACTAAGAATAGCCTAGGTCCATCCTATGTGGACCTCCTCCCCCCCCCCCCCCCCAGATAGCTGAAGACTACTATCAAATCCCCCTCACTCTTCGCTTCTGAGACTAAAGCCTATTTCCCTCAGGTTCTCCTCATAAGTTATATGTTTGCTTGCTTTAACCTGTGACTAACTCACTCATTGCTTTTTCCTGGTTAATAAACCTGTAGATAGTTTATTACAGGATTAGCTACTGGGGTTGTTTTTTGTGTAAGATCTAAGATACCAATTCATCTGGAGTAAATGACAGGTCTTTTGGGACCAGAAGCAACCTGAACATTGTGTGATTCTTGGTGTAAGTAACCATTTGTCACTAAGTCCAGTTTGCCTGGTTGACAAGATAGATTAGAGACTTTAAGGAAAGAAGGGACCCGTGGCTCCCTTTTTGCCGGGACCTGCGCTGATCCTGGGGAGAAAGAGCCACGGTTCCCTTCTCACTGGGACCCGCAGGGGTCCCGGCAAGAAGGAAGCTTCCACTTCTCGGAGGGACCCGAGGCTTCCGGGCAGAAGGGACACGTGTCCCTTCTCAGTGGGGAGCCATGGTTCTCTGCCGCGTCTACACTTGAAAAGTTACGTCGACTTGTTAAGTCAACTTTAAGTCAACCTTGTTGAGTGGACTTAACAGAGTCGACTTAACTTTTCAAGTGTAGATATAGCCTAAAAGTGCCACAGGACTCTACTTGTTTTTCTGCAATAGACTATTACAACTCCCCCTCTGGAACTTGATTACCAGTTTGGACAGGGATGTCCCCGGGGGTGGGGTAAACGGGGCAATCTCCCCGAGCCCTGCGGTTATGCCCCTGGCAACTGCTCTGCTTTGCTTTACCAGGGCCTGTTCCCTCCTGTCCTGCTATCTTTCAGAAGATAATTAATTTTCAAACAAGGGAAATGCAGTGGATCTCATTTAACTCAATTTCAATTAAGTATTTGATACAGGTACACATGGGAAATTATTCATTAACTTGAAGAATATGGGGATTGTAGTGGTCCACCTTGTCTGGTCCTACACTTACACCTCAGGTATCGCTCCCCTGGTGTTAGACGCCACAAAAGACCCATCATGCCGTTATGTTTTCCGTCACCTGTGTTTATCTATTTACAGTGTCTACAGTTAGGTCCCCTGCTCCTGCCCTAGATGCTCTAAGGGTTCCTAGACTCAGGGCTCTGCTTCCCTCCTGGTCAGCTAGCAGTCTGTCCAACAGTGTCTTCCTGCCCTGGCTGACCATGCCTCTCTCTCTGGTTTTCTGCCCAGGCCTTTGTACTCTCCTGGCTAGGTCACCAGCTACTCCTGTTCACCTTGTTAAACCCAGCTCTGACTCATAGACTCTAAGGCTATGTCTACACTTGTTAATTTAAGTCAACTTAATATGTCTACACTCAAAAATTAAGTCAACTTAAAGGGAACCCTGCCAAATCAACTTACAATGTCCACACTGGATGCCTAAGTCGACTTGTAGGGGCTAGGTGGACCTGGGACAGGTCCACGGTGGCAGGGGGGACCCCTTGCCGAGTGCCAGGGGGCTCAGCATTTGCTCCATTGTACCTGGGTACAATGGGGGCTGAGCAGGGAGGGACACTGGCAGGGCATAGGAGCAGGGTGGTCAGGGCTCTGTCCTGCCCTGTGGGGGGGGCTCGCCAGGCTCTGCCTGTGCCAGCCACTTTGGCAGGGAGGTCAGTGGGGGAGCCCTGAAGCCCTTTAAGTTGACTTAAAGTTGATTTAGGGCTAATCCACGACTACACTGGCTAAATCGACTTAATAAAGTTGACTTAGCCAGTAAAGTCGACTTTAAATGTGGTTTTATAAAGTCGACTTTAATTTTCCTTAATTCGACTTAAGATGCTGCTTAAGTCGACTTAAGGAAATTGTAGTGTAGACGCAGATTAAAATAAGTCGATTTAAGCAAGCTTAAGTCAACTTAATGTGTAAGTGTAGACACACCCTCAGGTCAGAAGGAACCAATACAATCACTAGTTCGACCTTCTGCACAATGCAGACCACAAACCCTCATCCACCCACTCCTGCAATAAACCTCTATCCTATGACTTAGTTATTAAAGTCCTCTAAACATGGTTTAAAGTATTTAAGGAATAGAGAATCTACCAGCAAGTGAGTCGTGCTCCACACTACAGAGGAAGTTCATCCCCATGTTCATCCTAATCAGAGCTGCACCTGTTCCAACCTCTTGGGCCAGGGCCAGAAAAGCCAACTGTTGGGGTGTATCCCCTCTGCTTTACTACGCAGATTAATACGAGAATCAAAAGGTGAGTAAAGAACTGGATAAAGAGGAGACTGCAACAAGTCAGACTGAAAGAGGAACTGTAAGGCTGGAAGGCGGTTACAAGTGGAGTTCCACAAAGCTCAGTCTTGGGACCAATCTTATTTAACCTTACCTTAATGACTTTGGGGCAAAAAGTGGGAATGTGTTAATAAAATTTGCTGATGACACCAAGTTGGGAAGTTTTGCCGATATGGATAATTACAGGAATATCATAGAAGATTTGGATGACCTTGAAAAGTGAAGTAATGGAAATGTGATAACATTTAATAGCATAAAGCACTTTGGGTATGTCTACACTAGAAAAAGTTAAGTTGACTTAGTCCACTTTGTTAAGTTGACCTAACTGCCCTTAAGTCGACTTAATAAAGTCAATTTAAGGTTTACTCCCCATCCACACCATCCTTAAGTCGACTTAAGGAGTCGATTTAAGGCTTAAGTCGACCTAATGGGCGGTTCTTATTAGGTCGATTTAAGCTTTCATTATGTCGACTTAAGGAATTTCTTAAGTTAACTTAATGAAAGTCTGGTGTAGACAGGGAGTAATTTAGATTGACTTAAGGGTCCTTAAGTTGACCTAAATTGCTCGTGTAGACATAGCCTTTGAGAATAATGAAAATATTTGCTATCAGTGGGAGATTTAGCAGTTAGATGTAGCGGAGGAGGAGAAAGACCTGGGTCTCTTGGTCGATCATAAAATGACTATGAGCCATCAATGTGATGTAGTTGTTGAAAAGGCTAATGGAATCCTAGGATGTATTTGCAAGATATTTCCAGCAGAGATAGGGAAGTGTTATTTCCATTTTACAACACACTTGTGAGACCTCCTCTGTAATACTGTGGGTTATTTTAGTCTCCTATGTATTCAAATTAGAACAGATGCAAAGAACAGCTACTAGAGGAATACAAAACCTGCCTTCTGAATGGAGACTTAAGCGCTTGGCTTGTTTAACCTAATATGTCTACACTAGAAAAGTTAAGTCGACTTTGTCAAGTCAACTTATTAAGGTCGACTTTAAGTCAACTTAAAGTTGACCTTATTAAGTCGACTTAACAAAGTCGACTTAACTCTGTAGTGTAGACACAGCCTGTGAATATATCAGAGTGATAAGCACAAGGGATGTATAGGAGTTCTTTAAGTTAAAGGCCAATGTGGACACACAAACAAATGGCTATAAATTGGCTATCAATGGGGTTAACCCTAAAATTAGACAAAGGTTTCTAACTCTCAGATGAGTGAAGTTCTAGGGCAGCCTCCAAAGGGAAGTATTGGTGGGCAAAAAACCTTTTTTCAAGACTGAGTTTGATAAGTTGGGAGTACCAGAAGCACCCACTTTTAAAAGTGATGGGGCCATGCCCCCTGCTTCCTCCTTCTTCCATCCCCCATTCTGGAGCTCCTGAGATATGGTTTATGAAGATGTTATGCATGGTTATGATTGCTTATATTGGCATATGGCCCATTTGTCACTGCTGTTAGCAAATATCTCCCGTGACTACACATGCAAAGCTGAAGAGGAAATGTTCTCAATTAGGATAAGGAAATCTTTCCCATCTTAGCACTCATGCTTACAATCTAACTAAACACCATATTAGAGGTCAGGAAGGAATTTTTCTACAGGTCAGATTCGCAGAAAGCCTGATAGTTCTTTTCCACCTTCCTCTTCAACATGGGGTCTGACTCACTTGTTGATTTGAATTAGAATAAATGGTGGCTTCTCTGGAACTTGAAATCTTTGAGGACTTGAGTAACTCAGCCAAAGATTATGGGTCTCTTACAGGAGTGGGTTTGTGAGGTTCTGTGATGTGCAGGTTATGACATTCCTTTCTGACCTTAAAGCTGATTAATCAGTGAAACTGAGGAAATACAGCTTTAAAGTAGTGCTTTTCAAATAAGGCATCAAAACTATTTTAGTCCACCCCAATAAAGATGCCCTGCCAAACACCTTCTTTACTCTGTAGAATATAACAACTTTGTGTCACAGAAAATTGGCTTTTCTTTGGCTTTTCTTTATAGATAACTGTCCCTGATACTCATAGACTTTAAGGTCAGAAGGGACCAGTACGATCATCTAGTCTGACCTCCTGCAAAATGCAGGCCTCAAGACCTCACCCACCCACTCCAGCAATAGGCCACCAACCTATGACTGAGTTATTTACCTCCTTTAATCATGATTTAAGGACTTTAAGATACAGAGAATTCACCGGTAGGTGAACCATGCCCTGTGCTACAGAGGAAGGTGAAAAACTCCAGAGCCCAGACCAATCAGCCCTGGGGGAAAATTCCTTCCCGACCCCAAATATGGCGATCAGTTAAACCCTGAGCACGTGGGCAAGTCTCAACAGCCAGTTACCCAAGAAACAATTCTCTGTAATAATTCAGAACCCACCCCATGTACTCTCCCCTCTTAGGCCACTTGTATATCCACCACACGTAGCCAAATATCAGTCAATTTCCAAAATAGGGAATCATACCATCCCCTCCATAAATTTATCAAACTCACTGCAAATTCCTTGTACTAATCCTAGTCATTTACATGTATTTGCTCCAATTCCATGAGTTGGGTGTATGGTAAAATTGGAATCTAGAGATACCTGAGCTGTTTGGCATTTAGAGATCTGGGTGCTACAGAGGATCATACGGGTCTGATCCAGTGAGGTTCTGAGAGCCCTGAGCACCTTGTAGGACTCTATCCTAAATAAAGATTGGGGTTGGTGTGGCACCTTGCTATGCGACTACTAAACGCAATACTTTTCATGGCAACTAAAGTATGTGAATATAAAAAAGGCTATAAAGTATCTCAGCCACTCAGTGATTGAGCAGGCATGATATGGAGCACAGAGGAGGGAGAAGATGAAGGGAAAATAGGGTACTTTCCAGGTAAGAATTGGAGCAACCTACCATATTCAGAAGGACCTAATGGATGACTGAAAGGGCCAAGCTTCTCCACTCCCACACATCCTTTGATGCTGAGTCCCATGTACCTGGAACGTGCTGACTCAACCCACAAGCTGTGTTGAGCACATCACAAGAGGAAGCCTTTTGATCTCCAAGCTTTATTAGGCAGAGAACTAGTTGTCCCCCAGAGGCTATTTTTCCATCAGTCTAGTTGTAGGTATAAAAAGAGAGGACTCACTTGATGATTTGAGCTTCCAGTCAAAACATGGACAAGTTCTGTGAGTCGAAACTTCTCTTGAAACTTTTGCAGAGGGATGGGATCAGTTTTGTCCTTTGGGTTACGTCTTACTTTATTGATAATATTGAATTAACTTTCTTGTTTCACATCTTTTTTGTTTTCTTGTTAGGATGCCTCTCTTTTTGCCTCTCTCTTTTTCTGTCTCTTTCAGTCATTTTTCTCCCATTGTCCCTTACTTCTCATTCAGTGTGGTGGTGTGAATTTGGGGGATAACAGCACTAATGGCATATTTTTGCTTGCACTTGGCTCCAATTACATAGTAAAATCAATTTTATTATGGGACACCGGTGTAATATCTTTGCTCAGTCCAAGGTATTTACACAGAGAATAATCAGGGAATCACTATTTGTTTCAGAAGGTGGAGGACGTAACTGGGGAGAAAGGAGGAGGCAGGTGTTTTTAGATTTCGTTTTGACAGATAGAGGGGAAAGAGTTAAGAATCTGAATGTGGAAATTTAAATTAATATTATAGCTGATGAAAATGTATGATTTGAAGAATGGTTCAGTGGAAAATTGATTTGCTTTCCAAACAAAATTTTCCATGGAATGTATTTGTTTGTTTAAGAAGTCATTTTTAATAACACTTGAATGCTGATTTGTTGTAGGATGCTTTTTTTTTTTTTTTTTGGTTTCCAAAAACTGAAATATCTTGGAAAAACTGAAAAATAATTATTTTTCATTGTTTTTAGCTTGTTAGTTCGGTTTTTCATCAGTAAAATTGAACATTTCCAGGAATATTTTGGGGACGGGTGGGAATGAAAACAGTCTATTACAAAAAAAAAAAAAAAACCCCTAAACAAATAACAAAAAATGAGGAAAATATGATTTTCTGTCTAGCTCTAATTCACTTTATTTCTGCACTGGGAATTTTTTATCTTGCAAATCCTTCACTTGTATCAGCAGGAAGATTCTAGAAGTCAACTGGCTTCTTCTGTTGCTCCTCCATAGTCAAAGATATGACTTGGTGGAGTGAAGCTTGAGATGGGTTAATGCCAGAATATTTGATAGACTCAGTTGGAGTTGATGATTAGCCTGAGAGAATGAGTGACTCATGGTGCGCATGGTTTCAGAGAAGAAGGAGAAAATAAAGGACTTGTAAGGCCTGTATTGTATTCAGCAGGTTGATGATGTTGTGTTTTGTATCACCATCTCGTTGAACGTTTGACAATGCAGTGAAATTCTTGTGTGAGATCAGGGTATGTATGAGGACTAGCTGCTTGAGGTTCAATTCAGATAAAAGGGAAATAATAGTAGATTGGGAGAAGCAAACAGAGGAACCATTCATTCAGCTGTATATTAACGCCCACAACTGAATTGGGCTGGACTTGATTGGCAAAAATAATTTTAAAATTGCAAGTGTTTGGTTAGATCAAGGAGAGCTGCCGGAAGTTTCACAGCCAAACATAGTCATGATATTTTGTTGCTCTTTCTTCTCTCAACGGATGCTTCTGCCTGTCAGCAAACTAATTTCAACTCCATTGATAAAGCAGAAATGGAATTACGGTCACCATGCCTGACCTACCATCCCCAAGATAGCTGTGCCTTTCAGAACCAAGAGAAAATGGAGCTCATGTGATCTTTAGGACCTTCTTCTCCACCAGGATGAATTCCATGCCAGATTGTTTTTGTGTTCCCAGCTGGGCTCTGGAGGCAAGCATTGCTGCTTGGATGTAACCTCTGCAAAATAATCTCTCACTATGTTCAGATCTGGGGAAATTATCCTAGAAGGGAACATCTCTTGTTCTGCAATGTAATATCTGGCATGGGATCTTCTCTCTATGGCCCAATCATCTCCATGTCAGTCCTGGACTATCATATACAGTAGAACCTCAGAGTTCTGCACACCAGTGTTCCAAACCGAGCCGTTAATCACACTCTTTTTGGTTTGGAACTACAAGGCAAGGAGACTGTTTCTGTGCTTGTTTCATAAAAAATTAAAATGTTTAAAAGCAGCATTTTTTTTTTTTTTGCATAGTAGAGTTTTAAAGCTGGATTAAGTCAATGTTCAGTTGTAAACTTTTGAAAGAGCAACCATAAAGTTTTATTCAGAGTTACAAACAAACTCCATTCCCAAAGTGTTTATAACTCTGAGGTTCTACCGTATAAAATAAAAGGAAAAAGATTTTGATCATTGCAGAGTGAGAAGAACATAGTGTAACTGATATGGCAATTTCCTGAAATATCCAGGACAAACCATATGGAATTAAGTTAAACCTGGTTGAATTAAACTTCAATATTTTAGGAGTTCATTGTATTAAAAATGCAAAGTGTTTATGTATTATTGGGGGATTGTATGATGGAACATTATAGGGAGGAGAAATGACTAATGACACCCTGGTAAGTGTTCTGAATTTTAAAGGACTCTTTGAAACCATATGAATTTTTTAAATTAAGGAAACTTCCCTAAGAAATCCATAAGGGAAGGAATATGCAAATATAATAGCTCCAGTTGGACAAGTACCCAGCCTTTTGAAGCTAAGCCCTGAGGAGAAAAGCATTACCTGCAAATTACCTATTCCCAGATCAAAGACTCTGGCTATATAAAGGAGGAACTAAACTTTTAATGAAGGTGTTTTGTCCTGAGGAACAGATATTGTGAGCTTGTGACCACAGAAGGCCCCCTTGGTCTGGTTCAAAGGGCTGTTCACCTTTTGTACTTATAGCGCTCTCTGGAAAGCTTGCAGGCATTCATGTAGGGTCTTTTTAAAAAAAAATATGTTTTCTCTGTAATGCTTTCACCTTAAAAATAAATGTACTTGTTTAGAAAGAACTTTGTGTTAACTTATCCAAGTGGACCATTATGCTGTTTATAACTTTTGAGGAGAAAGCAAAGGCAAGCCTGTTGAGGCAGTCTCAATTGCTAAGGAATTTGCAGTGAAGGCAAGCAGCTATGCATCCTGGAAATACCCCTGTCAGGAAGCAGGAAGATGCAGGTATCACCCAAGAGAAGTGATGACTGGAGTAGGACATTCACTCCTTTTTTCCCCTAGAATGATGTCTATGCTAGTATGGGAAGAGGTGGCTTCGGTGCTGGTAAGGTTGCTCCAAACTGTGCAATAAAATTTAGATTGTTGATTTGGTCTTTTAAAGCTGTAACTAGTTTGGGCATTGACTATGTGATGAAAAACATTACTCTCCATCTGACCCTTAAATAGTTGTGCCCAGAAGTAGCGGGAGCTCCTTTATGTTCTGAGAGGGGGAATCAGTGATTTATATGTTGAAAAAACAAACCAAGAAAATATCTTGAATGATGGAAAGGAAAAGTACCACTGAGTTTTTACATGACAGGCAGAAGACTCTGGTTAAGTTCCTCAATTTAGTCCAGAAGGCCAAGTCTTGAAGACCTTATTACAAGTCGCATCATCCATGATATAAGAATTTGTTATGCACCATTCTTCCAGAGAGCAACCAGCCCCCAAAACATCAGTTCCCTGGGGTATGCACCGATTTAAATGTATCTGTGAGGACAAGTACCCTCAATGTAGAAAATGTTTTGAATGGACCATGTGATATTTTGATTTAAAAGAGTGTATCAACTGTTAGAGGAGTTGAATATTAAGTTCCCTTTCCTTAGCTAATACGTCACTGCATTTGATCATAAAAACTAGTGTGTTGCTACCACTGTGCTCCACATTTGCGAGTCTTCTTCCTAGAGCTGTGGTGCGTCATGTCAGTGATGTTACTGAGCTGTATGTTCTCAGAGAAAGAGTTGCCTTCAACCTTTGGGTGCATCTACATTTACAAATTAAGTTGACTTAAGGAGGCTTAAGTCGACTTAATTTACTCCATGTCTACACTGGTCTTTTCTTAATGCGACTTAAGCTGAATTAAGGAAAAGTTAGTTTGAATTAATAATACCTCGTTTTAATTCAAACTAGTGCTTAAGTCAACTTTATTAAGTCGAATTAAGCCAGTGGAGATGCAGAGTAGTGGCTAGTTCGACCTTTTTAAATTGACTTAAAATGTTAAGTCATCTTAATAAGGTCGAAAAGGGGCCATGTCTACACTTGAAAAGTTGTCGACTTCATTAAGTCGACCTAACTTTTCCAGTGTAGACGTAGCTTTTGTGTCATCTGTTTTCTTTGTATATCTGTCTCTAGTACTTCTTCAGCTCTGCCTCCTGGTGGCTGTCCCCAGTGTGGAGGGTCTCCCTAGCAAACTGAAGAACTGGAAACAATGCTTTGATGACCCAGACTACGAAGAACTGGTGCATATTGCCAAAAATGGATTGGAAAGAAGATGTAATTCAAAGAAGGTGGTGATTGTTGGGGCAGGAATAAGTGGACTCACTGCTGCCAAGCTGCTGAAAGACGCTGGTTGTGAGGTAATTCTATGGCTGAGAGGAGCCAGAGAAAGGTCAGGAAGACTTTGAAAAAGTCCCATTGTTTCTTTTTCATTGAGTGAGCAATGCAGAAGAATCAAAGAAAGTGAATTTAAGCAATCTGGGTGAACTAAGAAGGAAAGATTGCAGAATATTATTGTTTCATTTCCAAACAAAAAGTTCAGTAGAACTTGGGAAAGACAAAAGTTACTGTCCCTGTTCACTGCCTACACATCCACTACTCTCCCTCTCAAGACTATCCAATAACTGCAGACCCCAGGGTTGGAAAAGACAGCTGAGATAGCTTGTGCATTTATTCTTTAAATGCTTAGTTGTTGTACTGAACAGCTTACTTGTGTTCCTGAATCAAAGACAGAGCGCTTACATACTATCCAAAATTATCTTTATAAAACATTAATTTTCTTTCTGTGATGACCATTTGCAGTAGAAAGGACATGGCTCAATCAACCTTTATTGTTCGAGAGAGAAATGTACTGCCAAGAGGTTGGAAATGATAGCTTGTGTTCCTTATTCATAGGTCCTGATTCTGGAAGCTAGTGACCGTGTGGGAGGGCGCATCATAACTCATAGAGAACGAGATTGGTACATAGATCTGGGACCCATGCGTTTGCCAAAACATCACAGGTAATGGTACAGTTCGCCCTCCTAAGTCAACAATCATGTTGAGAAGAGTGGAAATGCCATTTTAAAGATTTTTCTGATGATTCTTAGGAAAAAAATCTTTAGGGGTTCATATTTAAATTGCCTTCTTGCATGGACTACCAACACTATATTGAATCATCCATTTACGTTTAAGAAGGAGAGAAATCTCCATGGACCTGTTACTCTTTTGTGGGAGGCTGAACATGGGTGGGCAGAAGTAGAGAGTGGGTTGAGTAATGGCTCTGTCTTACATCAGCCTGTGTAACTAATCCACAATGGAGGGGCCAGAGCCTAGGCCTGATCTCAGATTAATTTCCTGGGAAGCAAAAGAAGAACACCATAACTCATAGGAGGCACTGTTCAGGGTGGTTCAGATAAACCAACTGACCCAAATAAATTATTTTGATCTGGGAATGTCCAGATGTTTTGACCTTGCATTCAGAATCATTCGTCACACTACAGGATGAAAACAAACATGAAAATATCAGCATTTCTCTCAGGATGAAAGGTCTATTTTTCCTACCAGCTCATCTTATAACTCTGCTTCCAACTTCTTTTAAGTGTGTCTCAGCCTATAGCTCAACCAAAGTGGGGGTTTATTGTAATTCCTTGGTTCCAGATTAAATTCTTGTAGATACGTTCACTAGTAGTGTTACTACACGTACATCTGGCCTTCTTGCTGTGAAGAATTTCAGGAACAGGCAGCTTTTTCTATGTTGGGTCTTGTAATGAGTGAGAGAGTCTGCTTTTACCATTAATAGAAGTAGCACTTAATCATTTTTAATCACTGAAGTCAATGGGACTGTTCCCGGAGTGGCTGTGATTGGGAGAGATGGTCTACATTTCTTAAGCAAAAAGTATTTTTCAAAAAAATGGCATTTTCTGTTTTTACTCGTGTTTTTCATGACACATTTACCTAAAATTTTATCAGAAACATAAATCGTTATTGAAATATTTATCATTGTTGTTCCTTTACTGAAAACTTGGGTTTGTGGTAAACTTTTCCCCTTTTTTTTCAATTGAAAATCTTGGGAAAGTGGATGTGATTGAGCACTGCAAAATTGAAACATCAAATATTTCAAAGGTTTTCGCAATTAAAAAAACTTAACATCACTAGCCGCATGATTGGTTTCAGGTAAAATATACATTTGGGCTCAGGTACTGACAAATAATTTCAGTTACATAGATGGGAGCCATCTGATTGTTAGAGGACCATATACGAGCATGTAATATTCTTCCACAATTTTAAAATTTTCTTTCTGTTCCTTCTCTTTCCTTTTCCTCTAGGATTGTGCGTGAATTTATTAGGCAATTTCATCTTAAACTGAACACGTTCTATAATGTTCATGACAAAGCCTGGTATTTGGTGAACAACATCAGGGCAAGATATGGAGATGTTGAACGGAACCCTGATATCTTGAAGTACCCCGTGAAGCCCATGGAGAAGGGAAAATCTGCTATTCAACTTTATGAACAGACACTGGATACGGTATTTGTGCTGTCGAAGGGGCTTATGTACTGTATGTCCATCTTCACTTAAGATATGGCATGGACTTTTTGTTAGATTTTGGCCCTAAATCAATTAGTCATTTCATGTCCTGCCCCCTTGCGCATATGCACTAGGATATTGTCTTTAAGTACATAACCTCAGGTGGGGGAATGGGAACCTTTAAAGACAGAGTCATGATTATGAAACAAATGACTGTTTTCTTGGTTGCTACCCAGGATACAACAGACTGCAATATTCTGAAAAAGAAATATGACTCCTTTTCCACCAAGGTAATTGAAGTTGACATTCCAGTATTTGTCAGTCGAAATGTTCCTTGTTTCCTAAACCTTTCATTACATTAGCTAATTGAACTGCTTCTGGGATAAATCTTGCCATGTGCACACAGTCCATGGTAGGAGATAATGGAACAGAATCCTCCTAAATATCCTGATCAGGCGGAGATACCATGCTCACCTCATAAGTCTTCACAGGGTACCACCTACTTCCTTCTAGCTCCGCTTTGTAGAAGGGGGAGGGACCAGCGCCATGGTGGATCCATCTCTTCTCTGCCACTGCCTATTCAAAACACCACCTGGAGAAAACACACAGTCTCTGTGGTCCCATCCTCCTGGAGTTTGTGGAGTGAAGACATGACCCTCTTCCACTCCTATGTAATAGATTTAGCATCGCTTCCTCTCTACTCCTGAGTTGCCATCCCATTTTGTATCATCATCCATATCATCTTCTTCCCACTGTTACTTTTACCCAATAAGAGATGTTGCCTGGACCATGATTCTCTAATCAAAGTAAATTTAAAAGTAGTATAGACACTATTGGTGAAATCCTATGCTCATTGAAGTCATTGGCAAAGCTACGTTGACTGCTAAGGTCAGGATTTAACCCACTGAAACAAAAGGGATGAGGGATTGTATCTTGAAAGTAAGCATTAGCCTTACATCAGTGATTGGATACAAGGAAGCAGACAAATCACACAAAGGGGAGTGGACAGATTTAATACCTGCTCACCTTTCACGCATATTGAAACATTTCTGTGCTCATTTGAAATTAAATATTTCTTTGGCTGCCACTTCTCAAGGGGACTATAATATGAATACACCTTTAATCGTCTCTTATCTTCCCTACCCAGGAGTATTTGATTAAAGAAGGAAATTTAAGTAGAGGAGCCATTGACATGATTGGTGACCTGTTGAATGAAGATGGTAGATACTACATGTCATTTCTTCACTCTCTCATGGCCCATGTTACCTTTCTTGACAAGAAGTGAGTAAGAATTAATCTATACTTATCATATTGCCTCTTTAGAAATCCATGATATGGCTACATCTTGAACACGGCCTGTGGATCAGGTTGCCTCATCTATCTATCTATCTATCTATCTATCTTGGAATTTGAAAAGGTACAGAGAAGAACAACAAAAATGATTCAGGGTTGTTAAACAGATTCCATATGAGGAAGAATTAATAAAACTGCGACTTTTCAGCTTGGAAAAGAGACAACTAAGGTGGAATATGATAGTGGTCTACAAAATCATGATGAGTGTGGGAAAAGTAAATAAGGACATTTTATTTACTCCTTCTGATAACATACAAGCTAGGGGTCACCAAGTGAAATGAATAGGCATCAGGTTTGTAACAAACAAAAGGAAGTATTTCTTGACACAATGCAGAGTCGATCTATGGAACTCTTTGCCAGGGGATGTTGTTAAGGCCAAGACTATAAGAAGGTTAAAAAAAGAACTTGATAAGTTCATTGAGGATAGGTCCATCAATGGCTACTAGGCAGGATAGGCAGGGATGCAAAACCATGCTCTGAAGTGTCCCTAGGCTCTGTTTGCCAGAAACTGAGAATGGGTGACAGGAGATGGATGATTTGATGATTACCTGGTCTGCTCCTTCCCTCTGAAACACCTAGTATTGGCCACTGTCGGAAGACAGGATATTGGGTCAGATGAACCATTGGTCTCACCCACTATGGCCGTTCTTATGTTTTTATCCTTCATATTTGAAAGAACATGTGCCGATGGTAGGATCTGTCTATCTAACCATTCATTTTTCAATACAACTGCAAACTCAGCCTATCTCACCCATCTATCATCCCTTTTATCAATGCAGTGAGTCATCTTCTTTCACAAAGGCACTACTGAGTAGGGTATGTGTTTATAATGATTCTTCACTAGCCTTAAAAGGCAGAGGTCCCTTCCCACAAAATGAGCTGGACATTTCTGAAAGAGACCATGGCTTTAATTGGGTGAGTTCCAATGGAATACAGTAGCTAATTCAAGAATATATGTGTTTGGGTCATATTGGGGCAGTGCCGTGTTGTATCTTGGGAATCCTTTGGTCAAATGACCCCAGACTAGGATCGTTAATCCTATCCACAAACCCATGAGACACACCTAATTTCAAGGCAATCTGAAAAGCCAGGAGGATTCTAGAGCATTTGGAAGAGTCAAGAGTTAATCAGATAGCTGATCTTAATATTAACTACAGTAGACCTGGTTCTTTACTGTAATAAAAGAAGCTGGAGTTGTACCATCAGTGGGAGCTGGGGATAGTTTATGTCTTCAGCCATGCAGATCTTTACAGCTTTCCTCATAATTATTCTTCTTGTGAAATTCATTCAGATAACTCTTGTCAGAGGACGCTGGTTTTTTACCACAATCTCTTTTTCCCTCTTTCTTTCAGTTATGATGAGATCACTGGAGGATTCGACCTGCTTTCTGATGCTTTCTACCAGCATGTTCAGGGGGCAGTTCGATTTCACTCCGCAGTAGTGAAGATAATAACCAAGGGTGACATAGTGAAAGTGTTTTACCGTAGCCCGGACACATCAACCCCCTTATCTGTGATGGCCGACTACGTCCTCGTCACAACCACTGCAAAAGCTGCACGGCTCATTACATTTTATCCACCCCTTTCTGCTCTCAAGACCCATGCCCTGCGCTCCATTCATTACACGAAGGACGTTAAGATTGTTTTGGCCTGTACTAAAAAGTTTTGGGAGAAGGATGGAATCTATGGTGGGAGGTCAATCACTGATCTCCCATCCAGATTTGTCTACTACCCCAGCCACAATTTCACCAGTGGGGTGGGAGTGCTCCTGGCTTCATACACCTGGGGCGATGATGCTGAATTCTTCACTCCCCTTAGTGATGAAAAGTGTGTTGATGTGGTACTGGGGGACCTGGAAAAAATCCATCAGGTGCCCAAAGATTATATCCAGAAGGTCTGCAATAGATATGTGATCAAGAAATGGGGCCTGGACAGATATTCCATGGGCTCCTATGTTTCATTCACGCAGTACCAATATGTTGACTACTCAAAGACTCTGTTTCAGAGTGAAGGGAGGATCCATTTTTCAGGAGAACTCACAGCCCAGCCTCACGCCTGGATTGACACTGCTATGAAGTCTGCTTTGAGGGCAGCCAAGAACATCCATACTGTTATTAATGCAGCACCTGGGCAGCAGCCACATCAGCTGAAGGAAAATGAACTTTAATCAGTTGAATAACTGTAATAATGATAAGGGTTTTGCGGGAAGGGGACCTTGGGGAATTAGACACTATACTGCTAATCACAATACACAATGAGATTGTTACTTTAAGTTCAGACCTGTAAATTGGTATGTAAGCTGCCTGCAGCAGCATTAGTGGATACTCACACTGCTGGCTGACCTCAGCTCCCAGATGGAGAAGAAAGGCTATGCCCAGTCCCTCAAACCCACATGCTCTAGGAAGGCAATAAGTGAGCACATGGTCCCTTCTAGCAATATAAAGAGAGTTCCTACTCCCTCTTACTTCACTGAGATTCAGGCACAGAATCTGAACCACATTCTGTTCTCATGCCTAGGCTGTATGAAAATTGTGATCGTTCCTCTTCCCATCTCTGGAGCCAGCCAACGCTTGCAGATCCCATCAGCCACTCCTGAATTCCCAAAGGGCAGAGCAATATATGTCTCAGTCTCCAAATTGGTGGCAAAATCTCTGATCTCTGTGGGAAAAAATGTCCCTTGGGACTCCTCCTGGGATGGTACAGGCAGATGTGCATTCCACCGTGCTCAGGTCTGTGACTCAATAACACAATCTGTCCATCAGTGAAATGACACATGTAGTAGGAAGCCATTTAGCTCATATTCAGCCCTGATTATGGTTCTGATCATTCCATGATCTACACAGAATGATGTGTACCGACTCATAGACTCTAAGGTCAGAAGAGACCAGTATGATCATCTAGTCTGACCTCCTGCACAATGCAGGCCACAGAACCTCACCCACCCACTCCTGCAATAAGCCTCAAATCATGATTTAAAGACTTTAAGATACAGAGAATCCACCAGCAAGTGAGCCATTCCCCATGCTACAGAGGAAGGCGAAAAACCCCCACGGCCCTAGCCAGTCTTCCCTGTGGGAAATTTTCTTCCCAACCCCAAATATGGCAATCAGTTAAACTCTGAGCATGTGGGCAAGACTCACCAGCCAGTCACCCAAGAAAGAATTCTCTGTAATAACTCAGAACCGGCCCCATCTATCCTCCCTTCTTAGGCTACTGACATATCTACCACCAATAGTCAAAGATCAGCCAATTATCAAAGTAGGCTGTCCCATCATACCTTCCCCTCCATAAATTTATCAAGCTCAGTTTTGAAGACACTTATGGTTTTTGCCCCCACATCTCCCCTTGGAAGACTATTCCAAAACTTCACTCTTCTGATGGTTAGAAATCTGTTTCTAATTTCAAGTCTAAATTTCTTGATGGACAGTTTATATCCATTTGTTCTAGTGCCCACATTGGTGGTGTACTCAAATAATTCCTCTCCCTCCCTGGTATTTATCCCTCTGATGTATTTATAGAGAGTAATCATATCTCCCCTCAACCTTCTTTTGGTTAGACTGAACAAGCCAAGCTCCTTAAATCTCCTCTTATAAGGCAGGATCCAAAGGGGTAGCCATGTTAGTCTATTGCAGAGAAACAAACAGAGTCGTGTGGCGTTTTTAAAGACTAACAGATTTATTTATCGCATGAGCTTTCATGATAGAAAATCCCACTACATCTTCAAAGCGTCTGACGAAGTGGGATTTTCTCCCACGAAAGCTCATGCGATTAATAAATCTGTTAGTCTTTAAAAGTGTCACAGGACTCTGATTGTTTCTCAAAAGGCAAGTTTTCCATTCTGCGGATCATCACTGTTGCCCTTCCTTGTACCTGTTCCAGTTTGAATTCATCTTTTTTAAACATGGGGGACCAGAATTGCACGCAATATTCCAGGTGAGGTCTCACCAGCGCAATGTATAATGCCACTAACATCTCCCTATCTATAGATGTTGGCTATTCCCCTAATATATTGTTAATAATTACACACGCTTGTGGTTGACAAGGTTAAAATCTGAATCCGTTCTTCTCTCAGGGATTCAGCAAAAACTTGCCACACCTCTGTATACCCTGAAATCATGCCTAGGCACTTCTAATTCTAGCTAGAAAGTTAAAAGACAAGAACATCAATTCACATCACAGGCTATGAAACATACTGTCTAAGGAATCTCAGAAAAATTGAAATTGACACTGGATCACTCCCCACCCTCCCAAAGATTAAGAGTGGGGTATTTAAGGAGTATCATCAAACTTCTGTTAGCTACTGAGACAGAAAAATCTCAGAAATTTACATACAGATGAGATTCCCTTTTTCTGTCCCTTAGTTAGTTGAAGCATTCTAGAGTGTGAATCACCTGTCTTTCACCACAAATTAAACAGAACAAAATAAATAAGCAAAATTCTACTCTCATCTGCTGATATGCCAACTCTGTATGTGGATAACTTACTTTGGTCCTCCAGCAGGCTGTCTCTTATGCAAACAAATGTGAAATGAAATGCATCAGATATAATCTTTGTTTTCGTGGGCTTGGTACTTCCCTTCCCTCCAATGTAGGGAGGTAAACTGGAGCTGGCTGGAGAAAACCAGCACCTAATTTGAGAACCAGAGAAAGCTGCCATTCCAGTAAGCTTGGAGCTGCAGAAAGCTTTGAGAGGAAGGAAGCTGGGGAGGGAGCCAAGGAGTAAAAACAGAGCGCTGGCTTTTCTCTTCTGGGTGCTGATGCTAAAAGGGGAAGCTGTATATGGGGAAAGGTGATGGGATCACACTTTGTAAATAAAACTCCACCAGTGGTTACTGATCCCCTGGGTCTCTGAGTGACTTTGTGAGTGCAGAACAAGCAGAAGCAGAGAAGAGCAATCCGTGTACGATGGCTCTCCAGCTCCTGGGTGCCACTTCATGTATTTGCATCCCACAGACCGCTCCCCCCACCATCAGCAGCATTGCCCCAGGGGAGGATGTGTGGGCCTGTTTCCCATTCTTCCCCACCCCACACCCCTGCTGTGTGTGCGGGCATTAAGGGCCACCAAATTAGATGGAAGAGAATTTTTTACATCCCATTATCTCTTATAACATATGAGGGAGGGGGTCCCAAAACCATAGCTAGAAACCAAGGAAATGAAGTAGCCGGGAATTAAAGAGCAGGTATATTTAGAATACAGAGATAAAACAGAAGCTATTAATTAAAGTTGCAACACAAACCCTTTAGGCCTCAGACCTGTAAGACATTTAGCTTAGCGAAACATGGCCTCGGGTCTAAAAATAGGGTGTCACAAGTAGCTACCCTATGTCACAAGATACAACAGTCAAAGGAATAGATGTGTTGTCTGCTGAATTTTAGGAAATCTATATTGAAATTTACCAGTCAAAACAAGTTAGAGGATTTTTGAAAACATGTACTAATCACTAGCTGCAGGGCCGTCCCTGGGGGGGGCGGGGGGCAAACGGGGCGATCGCCCTGGGCCCTGCGGTTAC
This sequence comes from Pelusios castaneus, assembly GCA_007922175.1. Lineage (NCBI taxonomy): Eukaryota > Metazoa > Chordata > Testudines > Pelomedusidae > Pelusios > Pelusios castaneus. Next base: position 230,963 of record ML686170.1, read on the forward strand.
GTGCGCCCCATGCTGTCCTGCTCCCAGCGGGGCAGTGTGGGTCCTGTGCCGCAGCCCCCCCGTACCATGGCCGCTTCCTCCTGCAACCCTCCCCACTGCCGGGACAGGCCGGGAGCACTATGCCCGGCCCCTGGGAGCCCCTCTCCGCCCCCAGGGTGGAGCAGGCAGGCCCAGGGCTGGAGCAGGTGGGGGGAGCTGGCCTCTGGGCCGGCCTGCCCCACACAGCCGCATGTGGCCAGCTGTCTGCCAGCAGCCTCGGCCTCCCGGGCCAGGGCCAGGACCGAGGCTGGAGCCAGTTTCCTTCCCCCGCGGCCTCCGGCTCCGAGGCCGGGGCCGGAGCTGGTTCCCTGTGCCTGCGGCCTCGGCGTCCCGGCCCCCTCGCCGGCAGTCTCCAGATCCAGCACCCTGGGGGGACAGAGTGGGCCGGTGGGCTCGCCACGCTCCACTGCAGCATAGGGGGACAGGGCCCCGCGTAGGCCTATTGGCCCAGGGCCCCGCTCCCCCCAAGGGACGGCCCTGACTAGCTGTTATGGTAACTGAGTAAAGTAAACCTGAACGAGCATAAAGCAGCTAACAAGTTAGCCTGTGAATAATGAGGAACCCTAAAAGTCGCAAGGTCTGGAAGTTCAAACAAGGAAAAGCGGTGAACCCTTCGTAAATACGTATGAATCCTGGTGGCTTCAACGTAACTGTTTATACAGCTACGCCTGTCAACAGACCTTTTTGGATGAGAGCTGCAAAACCATTTCAGGAGGCACAAGGGTGTCTGGAATACCATTGAGTGGGAGGAGGCTCCCATCACCCACACTTTCTTCACTTCTGAATCCCACCTCCTGGAAAACATTGACGTACCCAGAGTAAGCCAGGGGCAGTGCCCATCAGCTCTTAGGAGTTGGTCCTGTGATTCCGTGTGACAGCCAATTCTCCCAGTTTCATTAGACATGAAGCCAGCAGTTTCCCCCTAGGGTATTTATCAGCCAGTCCTAGTTCTATGTACAAAAGGAGACGGCTCACTGGATGGCTTGAGCTGCCAGCTGGAACGCGGACAGTTCTGTGGGAACATGGACAGGTTCTGTGAGTGGAATTTCCTCTCAAAGCATTTTGGTGGGGGAAATGGGATATTTTTGCCTTTTGCGGCACATCTCACTTTGTCAGTTGGTTGATATTTGACCAGTTCTTTGCTTCACAATTCTCTGCCTTTCTTGTTGTTCTCTTTCTCTTCTATTTTTTCTTGTCCTTTCTTTCTTTCTGTTGATTTTCTCCCAGAATTCTTTACTCCTTGTTAAGTGTGATCGTATGGATTTGGAGAAAAACAGCACCAATGGCACGTTTTTGCTTGCGCTGTGCCTCAGTTACACAGCGAAGTCAAACTTACCCTGGGCAGAGGCTAACACTCAGTTGAAAGGTTAAAAGCGTGAACTGTATTTTCACCAGATCAACAGAGAACACTGTTGGAAATCAGCCTGCATTAGGAAAGCCCTCTATGTTTTAAATACATCGAGATTCTGCAAAACTTCTGCTAAGCATTCTTTGTACGAGCTCCTTTGAGCTACCATTGAAGGATGCATTTCTGGCAAACTAAGTTAATTTTAGAGCAGTTCAAAATATATAGTATGGGGTAATAAACAGACACAAAGTTGAATTTATTATTAACAAATCATTTGTAATGAAAAATTGAATATGGTCAATTTGTTTGATTTTCCTTCCAAAATGGAAACACTTTGGAAACACCTGAAATAGCATTTTAGGCAAAGAAGAAACTCATGAAAATTCCCTGGAGTTTTTTAAAAAAAAAAAAAAAACCCTCTATATACGTCTTTTGAAATATTTTCAAGAAAAAATATTTTTTTCTTGTTAGCTCTTGCTCATTCTGTTGCTACACTGGGGGGAAAATATTGTAAAAATATAAAGACAATGCTATCATGCAACTTTGAAGACCATTTCCTCTCTGTTAATATAACTGAACTCCAGAACTGAGGCTGTTAACCTCTTCCTAGACCTCAGGGGTATTGCTTCAGTGATTTGATGAGCTCCAGGATCTCAAAGAAAGAGTGGCCTTCCCCATGTGCATCATCTGTTTCCTGGCAGGGAGGGCAGTGGGGAAGTCCTGGAGAGCCCTAAGTTGACTTAGAGTCGATTTAGGGCTACTCCACGTGTACACTGGCTTAAGTCGACTTTCTAAAGTCGACTTAAGCCAAAAGTCGACTTAAGACTAGGATTTATAAAGTTGACTTAACTTTTCCTTAAGTCAACTTAAGGAAAGTGTAGTGTAGACGCAGAGTAAATTAAGTCGACTTAAGCAAGCTTAAGTCGACTTAATTTACAAATGTAGATGCACCCTTTGTGACTCTAGCCTCTAGGTACCGGGGAGTGATAGAAAACTATGGCCTGTGGTTTTTTTTCCGTAGGTTCTGATTCTGGAAGCCAGTGATCGTGTGGGAGGACATATCATGACTTACCATGACATGGACAAAGGCTCCTACGTGGACCTCGGACCCATGTGTTTGCCAAGACACCACAGGTAATACATTTACCCCTCCTCAGATGTTTCCAATGCATTTTGGAAAAGAAGCCCCATTTTTAAGACTTTCGTGATAATTCCTGCGGAAAAAAATAACAAGGGGGTTGTATCGGGTGAGTTGAAGGTGCCCCCTTTTCATAGACCACCAGCGTTGCCTCACATTGTCAGTCTATGTGCAGGGGACAGAGAAATCTCTGAAGGGCTGCTATTCTTCCAGAACTGGTGGGCTGCAAATGGGTGGGGGGAAGCAGGGTATGGGCTTGCTCTATTGCTCTCTACTCTGCCTGCCAAGTACAGCTAAATATGCCTAGAAGGGCAGGATTTAGGACTGACCCAAATGAATTCCTTGTGAAGCAAAGCGGGAACCAGAATTAACTCCCCCTTAGGCAAAGAGGGAACCAGAAATTAGAGCCACAGTTCGGTTCCTGGTGTGCTCATGGAGTTATGTACCAACTATGGATGAGTTACAGAACTTCCACCCCAGAGAGATCCAAGAGATGTGGATCCTCTATGACCTCTAATACACCATCAGCTCTGGCTGTTCTCAGCTCAGAGGAGGTATCTCACACACCACACCATGTACTGGCTAAACATTTTAGTGGTTGTAACCTTCCATCGCATCTCCCCGTTCAAGTTTTACACTCCAGCCATTAGCAATACTAACACTGTCACACTGCGTTCAAAGTCTGATACGGTGCGTCTACACTTACAAGCTAGGTCGACTTAAGGAGGCTTAAGTCGCCCTAAACAAAGCCGCGTCCACACTGGGCTTTCCTTAATTCGACTTAATAACACCTAGTTTTAGGTCGATTTAAAGCTCAAGGCGACCTTATTACGTCAACTTAAACCAGTGTGGATGGAGATAAGCGCCTAAATCGACCTTATAAAGTCGACTTAAAGCATTAAGTCGACTTGAAAAGTTCGACAAGGGGCTATGTCTACACTAGAAAAGTTAAGTCGACTTTGTTAATAAGGTCCATATTTTGTGCATATATTACACCTTGCCACTTTGGCTGGTCATACATCCCTTGGGCTATGAAATTTTCCACGTTTTCAGCATGCAGTCTCGTATTTATCTGGAATTTATCCCGCATAGCCTTTAGGGAATGAACTGTAACACTCATGCTGAGTCTGTTTACTGCTTCTGTTAATTACTTCATCTAAACTAAACAAACAAGAAGGCACTTTTAAAGGCTAACAAATTTATATATTGCATGAGCTGCTGCGGGAGAAAATCCCACTTTGTCAGACGTTTTGAAGATGGGGAATTTACAGAATGGGCGGAAAATAAATACAGGGACGTGTAAGTCATGGGATCAGAACAGACTGTACCAGAAAAGTGCCACAATGCTCCTTGTTTGTTTTGCTAAACTAGACTAACACGGCTCCCCCTTTGGAACTTGCCCCTAAGCCAATTTCTGCATTTTTCCACTTAGCCTATTTGTTCTGTTGTTTTGCAAGTTCAGAATCAGACTGTTTTGCCATTTGACTAACTTTATATAGGGTTAAATCTGTTCTTAACTGTAGCTACTGTGAATGACTTTCATCTGTCTCCAATATTTTCCTGTTTTACAGTATCCAAATCACAGTTTTCTGTCAACACATGGAAAACTCTGATAAAAGAGTCAAGAGTTTCCCCTGGTTCTTGAACTCTTTGTTGAAAATATGCTCTTTATAAATCATATTTTTCTGAGGTATAAAGTATGCACCCATCCAGTTTGATGCCAAGCTACCTGGCATGTTGGGGTATAAGTTATACCCTGGGCTATGCTTTCGCTTGAACTATTACCCCATCCACTTGGCAGTGAAGGTACAAGCGAAATAACATTTGAGTTCCAATTGTCCTTCAGTGACTCCTGCAATTGCCTCCGTGCCAAGAAGGACAAACGAGTTATGGGAAAGTATAATAAAGAAGCTCAGGTTTTTGCATCACAGGGAACATTGTAACATGGCTCCAGAAGTGCTAGAGATACCCATGGGGGAATTAAAGACCTGATACTTTGAGTTTGGCTTTGCACACCTGTGGTAGGCTCTTTCACCTATTCAGTCATTTCATGTCCTGCTACCCCATAGCAATGCAATAGGATATTGTCTATAAATACATGATCACAAACAGGGAAAATAACAATCCTTTATAGGTAGAGCCATGATCATGAAACAAATGACTGTTTTCTTGGTTGTTACTCAGGTAACCACAGACTGCAAAGTTTTGAAAGAAAAATATGACTCCTTTTCCATCAAGGTAATTGAAGTTGACATTCCAGTATCTGTCAGTCTAAATGTGCCTGATTTCCTAAACCTTTCTTCACATCAGCCAGTGGAATTCCTCATGGAATAGATCTTGTCATGTGCACACAGTCCATGGTAGGAGATAATGCATCAAGCTCCTGGTTGTGTGAAAACATGTTCACCGTATGAGTCTTCATGGAGCACAGCCTTTGTGGAAAAGAGCAAGGGCCATACCTTCCCCTCCCTAAAACATTAGTCCATTAAAAAAAAAAAAAAAAAACGTTTCAGTGCTCTCATATTCTCAGTCTTTGTGTAATGAAGACAGGACCCTCCTCCACTCCTGGGCAGCCAAATTAACATCTCCACTCCAATTTTCTGTGTGGCGTCCAGCTATGTATGCTTATCCACAATTATTTCAAACACAGACCCTTCCTCCATGTCTATCCCACCATTATTTTTACCATGCAGGAGGTGTGGACTGAACCAGGAGTCTTTAACCAAAGACAATCAAATCTTGGGATGGACAATATTGGCTTTATTGGGGGATCAGAACCCCATGAATCAAAATGGGTTTGGGGATTGGGTCTTGAAAGTCAACATCGACCTTATTTCAGTGATTGTTTATTAGTCAGCAGACAAATCACTCAATAGGACAGTGGGTTTGATTCCTGTCCATCCCTATTGAATAATTCTTACATTCAACTGAAATGAAATAGCTCTTTGACTGTCATTTCTCTGTGGAGATATAAGATACATGCACCTTTCACAATCTCCACTCTTTCCCATCCAGGAATATTTGATTAAAGCAGGAAATTTAAGTAGAGGTGCCATCGACATGATTGGTGACTTGCTGAATGAAGATGGCAGTTTCCAGATGTCGTTTCTTCACTCTGTCATGGACCATCTTACTTTCTATGAGACGAGGTAAGGAAAAGAAACCTTTATTCAGTTGCTTTATATGCAGAATTATATGTAGCTATGGCAGGATCTGGCTCTGAACCCATTCATCAATGCATCTAATTGTCCATCAACCTAATCTTATCAATGCGGCTAGTTATCTACTTTTCAGAAGGCACTGGTGTCTGAGTTGTTATAGAGGGTAGGTGTTCATTACTAGAGATCCCTAGCAATGAAAGGCCACGGCCACTTTCACAGAGGGTGATCTGGACATTTCCGAAAATGTCCATGGCTTCTATTTGGGTCAGATCCTATGGAATTCAGCAATTAACTCCAGGGTGTATGTTTTATGGGCCTACTGGTGTATTCCTCCCTTGTATCTCACAACCCCCTAGGTCACATGACCCTAAATTAGAATCATTAACTCACCCCAGTGGTCCCATGAGGCAGACCTAATTCCAAGACAATCTGAATAAGAATGAAGATTTTAGAGTCATTAGCAGAGTTGAGCTTTAAACCGATAGCTGATCTTCACCTTGTTCACAACCTTCACCTGACTGTCTATTATAATAAAAGAAGCTGGAGATGGCAGTCAATGAGGGGGAGATTGTCTCTTCAGCTATGCAGCTGCTTACAGCTTTCCTTATTGTTCCTGTGACATTCTCTCAGATAATAGCTGTCCGAGCTCTTTGTCACCTTACCGTCATCTCTTTTTTTCAGTTATGATGAGATCACTGGGGGATTCGATCAGCTACCTGATACTCTCAACCAGAATATTACTGGGGAAGTTCAATTTCACTCCATGGTAGTGAAGATACTAAATGAGGAAGAGCAAGTGAGCGTGTTTTACCTTAGGCCAGACACATCGGTCCCCTTATCTGTGATGGCCGACTACGTCCTTGTCACAGCCACAGCAAAAGCCATACGGCTTATTAAATTTTCACCACCTCTTTCGACTACCAAGACCCATGCCCTGTGCTCCATTCACTACTCAGAAGCCACAAAGATCATTTTGGCCTGCTCTGAAAAGTTTTGGGAGAAAGATGGAATCCATGGTGGGAGGTCAATCACTGATCGCCCATCCAGATTCGTCTATTACCCCAGCCACAATTTCTCCAGTGGGGTGGGAGTAATTCTCGCTTCCTATACCTGGGGCGATGATGCTGAATTCTTTGTTCCCCTCAGTGATGAAAAGTGTGTTGATGTGGTGCTAGAGGATCTGGCAGAAATCCACCAGGTGCCCAAGGTTTATATCCAGAAAATCTGTGATAAACATGTGGTAAAGAAATGGAGCTTGGACACATATTCAATGGGAGCATATGTTTCAGTCACCCCTTACCAGTTTGTCGACTATTCCAAAGCTTTGTTTCAGAATGAAGGGAGGATCCATTTTGCAGGAGAACTCACAGCTCAGCCTCACACCTGGATTGACACTGCTATGAAATCTGCTGTGAGAGCAGCCAGGAACATCCATGGTGCTATCACCTGGGCAGCAGCAGCAAGTGCTGAAGGAAAATAAAATATAATTGATGATATAATAACAAGGGTGTTTGGGGAAGGGACAAATGCATCAGCTACTGCTAAGAATCTGGTGGGGGGGATTAATTTGGGGCTGTGTATTTCTTGTAGCTTCTTGAGAACCAGCGTGAGGAATCCAGGGCACTCTTTGTGACTCTCATTGCAGTTTTAGTCACCAGTTTGGGAGAATCTGCTCTCGTTTTTGCTGCTTACTCTGATCTGGGCATTTTCAGTGGGTCGTCGTAGGTACGGATGTGTCACACATATCATGAGCAACCAATGGGGTGCCAGATGGGGCAAGAGCTAATTCTCACACCCACCTACGAGGTGGCACACCTGACGTGAATGGAAACCGTTTACATTAGCCAACAGACAATGTTTCCTGTTTTGCAGTATAATTGCAAAAGAGAGCTAGTGTAGCAATTCCTCCCTCCAGCTCAGCCATTCTTTTGGCAATCTTGGCATGTCACATACCGAGTTATGCAAGAAGCTATATAATTACAAAGTAAGATGAATGAGTAATTGTCGCAAATATCAATGGCTTTGACTCAGCCCTTCTTGACAAAGAAAGGAGTTCCCACATTGCCTTAGAAAACACATTACATACAGGTAAAGCCAATTTCTGTATCTGGACTGTCAGATAATGGCCAAAAATATTAACTTAGGCTCTGAACTGTGTTGAAGAAACAAATTATAATGACAGCTGGACAGACCGTGACAAACATTCTCCCCTCCCTCCACCCCCCATTGCAAAAAACGGTTTTGTAGAAAATTTAAATTTTCACAGGGAAAAATATTTTTCACTGATCATTTGTTTTCTCATGGACACTTTTTAAAATAGAATGAGGAAACAGAATTTTTTTCATTTCTAAAATACTTTTTTTTTTTTTTACATTTCTGAACTTTAAAGAATTTAAATTAAAAACTGTCAGGAGTTCCCCCTCCCCACTTTTGGAAATGGCATGTCAAGGTTTGCACTTTGGTACATTGCATTTCTGGTTCTTTCTCTGCCTTTTCCCCCTTTCCTTTCTCTTTTCCAATGTAAAAATGGGGAAGGATACAGAAGTGAAAGTAAAGGGAAAAACTCAACTGTTAGGTGTAATGGGGTTCCACCCACTGCTCTTGCAACTCCTGCTGGTTAATCTGAAGTATCACATCTGCAGGTCCCAGAACTCACATCTTTGTGTGTCACCTGCCATTATGTCTCCACCTTAGGACCCAGGTCTATCCAAAGCTTGAGTCTACTTCATGCACAGCCTTCCAGCCATGCCACCAATTTGTGCTCCTCCTCCCTTCTGGACGATTCCACAGTCCTAGTCTAGACACAGGGCTTTCAGCTACTCTGTCTTCAGACTAGCCACTGCTCTGTCCCAAGTGCTGACCTTTCTTGGTCTGCAGGGCCACCAGCCTTTCTTTCTCAAGTTCCTGGGAGTGACTATGCTTTTTGATCCCTGCAGGCTGCCAATATAGGGCATCCTCACCCCCGATTAACTGCTCCGAGAGCAACCTCCCTAAGGCTTTATGAACCCTCTTCAGGCTAGTATGGGACAGCTGCTCCTCCTCCTCTATCTAGGAAAGATAGACTTTAGAAAGTGTGAGAAAACGTAGAGACCAACATTTTTATTACCAACTCAAAAGTATGAGAAAAGAATTAAAAAGTGTAAAATAAATTTTAAAGTTTTAATCTTGACAAAGCTTTAAAAATGTTTTCACAATTTGTCACTTGGGGAAAAAAAATAAAAGCATGTGATACGAAGGATATTTCTTGATCAACTTTCTTAGCTGTTTCCCTTTCCTCTACTTTGGAAAAGAAAAGAAAAGAGGGAGAGCCAGAAAATAATGAAAGTCAAAAACCTGAAAATTCAAAACCCAAATTGAAGTAATATTAGAACTGGAAAAGTAAGACATGATTCAAATTTCACCATCATTTGGTGCATATTACCTTTACTAGGATAGAAAGCTAAAAATAATATAATTTATCAAATGTTTTGAAAATACCAATTTCGCTTCTGCTTTTGAAAAATGTACCCTGCGTGGCTAAATATTGAAAGATCAGGCCAGAGGATGAAAACAAGACTGAGAATGACTCTCTTGCTTAGTTGTTGAAGCACGGAGGTGGGACATGGGAGAGCCTACATTAAATCCCCCACCTCCACTAGCTTTTTTAACAATTTCAACCACAGAGGAATAGTCTCAACAAGAGAGACCAAGGAAGATATGCATCAGTTATCCTATAGCCCAGTAGCTAGAACACTCATTGGAGAGGTGACAGATCCCTGTTCAAGTCCTTTCTCCCTCAGGTGGATGGCAATGTGAACAGAGGTTTCCCTTTATCCCAGGTGACCACCCTAACTGCCAGTCAAGAAGTCATGAGGCTGCATTCATTCCCTTTCTCATCTATCCCCCAGGCTTTTTGTGAAAAGACTGTATGTGCTTCATTGGCGTCATGGTGAGACTGGGTTTGCAGATGGAAATGGCTCCCTCTTTCTTTCCAGGCACCTGTCTCTAAGGGCGCGTCTACACTTACAAATTAAGTCGACTTAAGCCTGCTTAAGTCGACTTAATTTAATCTGCGTCCACACTATAATTTCCTTAAATCGACTTAAGCTGCTGCTTAAGTCGACATAAGGAATTAAAAGTCGACTTTATTAAAACTGGTTTAAAGTCAACTTTACTGGCTAAGTCGACTTTATTAAGTCGTCTTAGCCAGTGTGGACACAGATTAGCTGAAAATCGACTTTAAGTCGACTTAAAGGGTCCCAGAGCTCCCCCACTGCCCTCCCTGCCAGGGTGGCTGGCACAGCCAGAGCCTGGCATGCCCCCCCAACCCAGGACAGGACACAGCCCTGCTCACCCCGCTCCTGTACCCTGCCACTGTCCCTGTCCTGCTCAGCCCCTATTGTACCAGGGTACAATGGGGCAAATGCTGAGCCCCCTGGCACTTTGGAAGTGGTGCCCCCCCTGCCACCATGGACCAGTCCCAGGTCTACCTAGCCCCTAGAAGTCGACTAAGACATCCAGTGTGGATGCTCTAAGTCGATTTGGCAAGGTCCCCATGAAGTCAATTTAATTTTATAGTGTAGACATGCTAAGTCGACTTAGCAAAGTCGACTTATTTGGCCAAGTGTAGACATAGCCTGAGAGAGCACACACCCCTTGTTTTTCCATCTCCTGTTGGCTAGTTTAGGCGAGGCACTGCCTAGTGTGGTGGGTTTCCTAAACCCATTCGGAGTTCCCTTATTCTCCCCATTCAATGTATAGAAAGGCTAGGTATCAAAATCAGGCTTTGTGAATCCCAGGGATTTTCTAGGTTCACAAAAGTTAGGCCTGGTGTTCCTGAGTATCATCATGACTATGTTAATACCGCCCCCTTCTCTTCTTTGTAGACTTTAGCAAATATGCATCACAGAAAATTGGCTTTGCTGCTTGTTTCATATCTACTCAGGGGTTAAAGTAAGTGGGAACACACCGGAATGCGGTTCCGGGGCCCACAATTTCCAGGGGTCAGTGTTCCGGGGCTCCTAAAAATAGACAAACCAGGTGGAAAGCTGCATTCCAGCGTGTTCTGCCCAGGTGGCCCAGAAAAGCCGCAGACCCAGGTGGAATGCTTGTTCCACCCTGTCTTGCTGCAGCTGGGCTGGGGAGTTTCAAATCTCTCCTTCCGGGACTCCACCTCGCCTCTGCCCTGTCCTCCCAAGCTCCCCTGCCATTCCTCCTTTGCCACCCATCCCTGCTACACTTTTCTGCCAGGGTACCCCTGCCTTTCTTACCGCTCCACAGTTTCTATGCCTTGTATAGCCAAAATTTGATCACTGAACCGAGTGACAAAACGTCCTTTGACTTCAGTGTGACTGAAGATCTGTTGCTTAGAAGAGAGGGGAAAAGATGAACAGTTTTTGCTTGTTGTGAACAAAACACAGAGCCACACGAATATCAAACTGCCACAAAACTAATACCTTTAGTATTAATAGCACCAGTTAGGTGTATTGGCCCTGATTCCCCATCGCCACACACACAGTCTTATTAACTGTGTTGAATTGTGCCACGTTGTATGATGGTTTTGTGATATGGACGTATTGGGCCAGATTCACCCCTGATATAATTCAGCTGCCTTCAGTAGAATGTGTCACACTTGAATCGTGATGTCCTTTATCTCTGACGCAGTGATTAAAGTAAGTTGTCTGGTACAGCTCATCTCTTATTGGAAAGTGGCTAAGGCGTACAGGATGCAAACATTGGTCCTGTTACATTTTTTCTTGATCTGGTTGAACTAGGCAGCAATGATGCTGATGGCGTAGAATTAGCTTTGCTGCAGTGTGACAGCGCACGGGTTCACCGAGGAATTTCTTAAAGACAATTGGATTGGTTTAGGTGTAGATGGAGCGTCTGTCATGTTAGGCACAAAATTAAAGACACGATTTCCACTTTTGATAAGTTGGCATTGTTTTAATCACAGGTTGGAATTGGCCGTGACTGATGCTATCAAATGCTGCAGTGAAGTTAATCACTTTAAATCATTCCTGGATTCATTCTATCTACAGTCAGTCACCGAAGTGCTTGAGAGAGTTGGCTGACTATGCCAGTGATCAGGAAGTCCAGCTTAATAGGCTTGGACGCCTATTTGACGTACGTTGGGTTGCCTCTAGCTCCCACATTGTATGACCTGTTTGGTGGTCATATGCAGCCCTCCATAGCCACTTCTTGAAAGAAACTGATTTCTTATTAGAAGGGAAAGATAAAGCAAAATTTTCTGGAATGGCAAAAAACTGGAGAAACAAGTTTTTGTTAAAAACTTGGGTTTCTTGCTTGATGCCCTGGAGGAACTTGCAGACCTGTCCTTGACATTGCAAAAGTCTGATGTAACATTATTTACAGCAAGTAAGTTGATAAGTCGACATGTTCAGGTATTTATAGTTTATAGAGAGGGTGATTCAGAGTTCTACCAAGAAGCTTGTGAGGCAATTGCTGAGATTGTTTTAAAGGTGTACGTGTAAACTTGTCTGTGGATGCTGGCAAGCAAATTGAAATTTCTAAATGTCAGTTTTACCAGGCCTTAGTGGACTGTATGAATGCTAGATTGTTGCCAGACTCAGAAAAACATCTAACGGTGCTGTGGAAGGGCTTGACTCAACACATTTCACTACCGAAAGGTCACTGGAATTTGGTGAAAGTGACACAACATTTTTGTGTTCCAAGTCTGGCATTGCATTTAATGAAGTGAAATGTGCATATCAGGACTATAAAGATCACAATGCTTATTGTATTAAGCAGTGTTTGCTAGTTTGTGGCAATAATTGCTATAGACATAAATACCATATAAAATTATAAATATTTTTATGGAGCGATAACCGTTGCATATGGTACTGAGAAGTGGTTGCAAATGCATACCTAGGCTGGGGCCTGCACACACATTTAGGGGGCCCGGACGATACGGGAAGGGGGCCCAGAGATTAGCAGAGTTCTGGGGCCTGTCAAATTATACTTTAACCACTGCATATACCTGTCTCACATAATGCGTGTCCACTGTATTCCTCCTAGTTATTTACAAGATCTTGGTATGTGGAGATGCCCTATTTCTTTGTCATATGGCATTTAGAGAACTGGCAGCTACCCAGAACCAGTAATCCAGTGTGGCACAGAGTGTCCTGAGATCTTTGCAGCATAAGATCCTTAACAAGGGCTGGGGAAGTTGTGTCTGCTGCTTGTCTAAGCAATGTGCCTACCAGAGTTCCATTGTTCTGAACTCCCATCTCCCTACAAAGACTTGGCTCAGCTCGGAGAAACCCATGAGATATGCTGAGCATATTGCAATAGACCCTATACCATCATGTGATTTCGTTAGACACCGAGTCAGCAGTTCTCACTGATAACTATCAGCCAAGCTACATAAAAGGTGTGCATAAAATGGGAGGGCCTCTTAGACGACTTCAGCTACCATTTGACATGGACAGGTTCTGTGAGTGAAACTTCTCTTTGAGCTTTTTCAAATTGCTGGTGTATAGTGTTCTTTTGGGCACATCTTGCTTTCTTGATTGGCTTTCGTGTTTCACATCTTTCTCTTATCATTATCCTCTTTTCGTTTTTCTTTTTCCTCAATTTCATTTGATTTTCTCCTGGAAAAATCCTCTACTCTTCTTTAAGTGTGCCAGTGTGAATTTAGGAGAAAACAAACAAATCAACCCAAAACGACATGGCCTTTTTGGTCACATCTGGCCTCAGTTACACAGTAAAACAATTTTACTGTGGGACACAGGTATAATAACTCTGTTCTTTCCAGGGCTGTGGCATGGTGTTTAGATATAGTCTGAATGATAAGAGAACAAATTATATTTTCATTAAGTGAAAAGACAACAGTGCTCAACATATTTATTTCTATAGAGTAGAACAGCCTTCAAGAGTTTATACACATTCATTCAAAATCAAGATCCTGATGCTGTCGAAGTTCTTGTGAGGATTCTTTGCAACTTCTCCCTGGAGTCACCATGCCAAGGGTGCACAACCTCTGAGTGCCAGAAGCTGGGAATGGATGATGGGGTGTCTATCACTTGATCCACCTATTCTGTTTATTCCCACTGAAGCACCTGGCATTGGCCACTCTCAGAAAACAGGATACTGGATTATGGACCTTTGGTCTAACCCAGGATGGTCATTCTTATGTATGTCATGTTCCTTTCCCTAACTTTGTATGCTCAATGTATTTGATCGTAACAACGTTCCTTATTTATTAGTATAACATAACTCTCCATTTGAAGCCATTAGACTCTTCCTAGAACTCAGGAGTAACATGTCAGTGATGTCGCATGAGTTGCATGGTATCATAGAGTGAGTTTGCTTCACCAGGTGTGTCATCTGTTATTTGTTTGCGTATCTGTCTCCAGTATTTCTTCAGCTCTTTCTCCTTGTGGCTATTCCAAGCTTGGAGAGTCTCCCAAACAAACTTAAGGGGTGGGAAAAATGTTTTATTGACCCTGACTATGAAGACCTGGTGTCTATTGCCAAAAATGGACTGGAAAAAGGATGTCAATCAAAGAAGGTGGTAATTGTTGGGGCAGGAATAAGTGGACTCACGGCTGCCAAACTGCTGAAAGATGCTGGTTGCAAGGTAATTATGACGGGCAAATGAGCCAGAAACAAAACAGGGAATCAATGTTCTTCTGATATTGTTTTGTCATTCTTTTTAATTGATTAAGCAAGGCTTACAAACAAAAGAAGGTGACCTTTAGTGAACTGGGTGAAGAAAGAAAGAAAGAAAGAAAGAAAGAAAGAAAGAAAGAAAGGATTTTTTTCTAGTGTTTTGATTTCCAGACAAAATGTTCATTGATTTAAAGTTAAGATTATTAGGGAAATAATAACATAGCTATATGAAACATAATGCTACAGCTGAAAAGTTTCCAATCACTACATTTTTTGAAAATAGTGATTAGTTAAGGAAATGTTTCAAAAGTTCACAAATTTTTTACAAAATTCTGTACTTCTGGAAACTAATATTAGTCTTTCCCCCACACACCTTTTTTTTTATCACTGGGTTTTGGTTTGTTTTTCCATGGCAGTTACTGTCTTGGCTGACTTGTGGACCATGGGAAAGACTAAAATTCATTTCCCTGTAGATTGCCTATGTGGCTATTACTCCCCCACTTAAAACCACTCATAACTATAGCCCCCCAAGGCTGGGAAAGTCAACAGAGATAGTTTATGTATTTAAAATGTAAGTGCTTAAATAATGTTGGTTTAAAACCTCATTCATTGAAAATTCAGTATTAATAATAAATGGAAAATGTTATTACTACAATGAAAACTTTCATATTAGAATGTATTCCTTGAATACCCAGTTCAGGAATACACCCCAGTTCAGAAAAAATGCTCGAGCACATACTTTCCTGAATCTAGGCCAAGTGCTTACATATCACCTGACAATACTTTTATAAAATATTAATTTTCTTTCCTTGATGATTATTTGCAAAAGAAAGGATGTGGGATAATCAATCCCCATCACTCAAGAGAGAAATGTACAGCCCATAGGTACCGGAAAGGGATTGAAAATAATGGTGTCTTGCTCCTAGGTCTTGATTCTAGAAGCCAGCGAGCGTGTGGGAGGCCGCATCTTAACCTATCGGGACCAAGACTGGTATGCGGAACTGGGAGCCATGCGTTTGCCAAGGGGCCACAGGTAATATACAGTTCGCCCTCCTCAGCCACCAACCTTGTTCAGAACAGCAGAAGCCTTATTTTTAATACTTTTATAATAATTACTAAAAAAAAAATCTTTAAAGACTCAAATTTGAATTGATTAAAGTACTTCCATGTACGGATTACTTGCATTACATCAAACAGTTTGTATGCAGGGTGAGAAATCTCTATGGAGCTTTAACTCTTCCTGTGTTGATGGGACGGGACTGGTGGGCAGAGGCAGGGAGTAAATTGAGTTCTTGGAATCTATTTCATCAACCAGTGCAACTGAAACGGCATTGAGCAACCAGGGCGTAAGATTGGCTCAGATTCATTCACCCTGAAGCAAAAGGGGAACCAGAAATTAGAATCACAATTGCAATAAACAAATTTGTTAGTCTTTAAAAGTGCCACAGGACTTCCTGTTTGTTTTAATCAGGTTCCTGTTATGCCCTTGGACTGCAAAAGCACATCACAACTGCAATGTAAAGTGAACATTAGGTCGGGATCACAGATCAGCAAATGAAGGAAAAAGATTTGGCTAGATCAGGAATAAACTAAAACAATTTACAACTCAGGAAATCAATAAGAATTTATAAGAAGCCCAAAATACTTGAACATTTGGAATTTAACATATAAAAGACCAAACTACCTCTGTCCTAGCTCCATACAATCTTCCAGCCATGACTCCTTTCGGACCTTTTTTGTAAAATGTGTTGTTAGAATTATGATTTTTAAGGGGCTTTCTGAGGACTTATTAGGGGAGCTCGTCCAGCTTTTAGATTGACCCACTGGTAACCAGCCAAGTCCTCAAAGGCTTTGGATCCATGTTGCTTATTTTTTTTTAAAAAAACCCAAATCAGTATCAATTTAATATTTTTTGAAGGAAAAAAAAACATTTTTAAACATAGATTCATAGACTTTAAGGTCAAAAGGGACCAGTACGATCACCTAGTTTGACCTCCTGCAAAATGCAGGCCTCAAGACCTCCCCCACCCACTCCAGCAATAGGCCACCACCCTGTGACTGAGTTATTTACCTTCTTAAATCATGATTTAAGGACTTTAAGATACAGAGAATTCACCGATAGGTGAACCAGGCCCTGTGCCTCAGAGGAAGGCAAAAAACCTTCAGAGCCCAGGCCAATCAGCCCTGGGGGAAAATTCCTTCCCGACTCCAAGATCATGATCCAATGTGCATTTGGTAAAATATGGATCTGGGGTCATGTGTACTTACGTAAGATTGGGCCATTCATGCTGAGAATCACATACAAGCATAGAACATTCTTTCTCACTTTGGAAATTTTCTCTTTTTACTCTCTCTGTTTTCTTTAGGATTGTGCGTGAATTTATTACCAAATTTAAACTTAAATTGAACCCTTTCCATAATACGGATGACAATGGCTGGTATTTGGTTAACAATGTCCGGGCAAGATCTAGAGATGTTGACCGCAACCCTGATACATTGCAATACCCTGTGCATCCCACTGAGAGGGGGAAATCTGCCGGTCAACTTTATGATCAGACACTGGATAAGGTAAGTGCATTGTGGAAATGACTTATGCACTCTGGATATGTCTTCACTAAAGACTTAGTCTGCATTCTTCCTTGGATGTTGGTTTTAATCCCCTTTTCTCATCCACACACAAAACCTTCCAATTCAAGATTTAGTGGTCCTTCCAACCCAGGCTGGCTGGCATGATAGAGAGAATGGGTTAGAGCCCATTGTCTGCTTTCACTTGAACTGGTAAACAACCAGTAAACAACTGGTAAACAACTGGTAAACAACATACCATGCAGTGCCTTCCCACAATTCTCCAAGGTGTTGAGAAATACAAACAAGCCCTGGGAAAGAACCATGGAATAGTTCAGCTTACTTCAGAAGAGAGAAAATAACCCAGAAGTCCTAACAATAGACATATGCCACAATTCCTTCGGTTTGGCTTTGTAGTGCAGCTGATCACACTCACGGTAGGCTAGCTTGTGTCACTGGATCTGGTCTATGCCCAGCCTATGACCAATCTCCTGGGAGGGACTCTTCTACTGTGGTGGGTTCCAATGACCCACATCATTCCACCAGAGCAGGACAAAAGCTTCCAAGACCTTGAGACCTGACCTTCAGCACCGACATTCTCTGTGACGCCTTTAAACAAAACCAGCCTCAGACGCCTGCAAGCCCTCTCAGGGTGCAATGTTCTTAGCAACTGAAACTGGCAGTTTTTCCAAACAAGCTCACCTGGCTACAGAATCTGCAAGTCTTTAAGTCAGCACAGGAAGACAGACGTTAAGCCACAATCTAGTCTAGCCAAGTTAGAAGCTACCTCTTTATCCTTCCTTCTGGGTGGTAGTACTGGAATTCAGGTGGCAAGTATTTAATAAATCCTTTATTAAGGATGCAAGGGTACTAGAGCTCTGCTTGAAGCAGATAGAACACAGTCTGTAAATTCTTTATCGCAAGAGGGGAAAACAACAATTCTGCAAAGGCAGAGCCATGATCGTGACACAAACGACTTTTCTCTTGGTTGCTCCCCAGGTGACCACAGACTGCAGAGTTTTGAAAGAGAAATATGACTCATTTTCCATCAAGGTAAATGAAATTAGCATACCCATAAGCCTGAATTTCTAAAGCTTCCCTCCCATTCGCCAGTGGGACTCCTTGTGGGTTGGATCTTGCCATGTACGCACCGTCCATGGTAGGAGGGATTATATATGAAACCTCCTAAAGCTCCTAGGTGTAGAGACAGCATGCTTTCCCCATGGGTCTTCATGGGCCTCACATACGTCTCCACTGTGATCCTCTGGGTTCTGTTTGGTGCAAGTGGGAGGGCAGCACCATGGGTCCATGTCTTCTCTGCCTCTTTCCACCCAAGGGACTAGTTGGTAGAAAGCAAGCAGTCTCTGCTGCCATCTGTTCAGCGTGGTGAAGACAGGACCCTCCTGTCTCGGCATCTCTTCTTACCTTTCCGATATACCAAAGCAGGCTTCCTCAGTTGCACAGGTGGCTGGAGAGCCATCTTGCAACTGTTCCAGAAAAGACCCCATGCCTTAAGGGGTTTCCATAGTGAATGAATCCAGAGTGCCTATCCCCGCACTCTATTATACTAAAACAGTCTGTTGTCTTGATTCATAGCCAGGGTGAGCTCCTACCTGCTGTATTGGTCCTTTGCTCTTCCAAGTGATTTGGATCATTTGCAAGGGTCTGTTCTAGGATGTGGCAGGGAAGGCATTAATAAAACCTTGCATTACCACAAGTCACTTTTGTCTGAATGAGTCATCACCTAAACACATTGCCCCAATGACTAATTTTTTCTCTAAATCCATCAAGAATACTTTCAGTAAAAATTGATTATTCCTTACATATTAGCCATACATCTCACCAAGGTTATAAATCTTGGCAAGTTATGGGAATTCTACAGTTACATGTTGCTCTTCATGGATAAACAGCCTGTAAGATGTGTTTGCTGTAGTTAGTTTCTCAGGTCTCAGCTGAGTGATGTTTGCAAAGAACAGGAGAGTCCCTTGCTAAGGGTTCTTTGTATCTCAGTGGGTGTGACATCTGCCTATCCCTTAGGATACTGAATAAATCCTATGTTCATCTGAAATGAAATATCTCTTCGGCTATCATTTCTCAATGTGGAGTGATACACATGCACTTTCTGCCCCTCTTCTCTTCTCCAACCAGGAATATTTGATAAAAGAAGGAAACTTAAGTAGGGGAGCGATTGACATGATTGGTGACCTGTTGAATATAGATGGTAGCTTCCACCTGTCTTTTCTTTACTCTGTCATGGACGATGTTGCATTCAAAGAAAGGTAAGGGAAAAGTATCTTTAATAACTTGTTTTATATGGGGAAGAACATATATCTATGGCAGGATCTGTCTATTTGTCCATCCATTTCCCAGTACCTCTATTTCTTTTAAACTGTACGCATAAGTGGCTCCTTACAGATCTCAATATTATTTGTGTGATATTCACTCAGACAGCTGTTGACAGATGATGCCATTCATCTACCATCATCTTTCCCACCCTCATCTCTCTTTCAGTTTGGATGAGATCACTGGGGGATTTGATCAGCTGCCAGAGGCATTCTACAAGGATATGAGTAGGAATGTTCTATTTCGCTCCAATGTAGTGCAGATACTAAACAGAGCTGACCAAGTGAGAGTGTTTTACCAGAGGCCACACACTTCAGTTCCCTTATCTGTGACGGCCGACTACGTCCTTGTCACAGCCACAGCAAAAGCAACACGGCTCATTAATTTTTCCCCACCTCTTTCCTCCAACAAGACCCATGCTCTGCGCTCCATCCGCTACTCAAAGGACGTTAAGATTTTTCTGGCCTGCACTGAAAAGTTTTGGGAGAAGGATGGAATCCGTGGTGGGAGGTCAATCACTGATCGCCCTGCTAGATTCATCTACTATCCCAGCCACAATTTCTCCAGCGGCGTGGGGGTGATCTTGGCTTCCTATACATGGGATGATGATGCTGAATTCTTCAATTCACTCAGTGATGAAAAGTGTGTTGATGTGGTGCTGGATGACCTGGCAAAAATCCACCAGTTGCCCAAGAATTATGTCCGGAAGGTCTGTGATAAACATGTGGTAAAGAAATGGGGCCTGGACAAATATTCGATGGGAGCATATGTTTCATTAACCCCATACCAGTTTGTTGACTACTCCAAAGCTTTGTGTCAGAATGAAGGGAGGGTCCACTTTGCAGGAGAATACACAGCCCACCCTCATGCCTGGATTGACACGGCTATGAAAGCGGCTGTGAGAGTAGCGAAGAACATTCATGGAGCTATCAACAACTCACCCTGGTGGCGACAGGAAGAGTGGAAAGAAAATCAACTGTAATGGATTTATGGTGTTTGGTGAAGGTACAAATGTACTGGTATCCTGACTGGTAAATTAAAAAAAAAAAAATCGCACTGCTAATCATTAGGCATCGTTATTGCTGTTGTTGTGTGGGTGGTAGCACCCAAATGTCTCAGTTAATACCAAGACCCCACTGTCTTCCATCATAAGTCATGTTTTCTAAACCTTTAATTATTACACAGAACAAAACCCAGTGTCTGCCTGACAGAGTTTACAATCTAAGTATAAAACGAAGACAATAGATGGGTACAGACAGACAGGGGCACAGAATAAAACAATAAGGCACCAGCTTTTACTTTAGGTAAAGCGCAGAAGGGATGATGCAGCAACTGCCTAGGCCAGCAGTAGATGGATCCACTCAACCTATGACCTCAGACTCTATTGGCTGCTTCACCAGCCTATTAACATTATCTCAGACCCAAGGACATTCAGGGACGTTAAGACGAAATAACTACAGCTATGATGGTCAAATCCATTAATGCACATTAAACAACTGTGTGGGCACTTTCAGTTAGAAGTAAAGTAGCATTAGCTCATTGTAGCTTAATCCTTTCTGGGTTTAAAGCATTCTGGAAGGGTGCCAGGGCTTAGTTTATACTTACCAGCAAATTTGGTGGCAGTCAACGGGAGTTACGCAAGCTACATAGACGAGCCTGAGTAATTTACATCGACTTCCTAAACTCTCTTCTGCATGCTGTCTCCACTGTACTGTTCCAACATGAAATACATATCCATCGACACAGTGCCACACTTTTTTTGGAGGTGATTTTACTGAATCAACTTCCAGATTGACTGAGTGGGCCTTCACTTCCACTCAGTTGATCCAGATAAATCAACCTGATGTCAAAGAATTTACTGCCGTCAGTGAAGACTTATCCTAGGTATCACTGGGCCAGCTTTACTTTGCATTAATAAAGTTTCAGGGCATTGAATATCAGTCCAGTTTATTTATATATGCTTTAAAGGTTAGAATTAAAATTCAAAGTGATCAGGACAAACCGGAGAAACGTTTTGAAGTAAACGGGATGAAATTCAATAAGGACATTTGCAAAGTACCATACCTAGGAAGGAAAAATCAGCTGAACAGATACAAAATGGGAAATGACTGCCTAGGAAGGATTAGTGCAGAAAGGGATATGGGGGTCATAGTAGAACACAAGCTAAATGTGAGTCAACAGTGTAACACTGTTGCAAAAAACCCAAACACCATTTTGGCATATATTAGCAAGAATATTATAAGGGAGATATAAGATATAATTCTTTCGCTCTACTCCGCACTGATTAGGCCTCAGCTGGAGCATCGTGTCCAGTTCCGAGTGTCATATTTCAGGAAAGATGTGGACAAATTGAAGAAAGACCAGAGGAAAGCAACAAAAATAATTAAAGGTTTAGAAAACATGACTTATGGTGGAAGATTGAAAAAACTGGGTTTGTTTCATCTGGAGAAGAGAGAAGACATGATAATTTCCAAGTACCTAAAAAGTTGTTACAAAGAGGAGAAAGAAAAATTGTTTTCTTTAGCCTCTGATGTTAGGACAAGAAGCAATAGATTTAAACTGTAGAAAGGGTGGTTTAGGTTGGCCATTATGAAAATTTTCTTAACTGCTGACTTTAGTTTGAAAGGGGTGTGGGACAAGTGACTTTTTGTCTCCCTGATCTGGGGAACCACTCTCTGCTAGGCCAGCTAGGGTGTGAACTAAATACCTGCCACACCTTATCCCAGTTTCCAGTGACCCACAGAGACACTCAAAGACCTCTGTGCTGTAATGATCGTCCCCTTTTTGCCCAGCAACGTTGTCCAGGCCAGTAGGGGGAGGAAAGAAGTTGTGGATGTTGCCAGGGTGTCTCTGAACTATAAGCAAGTTTCCTATGCAGGGGATAATTCTGTGGCTAGGGATGAATTTCAATCATAGATGGCCATAATGATCATCAAATCATTCTTGGAAGCTCTTGTATTTTGTCTTTTCTGTGTCTCCAGAGCTTTCACTTCCCAGGCCAGCGAGTTACTACAGGTCTCAAAAGCAATGACTAATGATTCCCAGGACAACTTTTGTCCAGTTAGCAACAATTGGCACTAGAACACGGAACAAACTGAAGTCAGTGGAACTATGCCTGATTTGATCAGAATTGAATTTAATTCCTGCTGACTTTGCCCTTCAAGTGCTCTTTGAATCCAGTCTGACCTTGTGACAGAAGAATGCAAAGGACCACAAGTAAAAGCTGGCAGAGTTTCAAAAGCATGTGCACAGGAGGGGAAAAAAATCAGGGCACCATTTGTTCCTGTAACTGCAACTTAATTAGAAACCTGGGAGAATATTCCCCAAAGGCTGATCAAGTTTAGATACAAATTTCCCCTTAGATTATAAATTTTGAGCTACTGGAATGTTGTAATGATCTCAACCTTGACACAAACTTCTTGAATATATTTCCTTATTGTTCTTTTTCCTTCAGCAAGGAATTGACTGGGGTCACTTTAAAAAGTGCCACAAGACTCTGTTGTCTTTAAAAATAAGTTAGATTTAAAGTGTCTCATGTTATATATATACTGATTGCAGACTACAGATTTGAATTTTCAATTTGACATTTTACCTGTTTCAAAAGCATCATTAAGGGTTTTGGGATTTTTGTTCTGTTTCGTTTTGTTTTTGAGAGTGCAGTTCAGGCAAGAATTTTTTATGGGGCTATTTATATTGTCAGTATAAATGGAATACATTTTCAAGATTTTTATCTAATTCTCTCCTGTGGAGAATATTATTACCCTTTCGTAAAAGAATACAAATGTTATTTAGAGAAGTCACTCCCTGTGCCAGATATAAATCAGCATTTTGAAACTTCGGCACTAAAACTAAGGGTGACAAAGAAGAGATTTAAGTGGATTGCTTATTTGTTTACTTGCAATCACTCCCAGCTCATCAATGTATGTTAAGTATGAATGACCAGATCACGGATTGATAGGGAGACAAAAAATGTAGATTCTAAGAATAAAATAGAGTGCAGTACAGTAGAACAGGAGTTTGATTTGAAACAGAGTGGCATTTTTCCAACAGAGGTGAAAATTCTCTAGATTATTCACAGAAGAAGATGGGATAGATGGAGGTAAGAACTCGCTGTCTTCTTATGTTTCATTGTTTATCCTGGAGAGAACCATTCTTGTACATAAAATCCCATACACCAAACTAGCAGAGATGCAAGTATGTAATTTTTTCTATCACGATATATTTTCAAGTTACTATTTTTGTCATGATGCTGACATGTATCATACATGAAACTTTACAAATAACCCCATCATCTTTTTGAACGTTTTTTTTTTTAAATAAAACATTAAAATTAGAAATGCTACATAGAAATAATGAATTGTTATTATTGTCAACGGCCGTGATAGCAACTGATTACATATAAGACACTTTTAGGGCCTTAAAAAGATATTAAATAGATAGAGCCTCTTTTAGGATATCCTATAATCAATTTTTATTTCTCATTCATTTGGAATCCGACCCTGGTGAAGGGAACATCATGCGTGCTGCATGACTCAATCGATTCTTCATTAATACTTCATCCTGGGACTCTCTCCCTATGTTTTTAATCCAAGGGAATCTTGTCTTCACACCTCTATGTATCTTCTCCTCAGTCAATTGCCCTCCCTGGCTATCTGTCAATCCCTGGTCATTATATCCCTAAAATGGCAATGGGTACATTGTCTTGAGGGAACTCCACATATTCTTTGATGCTGACCATGGAGGGAGCAGAGATCCTTATTCTGGAAGCCCTGTATTCTAAGTAAATGCAATTAATATATTTTATTGATTGATTGATTTTTGTTATTGATAGTAATATTCATAGTCCTAGTGAATGATGTTCACATATGAGGAATGATCTTGATCTGTTGGACACCCCCACACACAATTGACATCAACAAGGTCAAGATCGCATTTAATGTGCTTCTAAATAAACAAGGAGTCTGGGGGCACTTTTAAAGACTAAGAAGTTTATTTATAGCCCGAGCTTTTGTGGGAGGAAATCCCACTTCATGAGATGCTTTTAAATGAAATGTTACAAAATGTTTTGACTTTTTTTTTTTTTTTTCAACTAAAGTTTCAGACCCCACGGAATGCATTTTCAGAGAAAAGACAATTCCTTTATATTAAAAAAAAAAAAAAAAAAAAAAAAAAAAAAAAAAAAAAAAAAGCTAGTCTGCAGGGTAATATCAGAAATAACAGGGATTGAACAAGAGGTTTGCTTAGCAAACGGCTTTTGCCTCCCTGTCAGTTAACCTGGCAGGAACCTTTCCTGTTAAGAGAGAATCCAGCAACCCTGCCATAATTTCCCTAGGAGGAAAAGAAAATTTCCTTATGAATTAGGAAGTTCATATTTTAATGTTTATAGCTGCAGTTTCTTTTCTTGTTGTATCCTAAACACTTTTTCTGGAGCCCTAAGAGGAATTTCTGTTTTATATACAATTAATAGAATATTTTTTAATAAAAATATTTTGTGGGAAAGGCAGGAGAGATTTAAAATGACCATATAAAAATTCAAAAGTTTTCTGTTTTGCTAAATAGTCTATGACATTTTAATTGAAACATTTACTGATAATTTTATCAAAAACATTGTAGACTATTTATCAAAACATTTTTTTTACAGATCACTAGCTTTCAATAACTCTACTGATAATATTTTCAATATAATGTTGATAATATATAGTGCAAAAAATTGCAAAATGATCAAATTAAAAGAACTAGAGAATTTCAAATATTCTTACAATTTTTTTCACATTTTCCTGCTCCAGTCTTATGTTATTTGTTTTCTTCTTTTAATGGACCATCCTCACATTTGCAAATACTATCTCTTATTACTCGTGACTCAGTTTTGATGTCCCACATATTGTACTTTGACTTTCCAAAAATGCTAAGCACCAAATCCTCCAAAGAGCAGGTGTATTTAAAAGACCTTAATTTGAGCACTTCTAAATTGAGAAACCATAAATCCAGGG
Source organism: Pelusios castaneus (assembly GCA_007922175.1). Classification (NCBI taxonomy): domain Eukaryota; kingdom Metazoa; phylum Chordata; order Testudines; family Pelomedusidae; genus Pelusios; species Pelusios castaneus. The sequence goes on from ML686170.1 coordinate 256,160, forward strand.
CTGATGGAAAATATTCTGTCAAAACTATTCCCCCTCTCCCCTCAAATTCGGAAAACAGAAAACCGATTTCCAAAAAAAAAAAAAAAAAACCCCAAACCAAAATAAGGTCAAATCAAAACAAAACAAAATCAGTAGCCAGACAAATTTTAATCTGTTTCCCAACAATCTCTAGTCTGAAGACGCTTCATACGATTTAGACTAAGGCCTGGTCTATGCTGCAGCTAAGTCGAAGGGAGATACATAACCTGTGTGCCGCAGAATGCGTTATCGCCAGTCGACTTAGTTACTTTGACTTACTGCGCTGTCTTCACTTGGCTATGTTGACTGGAAATGCTCTCCCTTCAATGCAGCTTTACTCTAGTTGGAGGGGTGGACTTACTGGGTCGAAGGGGAGCATTTCCAGAATCGATTGAACATATTCTCTTTTTTCCCCACTGAAGGGAGACGCTAACTAGTGGATCAAACTTCATCAGGGTTATCCTACATATGATGTGTATACATCCTGCACATCTTTTTTCTTCTGATCTCTGTTCTTGTGCCTCCAGGCCAAACCACCTGAAGAGGAAAAGGAGAGGAACAATGCAACCTTGCCAGTAGAATTTATCCTGCTCGGGCTCTGGAACCAAGCAGAGACACGTCCCTTCCTTGTGGCCATGATTTTACTTGCCTTCATAACTGCCTTGTCAGCAAACGGTGTCCTCATAGTTCTAATCCAAAGAGATTCCAGCCTTCACAGCCCCATGTATTTTTTCCTCAGTCAGTTGGCCTTCATGGATATCTGTCAAATCCTGATCGTTGTCCCCAAAATGGCAATAGACTCCCTGACCCCTGGGAACTCGATCTCACTAGCTGGATGTGGGGCCCAGATATTTCTCACAATGACCATGGGAGGAGCGGTGTGCCTCCTTCTGGCTGTCATGTCTTACGACCGGTATGTGGCGATATGCAACCCTTTGCAATATCATAGCCGCATGAACAAGAGGACCTGCCTAAACCTGGCAGCTGGCGTATGGTTTGGTGCGTCTTTAGATGCCTTGATTCAAACTGTTTTTGTTCTGCGACTGCCTTACTGTAACGTGAAGGAGGTCAACCACTTCTTCTGTGAGATCCCGGTCCTGTTGAAATTGTCCTGTACTGATACCTCCACTTACGAGACAGTTCTGTTTGTGACTGGCATTGTATTGCTCCTCATTCCTTCCACGATCATACTATCTTCTTATTCTTGCATCCTCTCTTCAATCTTGAGGATGAGCTCTGTCAAAGGAAAGCAAAAGGCACTGTCTACTTGCTCCTCACATCTGATCGTAGTGGGGCTGTTCTACGGAGCAGCCATCTTCATGTACATGAGACCTAGTTCCTACCACTCACCGGAGCAAGACAAGATGGTGTCTGTGTTTTACACCATTGTCACCCCAGTGCTGAATCCTCTCATCTACAGCCTGAGAAACAGGGATGTCTTAGGGACACTAAGAAAATTGCTTTGGAAATGCATAGTCTGTCAGAAATTTTGATATGTATTGTCCTAGGTCTGATCTATGTCTACACTTGTAAAGTTAAGTCGACTTAACAGTCGTCCACACTGGCTTTAAGTCGACGTAATAAGGTAATTAGTCGACGTAATAAGGTCTTTGCACTATTCCACACTGGCTTTAAGTTGACTTAAGTCTTAAGTTGACCTTCAGAGGTGGTGTTATTAAGTTGACTTAAGCTGTTATTAAGTGGACGTAAGGAAGCGCTTAAGTCGGCTTAATAAAAGCCCAGTATGGACATGGCTTTGTGTAGGTCGACTTAAGCTTCTTTAAGTCAACCTAAGTTGCCAGTGTAGACACCCTTCCTACTCAGCCAGGGACAGGGTTTCCTAAAAGATTTAGTTGTTAGGTAAATTTTTCAGAATTCCTTATGAGTCCATGTTGCACTGGAAATCAGTGTGTCTTAGCCGCCTATGTTTGAGGAATTTTTTGACATTTTTGCACATTGGGCTAGAATCCTAGGAGGGACGTGGGTGCCTGATTGTCCCCTTAGGTCCTTGAGTCTGACATTTAGGCACCACTGAGTTCACAAAACCACCAGTCAGCTGCTGCCTTACCCTGGCAGCACCTGAATCCCCTAAATCTCAAATAAGTAAAGGTTTTGGGACATTGTTGCACTCAACGTTGCAACATGCAACTGATGTGGGTGACTAAATCCCATTTTCAAAAGGAAAAGCTCTTTGAAAAGGGGATCGAGGTTGCAAAATCAGTTAGGCACTAAAATGTTGAGCACCGGACCTCTTAAATACCTTTTCAAATCTGGGCCGAACTGATATAGGAGCCTAAAGCCCATCAGCTATCTGTGGGATTTTTGTTCTTAAAGGCCTATGCCGTTAGAAGCCAAAAACCCAAATAGAGATGAAGTAGGCCTTTAGGAGCCAAAATCCCATGGGCCATTGAGATGTAGGCCCCATAATTCAGATAGTCATTGCACCTAAGCATCTAATTTTCTGCTGATATAGTCCCCTAAGCAGTTCCTGCACTTGGGCACGCATCTACGCCCTAATGGCTAAAAGCACCTCCGCAGTTAGCTCACATCGAATCCCAAGTGGGATCCGCAACCTTGGCATTCTCCCATCTGTCTTTCCTGCCGGGCCTGTTCTGGTAGGGATTCTCTGAGCCCATCTAATCAGTCCAAAAGACAACCAGGAGGAGGGTGTTGCCTAACGTCTACCCAACAGTTCATTGTTTAGTGCACTCGCCTGAGATGTGGGAGGCCTGGATTCCACTCCTTGCTCCAAACCAAGCTGAATTAGGATTTGTACATGGGTCTCCCTCTTCCCAGGTAAGCGATCTAACCATTGGGCCACTGAGTGTAACAATGCCCTCTGCTTCTCTTTGGTTTGCCATCAGAAAGGCTCAGCCTGACCCAGCTCTCCTGCCTAACTCCAGGAGAGGATTCATGGCCGTGAATCCACAACAGAGATGGTATATCCCTTCAGCCCAGATGTAGCCATTGAGCTCCTTTCGAGGGACAAGACTTGGAGATATTTCCTACAGGCTATCTTAGGTGGCTGCCTTTCTGAATGCTGCCTTTGGTGGATCACTTTTTGGGCACCTAACTTGTGTAGCTCAGAGTTCTCAATTCTGCTAGGTGGCAGAGCAGATAGAAGTTAGCTGGTGGAATACTCTTCATTGCAACATCTAAGCCCCCTCTTATGAATTCAGTCTATACTCTGTCTCTCTTTTACAATGCAGTCAAACCAGATTTCACATGTGTCACTCAGCTCTTCAATGCGGAACTTAAAAGGAACTATTACGTCCATAAACCTCATACCGGCATCTGGAGTGGCTGAATTTTTCCCATCAGCTGTAGGCCTAGTGTTAAGAAGGGGACCTTCTTAATAGACATGCTTTATGGTGGGACTTCACTTTGGGCATGATTTTCCCCTCACATTGGTCTGAAATCGGTGTAGCGCCATTGGCTATGTCTACACTAGGAAAAGTTAGGTCAACTTAATAAGGTTGACTTTAAGTCGACTTAAGACAAACAGGAAGCTTCCTTAATTTAAATTCACATGAAAACTGCATGACAGGAAATAAAAAGGAGATGGGGTTCAATAGTTGATTTCATTATGCATGGAAGAAATGGAGATTCAAGACTTTTGAATGATATGGCTTTTGTCAATGTCTCTGGAAAAGAAATGATCTAGATTAGAAAATGAAGGAAAATATGAGCATTAGTAATATCAATAACGCAGAAACAATATCAGCTATGTTCATAAGCCCCATGGGGCAGGGACCCCCTTGCTGGGTGTGCTGGGAACAAAAATATACTGAAATCAGTAGGGTCACGTCTTCTTATGCCAGATTTCAGTTTTCTCATAGGTACGTATGGCTCAGTTTCAGCAAAGAGCTGCCAATGTGTCTGGAACATTTAAGAAAATAAACACGCCACACCTTAAATCGCTGTAGCGGCTTGCTTGTTTCCCCCGGAGCTTTTTACATAATCTCTTATACCCATAATCCCCGCCCTTACAGCATGGGAGAACAAACAGGATTAAAGTGACATTGCTGTAAGATTACAAGAAATTAATTTTACTGACTTTCATTGAAGCAGCAAGTGGATAAAAAAAAATAAAGCTGAGAAAGTGCCGACTATCTAGAGGTGTGGTGACAGAGCAACAATGGGATCTCTTAGATTATGTCTACACTTGTAAAGTTAAGTTGACTTAACAAGGTCGACTTTAAGTCGACTTAAAGTCGACCTTGGTAAGGTGACTTAACAGAGTGGCTATACTTTAAGTTGACCTTGTTAAGTCAACTTAACAATAGACATAGCCATCCACACTGGCTTTGAGTCGACTTAAGAAGTCGACTTAAGGCTTAAGTTGACCTTCAGAGGTGGTATTATTAAGTTGACTTAAGGAAGCACTGAAGTCAACTTAATAAAAGCCCAGTGTGGACGCGGCTTTGTGTAGGTCAAGTTAAGTGTCCTTAAGTCGACCACAGTTGCCAGTGTAGATGCACCCCTAGAGCCCTTTACAAACATAGATCTCAAAGCACTTTACAAAGATGGAACATCATCTTTATCCCCATTTTATAAATGGGGAAACTGAGGCACAGAAAGGGGGTGTGGCTTGCCCACAGTCATCATGTAGATCAGTTGCAGGGCTGGGGATAGAATCCAAATTTCCAGAGGCTCACTCCTGTGCTCTGTCCATCAGATCACATTGCCTCTCAAGTACCCACTGAAGTACTCTACTGGACAGAGATGTTCCAGAAAATACTACGTGATGCTGAGTTTGGCTGACCTGGACCTGAGTGAAGAAGGCCTTTACAAAGCCTACGCAACCCTGAGGTCCCACATAAACTCTAGCTTGACATCTTTGGTAGTGAATAGTCTTTGTGCAATCTCCTCTTCATAGGGGTGAATAATAAAGTTGAGGATTAATGTTTATTATTAATTTGATTTATTATGTTTCTTTTAGGACTTTAAGCAGATCAGTCTACACTTTCACCCTGTTTTATTTCTGCTTTGAAAAAAACCTATATTGGTAATGAATTAGCGAATTTAATTGATTTTAATATTTCCAATTAACTCCTGTTCTTTTCATAAGTAAGAGAAGGTGATGGCAAAAATGTGAGATGTCTTTGATATTGAAGATGAAACACCATGTCCAGCTCTCTCCAGACACTGTTTGTTCTGAAAAAAAAGGAGAAGAAATCCAGGAATGTTAACTCAGTTATAAAACATGCCATGGGGTGGAAGAAAGAAGGAAAAGAGATGGAATAAGAACATGAAAGAAAAAAAGAAATAAATTCAGGGAGGGAAATGAGAGAGAAAGGCATGAATGATCAGATACAACCCTCCATTATAATTCATCTTTCAGAAAACTGCTCATCTGATCTTTCATTAAAACAAAAACCCTGACTTAACCTTAAACACAGCAGCAGTTTGTGAACTGTTTGTTAAGAAATAGATAAAACCTCTACAGATTTCAATGTACAAATGGATAAAAATAAAGCTTTTAAAACAACCAAAATAAATAAATTCTACCTGATACAATACACTGCACAAATGTCAACTCTTCTAGAACAGTAACACCAAAAAGGCACAAGGTGGCACTCGACGGTCATGAATAAGCAGGCTATGCTGTGTGTCACTGTGAGCTGGTTTTCGTTCATTCTGTAGGTATTTAGAAATGCGATAAGGAGACCTGTGCTTAACCAATTCTGATTGCTGGGTCACTATCAAACACAACTGGCTTATCAAGGGCTGGCTCGACCGCCAGTGTTTTTTTGAAGAGGAACAGGAGGTGGGTGAAGGGGCAGGTGGAAAATGGGGTTTAAGAGCACTAAGGTGTGATTTAATATTGTACTTCTCTTTTTATTTATAGATCCAATTAAGATATTGTGTGGTAGTCTTTTTATTTAGCTTCATCATTGATATTCCCCTGCTAAAAATGTAAAACTCAGTAAGAGCTGAAATATACAGAACTGGGCAGGCTTTTAGGAGATCAAGCCTTGAAGAATTGTATTAGAAGCACAGGTGGGTAACCAAAAATGAAGATGTTCAGTGAGCAGGTGGCTAGTAAGGCACAGGTGGCTGAACAAGCAAGGTGCTTTCTTTTTTTTCCCTTTCCCCACCAGCTCCCCCCTCACACACACAACCAGGCTGGCTGGAAGGTAATCTCCGAAGCTACATCTCTAGACTCTGGGTCAGCACCAGTGGTTAAAGTATAATTTGACGGGCCCCGGAACCCTTCTAATCTTTGGGCCCCCTTCCCATATTGTCCGGGCCCCCTTCATGCATGTTCGGGACCCAGCCCAGATAGGCATTTACAACCACTTCTCAGTACCACATGCATCGGTTATCGCTCCATAAAAATATTTATAATTGTATATGGCGTTTGTCTATAGCAATTATTGTCACAAACTAGCAAACACTGCATAACATAAGACCATCAGATCACCCCCTGCCCTGCCTCATTAACTCAAGTATGATGATGAAAGCTCACGCAATACATAAATTTGTTAGTCTTTAAAAGTGCCACAGGACTCCTTGTTTGTTTTGCTGAACTAGACTAACACGGCTCCCCCTTTGGAACTTATCTACCATATGGTTTCCACTGGTCTTATCCCTGGTGAGAGCTTCCCTAAAAAATGCTAACATACCCAGGTGGTGAGGGGGGCAGAGGTGGGGAGACAGGTAGACTGCCTGGGGCGTCCAGTGTGGTGCCATGAGCGGTGTCCCACCAAACCAGCAGACCCAGCCAGGCTGCCGGCCTTCTGCCTCCCCTGCAAATAGCCAAAGAGAAGACAACAGAGTGAACTGAAGAAAGGCAGAGAAGGCTGCTGCACTGTTCCCTACTCTCACCCCACAGCTCCCAATCCCTCTCCTGAGGAGACAAAGCAGAAAGGACAACAGCCAAAACTGAGAAAGCCCGCTCTTATAGGAAAGGCAGAGTCCAAACTAAAAATGCAGCATTATTGGGCTGACAGTAATGGGGACAGGGGTGGGGGGACAGATCCTACACCAGGGGCCAAAAATCATCTTTTCCAGTACCTGTGGGAGAGAGGGCAACCCTAAATTGTCACATACTCACACCCTAGGATGGGCAGGGGGAACTCAAACAACTCCATTTCCTCCAGTCACCCTCCACCCCCTGCTTAATTAACAACAAACAAACAAAAAAACCACATTTCAAAGCACAGAATAAATTTTAGGTGTACCTTATGGTCTGCAGAATTCATAAATAAGGTCATCATTGGCACTCCTGGCTGGGGGATGATCCCCAGGCCACCCACCCCTCAACTGTCCTCACTGTACACGTGGGGGGGAAGTGACCAGTCCCCACCTGCCACCCTGGACAACAGGGGGGATGATCCCCAACCTACAACTTTCTGCTGCTCTGGCTGGTCACCAAGTCAGCTACCCATGAGGCAGGGGGTGATCCCCATCCTGCTCCCCAGACCCACCAGACTGACCTAGAGATTGATCTCCTGCTCCCACCTTCAGGTTCCCCCTCCACCCACACACCCACACCCACAGAGTACTTACTGGTGCTGTGTAGAAGAAGCTGCTCCTAAATAAAAGAGGCTGGAGGGGAGTCAGCTGCAGTGCTGAGCTGGTGCAGCCGGGGAGAGAGGATTTAAAGTTCCCTCTTCTCTCCCTGCTAGGTGAGTGAGCTACAAGCTGCAGCTGGCTCTGTTCCCAGCTTAGCTCCGCCTCGCCTGCAAACAGGCTGTCTGTGCATGTGCCTGCTGGGGAAAATAGATCCGGGGCTCAGGCTATTCTACCAGAGGCTCATGCCCTTTGAGCCCAACCGCAACAACGCCTCTGAGTTTAGGATATACCGAGCAGGGTGTGCCAGGAATGTGGAGAGGTTTATCAAACAATATTATGTTGGCAATTTCCAAGGCTTCTCTCAGTAGGAAGTGGACATGGGGCCGGATGATGCTGAGCTGTGGAAACAGCCTGAGTATCAATTCAAAGGCAGGAGTCCATGCAGATTAGACAGCAGAAGGGCCTGTCAGCAATGGCCACTTTGGGGAGCAGAGCTGGTTTCAATATTGCCTTACAATTGCACCCCAACAGCCCTCCTAATCTCTACATTACCCTGAATTTTTTTCCTATCCTCCTTGCTCCCTTTAGCACTTTGTAACACATTTCCCCTAGAGACTCCTGCCTCTCTGCTCCCCAGAAGCCTGTCCTAAATGGTGCACCTCTTTATCTGAGGCACCCTGGTAAGATCCAGTACTCCTCTCTATTCACACTTCATAGACTCCATCTGATTTATTGGGATGAGGCCTCACCCCTGTGTCCAGCCACTCTTTCCAGCAACCTAGCATGCTCCACTTCATAACCCCCCACCTCTGCTATGGCCTTCCTCTATGGCCAGCTTAGCGATTCTTCCACAGCATCGCACCCCTGTGCTTCCTCTTCCACAAGATCCTGCCCCAAAGCCTCCCCATCCCCATCTGGGCTGTGGCCACTCTCTCCCAGCTGCTCTTCCCTGTTCTAACCCACGCTCCTCTCCCTGTGCCTTTACAGGTGAGGGGAAGCCCCCAGGCCCTCAGGTTCTGAAAAGAAGAGGAATCATTAGGTCACACCAGTGGACCTCCAGGGTCTATATAAACGGCCATACTGAGACAGACTAATGGTCAACCTACCCCAGTATCCTGTCTTCTGACAGCAGCGGTTGCAAAGTGCTTTAGGAGAAATGAATAGAACAGGCAATCACCTCGCCCCAGTTTATTTCGCAATCTCCCTTCTTGGGGGCGGCTGACTAACAAGTGTGGCAAACAGCCAGTAACTCAGCGAAACAGGATATGGGAAGGCACCAGGAGAACACACAGCTGCACAGGACTTGAAATCCCAGTCACTTAACTGTGTACACGTGGGGAAGATTTCACTTTTTAAAACCCCAAATCAAAGATCACATGAACTGCACTGGACAGACTCTGAGCTCCTGTAACGTCACCATCAGACAACTAGGTATTTTTAATAGGTGTTAATCACTTCGAAAACAGCAACAGAAACATTGTTCCAAAGAACATAGGGATCATAGAATCGCAGGGCTGGAAGGGACCTCACAAGGGCATCTAGTCCAACCCCCTGCTAAAAGCAGGACCACTCCCACTAAATCACCCCAGCCAGGAGTTTGTCTAACCGGACCTTAAATATCTCCAAAGATGGAGATTCTACCACCTCCCTAGGTAACCCATTCCAATGCTTCACCACCCTCCTAGTGAGAAAGTTTTTCCTAATATCCAACCTCAACCTCCTCAGTTGCAGCTTGAAACCATTGCTCCTTGTTCTGTCCTCTGTCACTACTGAGAACAGCCTAGCTCCCTCCTCTTTGGAGCACCCCTTCAAGTAGTTGAAGGTTGCTATCAAATCTCCCCTCAGTCTTCTCTTCTGAAGACTAAATAAGCCTAGTTCCTTCAGTCTCTCCTCTTAAGTCATGTGTCGGAGCCTCCTAATCATTTTTGTTGCCCTCCCCTGGACTCTTTCTAATTTGTCCACACCCTTTCTGTACTGGGGAGCCCAAAACTGGACACAGTATTCCAGATGCGGCCTCATTAGCGCCGAATAGAGGGGAATAATAGAGGAGTTTTTTAAAAAGGTGCTAGTGGGGCTCGTCCGGGATTTGAACCCGGGACCTCTCGCACCCAAAGCGAGAATCATACCCCTAGACCAACGAGCCAACTGTTAAAAAAACTTCTATCAAGTACTTCTTGGCCCTTATCAGGGTGTAACCTTGCTATTCCTAAGGTGAGAAGGGTTGATAAGGTGATCAAAGTAGACAAGTTCTAAAGGGGGAGCTGTTTTAGTCTAGGTCAGCCAAACAAACAAAGAGTCCAGGGACACTTTTAAAAACTAACAAATTTATTTATCACAAAAGCTTTCATGGGAGAAAATCCCACTTCATCAGACGCTTCAAGGCATCTGAGGAAATGGGATTTCTCCCAGGAAAGCTCAGGCCATAAATAAATGTGTTAGTCTTTAAAAGTACCCCAGGCCTCCTTGTTTGTTTTGGTGATCAATGTAGTTTCCTTTATTGGCCAACTTCTGTTCGTGAAAGAGCTGCAGAAGAATTCTAGGGAGCTTGAAAATGTCTTTCTCACACCAACAGAAATTGGCCAAGAAAAGATTTTTCAATTCACCTCACAGAAGTTTGAAAGTCGCTTTATCGTGAAAGTACAATTCACAAAGGCTATGTCTACACTAGGCAAAATTAGGTCAACTTTATTAAGTTGACTTAACAAAGTGGTTTCCATGGACGAGGACTTAGTCCACTTTAAGTCGACCGAACTGCTTAATAAAGTGGACTTAAGCATCCACACTGTGCTTAGAACGATCTAAGGAGGGTTAGGTCAACCTAACCAGCAGGTCTTACTAAGTCAACCTGAGCTTTTATTAGGATTTTCTTAAGTCGACCTAATGAAAGCCTGGTGTGGACAGGGACTAAGTTAGGTTGACTTAAGCCGACCTACCGTGCAAGTGTAGACATAGCCAAAGGCAGAATTACAATTTTTTTAACATAATTGCACTCCAAAGTAAAACACTATAAAACTTCAGCGCCTACAAGTCAACGTGTGAAGGGGCATCCCAATGCTTGCCATATAAATACCTCACGTTGCCAGCTACAAGAGTGCCGTGTGAACGCCTGTTCTCACTGTCAGGTGACACCAGCAATAAGAGCTGGGCACTGTTGCCCATAAAAGTTGTTTGTCTTAGTGATTGGCTCAACATGAGGTAGGACTAAGATGAATTGAAAAATACTGTGTCTTTTGTTTATCTTTTTTACCACGCAAATATTTGTAATAAAAAAATAATACGATGTGAGCACTGTACCTTTTGTATTCTGTGTTGTAATTGAAATCAGTCTAGTTAAATATGTAGGGAAATATCCAAAAAATGCTTATAAATAAGTTTAAACTGGTATCCTATTATTGTTTAATAGTGCGATTAAAATTGCGATTCAGCACGCGTAATTTTTTTAACCTAGTTAATCTGTTTTGCATTAATTGTGTGCATAAACAGCGCTGAATGGGCAGCCCTTCATCTAACATTTCTAGATGTTGTTTTATTTATCTTCACTTGGAATAGTCTTCACAGAAGTGTCTAGGTGTTTTTAGCCTTTGCTCAGGGCTAGGGCTCATAGCTATCTTCTGGTGAAGATTTTCATAATCTAAGAACAAACTGTGAGGGAAGCATTTAGAAAACAGAATTGCACACTTTAGGGTCAAGGTTCATTTGACTGGTACTATTTCTCATTGGCTCAGTAAACACATGCACACTAGGTTGCATCTATTCCTAGGAAAATAAAAGTAAAGAAATTGATCTTATGCTGATAGAATAAAATTGACAAACCATTTCTTCTTCTTCTTAATAATAAGAATAATTCATTTCATTTTGCATTGGCATTCAGGAGCTCTACTCAAAAATCAGACCCCCACTCTGCTTGGCACTTACAAGCGACAGAGAAGTCCTTAACTCAGCCCTCAGATCTCCTTGTCTCCTCCTGAGGGTAGAGGTCAGGGTACATCGCCGGTGGGAGGCTAGTCAGGCCTTCTGCATCTGCTGGTGGCAGGTCCGGCAATTCCTCCTCTAGGGGTAGGTCCTCTAGGTCGCAGGGGCCCTCAGGTTCCTCCGCGGAGGGCAGCTCCTCCAAGGCGTAGGGATGGTCCCGGGCTGGCTCCTCTCTCCGGCCCTCTGGGAGCTCTGTCAAGGGTAGTTCCTCCAGGTCCTCCCCTGGGGGATAATACCGCAGGGACCCTCTCTCCTGGTTGCCCCAGGATTTGGGGTTTTTACTTGGAGGGGTGGTAGGTTCTTCCCAGGGAGGTTGCTCAGGTGGCCGGTCCCACCACCGCTGAGGAGGCTCTGGTGGCAGCTCTGTCCACCTCCTAGGAATCTCCCTCTCTGGAGGTTGGGTCCGTCTCTTTATACAACCCCCTCTCCCCTTGACTCCGCCCCTGGAGTTCCTAGGTCCGCCCCACGCAGGGTTGTCCTCTGACCAGCAGGGGGAGGGTAGGAGTCCTCCTGGGCCTCGCTCCCAGGCCTGCTGCTTCACCCTGCTACACCATCACATTAACAATCTGGGGGTCCCAACACAGAATAAAATATGTTAGAATGGTTGACACTTAAAAAAAAAAATTCCAATTCAAATTACACCCTTCAGTCACACTAAGGAGCTGGATCTAATCCAATAAAATGAACTATAAAAGGAATCTATCAGCTAAAGATAACGCAATATGATAACTGCTCAGACAACTTGCCAATAGACGGCTTCTTTGGCCTGTTTGCTTACAGCTGTCCTTAGCTGTTAGCAAAAAAATGGAAGAGACATAAGAAAAGGAGACTAAATAATAATAATAGATCGAAGGGCCTACAGAAGAAAGGCAAAATTTGCCGTGGAAATTCACCGCTGTCAGTTTGATCCTTCCATATCAATTGAGCGGTCAGTGAAGACCCGCTCAATCGATCGGGAAGTCGACCCAGTAAGTTCACCCCCTGAAAAAGAGTAGAAGGGAGGATGTTTCCCTTCGATGCAGCGCAGTGGAGACATCACTGTAAGTAGGCGTTAGAAAATCAAAGTGGGAGATACACACATTATTTTCTGTCACTTGTGTATCTCCCTTCAACTGCCACCCAAAACCACAGTAAGTGTAGACCAGGCCTGTATGTATGAGAGTGACCCTTCAAAGTGAGCGTGAGTGGAGGACAATGGACCAAGTAGGGGAAGGGGGCGCGTGAAACAGTGTGAATGACTCAGCTACAAGTAATGTTACAAAGCAATGACCTTTGTGGAATTCCTCCCATTTTTTTTCTTCTAGTTATCATTTGGCAAAAGAATACATCCTTTAAAATAGATGCAATAAATAAATCTGTTAGTCTTTAAAAGTGCCACAGGACTCTGTTGTCTTTCTACAATAGACTAACACGGCTCCCCCTTTGTCTTTTAAAATAGTTTGCCCTTGACAACTCACATAATTTCTATGGCCGGGGGCAAGAGTGATGGAGAATGACAGTGGATATCACTCAGTTCTGGAAGAAAACCTTTAACTACTACTAATAATTGATTTATCCCCTCTATATTTCTTCTTGTTTTATATACATTCAGCCAATAATTATGTTAAAAGACAGCCCACTGCCCTTCTGGTTCAGTTAACAAGCTCTCTAATGTGAAGGAATGTAGCTATGGGTTAGCAAAAAATCTTTATTGCTTCATTTGTTGGGTTTTCTGTGTCCCAATTTCGGCCTGAAGTATCAAGGCTGCAGACTCAGCCTTCGTGACAATTTTTATCTACTTTACACACACACACCTAAGGCAGGGATAAATGCAGCAGAGGATCAACTGCAGATTCAGTCTGTGCCAATTTTTCCCTACCTTACAATTTTTACCCACCTTACACGCGCGCCTAAGGCTGGGATGAATGCAGCAGAGGTTTGAGGTGAAATAAGTATCATGCATATTTTATTGGGCAGAAAAAGGGGAGTGCAGTGCCCTGGATTGGCTTGCATTTATCGCTCAATATTTTCAGTAGGGCAAAGACCCTAGTTGCATGGAAAGAGCAATCACACATGGAAAGAGGAATTACATAGTTACACCTTCCAGCAGGGTAGCGTGGCCGAGCGGTCTAAGGCGCTGGATTAAGGCTCCAGTTTCTTCGGGGGCGTGGGTTCGAATCCCACCGCTGCCAGAGTCTTTTTAACTCCCCCTTTTCTTCCTCTAGGGACCATTCTCTCAAACAGCAAGTTTTAATTTCACGGGGCCACTTCTCAACTTTGCTTTTGCAGACGTCCCCTCCCACAGGGGAGTGTGCATTAATTGAAGAACTGATCGGTTTTCAGGGTGGTTCTCTTTGCGGAAGATTTGCACAGATTTACAAATAACCTCAAGGGACCAGCTTCTGGGCTAGAGCCAGGTTCCAAACGGGGTAGCCGGTTTGTCTAGTTCAGCAAGACAAACAAGGAGTCCTGTGGCACTTTTAAAGACTAACACATTTATTTATGGCATGAGCATTGTGGGAGAAAATCCCACTTCCTCAGATGCTTTATTTTGCTCCCATTCTATAAATTCCCAACTTCAAGCCTCTGAAGTGGGATTTGCTGCCAGGAAAGCTCATGTGATAACTAAATGTGTTAGTCTTTAAAAATGCCAGAGGACTAGCTTGTCTGTGCAAGACAGCTGTCACTTGCTTTACTGTCCACGGCAGCAACTAGCCAGCTCATTAGCAGGAAGAGTTCTTTGGATCTTTTGCAAAGCTGTTCTGCCTGTCACAGTCTCACAACAAAAAGGCTTGCAGCCTAGAATGTAGTTTTTCAGCCTCTCCAATGCTCCCTCTCGTTGGCATCACCAGCAAAGCCAGATATTGCACCCCAACTAACTGTATTTTTTTCCTTTTCACCCCAAAATAGCTAAGCATGCACACGTTGCAAGGATTTCTCCCTGTATCCAGTAGAGTTGTAGCTGTGTCCAAAAGATATGAGTGACAAGGAGGGTGAGGCAAAAGCTTTCAGGGGGGCAAATTCTGTTGGTGAGAGAGAGAGAAACCTACACCCCACTTTTCAGCCCAGACTGGATCTGGAGAGCTAGGAAACTTGTCTTCACAGACGCTGATCCAATTACTTCAACCACTTTGTGGCTCAGAACCGTGTAGCCTAGGAGCACAATCTCACACAGATAGAAACCTGCTACACATGTTTAGCTTCAGTATTCTCCAAAACCTGACTTCTGCTATCAGTAAACCCAGGGTTTTCCATCAAAAGCAGGAGGTTTGTTTCTGCCCGGTCTCGAACCGGGGACCTTTCGCGTGTTAGGCGAATGTGATAACCACTACACTACAGAAACCCACTTAACAACTCCATGGTGCTACCACCTGAGCAGGGCCTCCCCTGGATGTGCAGCTTTTTCTCCCCAATCCTTGTGTTCTCTCCCAGAGCTTTATTGTTCAAACTAACCACGAGGCCAGTGACCCTTTTAAAGACTAACGAATTTATTTAGCACCTGAGCTTTCGTTTATTTTGTTTATTGTTGTCGTGTGCTTGCAAACAGCGGGGATTGTCGCGTTGGTCTGCGTGAGTGGTTGTGCGTGATGACACTGTGTCCACACGCACCCCAAGAGGAAGTGGGGGGGGGCTGAGCGTGCATGATGCTGGTGTGCGTTGTTTGTGAACAGACACACGCACAGGGCAGGTGAACTAGGCGTTCACCTGGGGCACCCAGCTTTAAGGAGCACCAAAGTGAATTTTTTTCTGTATTTTAAAAATATATTATATTAATATGTTATCTCTTATAACGTGTGTGGGCAGGGCCGTCCTTAGGGGGTGTGAACGGGGCAATCTCCCCGTGCCCCATGGTTACGTGGGCCCTGCGCTGTCCCGCTCCCAGCGCCCACGCCGCAGCTCCCCCGCCACGGCCGCACTTTGCCCTGACCCTGCTGCCTTTAGTGGCCAGCCGACGGCAGCGGGACAGGGTGGGTGGCTTCCTTCGTCCTCTGGCCCTACGCTGGTCTGACCTGCTGCCATGGCAGAGAGGGCGGCCGGGGGCCGGCCCCAACCGGTGGTGTGGCCTCAGCTGGCTCCATGTGGTGGCAGGGCCTCAGGTCCCACTCCCCGGCTGGGGTGCCAGCCTCAGCTGGGGCCAGCTGCTGCTGGTGGTGGCCTGGGGGCCACGGCCGGGAGCCAGCCCTGGCCGAGGCTAGGGACCCGACGCCGCACCAACACGTGGAGCCAGCCCTGGCCGAGGCTAGGGACCCGACGCCGCACCCCCACATGGAGCCGGCCCCGGCTGAGGCTGGCTCCCGCCCCCTGGGCCTGCTGCTCTCCCCTGGGGGGCGGAGGGGGGGGCGGCCTAGAGGCTGGTCAAAGCACGGCTGAGGAGGGGCTACTGAGGTCCCCAGCCAGGGCTAGCTCTCCCAGGGCCAGCTCCCGGCAGCAGCCTCGGGGCCACAGCCAGGGCTGGCTCCCGCTGGTGGTGTGGGCCTCGGCTTGCCAGGGTCCCGGGGGGCGGAGCAGGCCTACCCGGCCCTCCCTTACCCCCCCAGTGTGGGGTGGGGTCGGGGTTCCCCCCATGCCAATTGGCCCTGGGCCCCACTACCCCCCCAAAGGATGGCCTCTGTGTGTGGGGGGGAGGGTGCCAAATCATAGTTCGCCTAGGCCAGGGCACCAAAAGCCCTTGGGCCGGCCCTGCACACATGGGACATTTTGCATCTGCACATGCGAATGCATTTAGGCAAGTGTGCTCATTTTAAACGTGTGTCTGCCTGTAGAGGTGCCTGTCCATGTGTATGATCTCACTTTTTTTACAAAAAATAATCACTTTCCTTGTCTGGTTGCTTACTCTGTGGCGTGTAACTTCCTGTGTGTCTATGAATAATTGTGATGTCTATATTACTGGGTTGTGTGTGCAACCCTTTAATGCATTTTGTGTGTGTGTGTGTGTGTGCGTGCGCACATTTAGGATTGTGAGGTTTATGTGCCCTTGTGCTTTTTAACATGCGACTGTGTGTGGTGGATCACACACAAATTCCACTGCCCTGAGAGGTAAATCAGGGCCACTTGTATGTAGCATTTACAGGGAGAAAAGGGATAACACAGTGACGTCTTGGGCCTTTATCCTGCATTTTTGCATGGAATTGTTTTGCCTACCAAGCGAGTGCATGATTTATATGGGAATACATGAGTGTGATTTCGTTTTACTATAACCCACTGTAAGCCAAGCCCCCTGGGCCTCTGGCTTCTCCTTCTGTCTCTGGCCCCTCGGGCAGGGCAGGCAGGGAAACACACTGCTCCTAAGTCCTGACGCCAGGAGGCACGACTCAGGGAAAGCAGAGGCTCCTGGTTGGGTTCCAGGAGGGGGGAGGCAGGGGGACGCAGGCCCACCCGACTCCACTGCGTCCCAGCCCAGGTCCCTGTCCGTGGCAGAGAGGTCTACCACGGGCCCGGCAGAAACCCCATCGGGGCACGCTAACTCCAGCTCAGGCCTAACGGAGTTGGGGCTAGCCCTCACCAACCCCCAGGGCAGAGCAGGCAGGCCCAGGGGCGGAGCGCATGGCCTGCCCCACACGGCCAGCTCCCTGCCGCAGGTGGCCTCCGGGCCGGCAGCCTGGAGGGGTGGAGTGGGCTGGTCGGCCTGCCACGCTCCTCTCCAGCATGGGGGCGGGGCCCCGCTTCGGCCCTGCTCCCCCCACGGGACAGCCCTGGCCCCAGCCCTGGCCCCCCCTGCTTGCCCTCTTGCTTCGCTATGTACACACGACAAACTTGTCCCACAATAAGCTATTGCGGGAAAGGAAAGCGCTATATTTATAGCGCTTTTGTGTGTACACACGTGCTTCTTGTATCGCAAAGGAGCTTTCACCCGTGTGAACGCTCCTTTCCGATACTAGAGCAGTGCATGGTGGGCACCTGTCCCACCAAGCACCGCCCTCAGCCAGCCTCCTAGCTCAGCTGTAGGGGAACCTGTGGCTGCAGGGGCTGTGGCACTTAAGCACGCAGCCCCCGCCACCACCTGAAGCCCCAGGGCTGAGCTAGGGGGCTGGCCCGCACTGGCGACAGCAGCCTCTCGAATCGAGTGGTTTAACTGTTGCACATAAGAGGGTGTTGCCACGCAACAGGGAAAATGCTCGTGTGGACGCTCCAAGCTTTATTGCACGGTAAGGAGTCTTATTGCACAATAAAGTGATCATATGTACATGGCCGAAATCCCAGCTGATCACCACCCTGGACAGCTTGACCCCCATCAACAGCCCTCAACCACAGATTCTTGCATTCCCTATTATTATGGTCCAAAGGGGTAGCCCTGTTAGTCTAGTTCAGCAAAACAAACAAGGAGTTTTCAAACAAGTCCAAAGCATGAGCTTTCGTGGGAGAAAATCCCACTTCGTCTGATGCTTTGAAGATGGGAACTTACAGAATGGGAGGAAATTAAATGCAGGGGAGTGTGTGACATAGGATCAGGTCAGGCTGAAACAGCAAATCAAAATAGCTGTTGGGATTCAAACACTGGGGAACAGCAAACTGAGGAAGGTGAAGTCAAATCACGTGTTCTAATAAGGAAAAGAATCCCTAGTCCCTGTTTAACCCAGAGGCACAGTGTCTAACCCGCATCACGCAGTTTCTCTTTGAAGCTTCATATTATTATGAGCTTTCGTGGGAGAAAATCCCACTTCGTCTGACGATCGGCCAAAATCCCACTTCGTCAAAGCGTCTGACGAAGTGGGATTTTCTCCCACGAAAGCTTATGTGATAAATAAATCTGTTAGTCTTTAAAAGTGCCACAGGACTCTGTTGTCTTTCTACAATAGACTAACACAGCTACCCCTTTGGAATTTGACATATTATTATGCTATCTCTAATATTGGGGAGCTATGAGCAGGTTGCCCTATGCCTATAGGGACCATATTATCTATCATTTGAGCTACTCCTAGCCCCCCCCTTGTAAGTCCATCCAGCCTCCTCACTTCTCCAGCAGTCTGGATCTCTCACTGCTTAACTAAATGTCCAGCAGCTATTTACTCTGTCTTTCTTTCTCTGCCTGCAAATCTCCTCTGTTAGACAGTCCTTCTAGGGCCTGCCTTGGCTCAGCAAAACTCAGCGGAAAACGTGGCAAGTCTAAGCAGGGAAGAGAAGCAGCCCTGTAAAACCCCAGGCTAATGAGATCACTGCCCTGGCTCTGTGTAGCAAATTCCAAAGGGGGAGCCGTGTTAGTCTATTGTAGAAAAACAACAGAGTCCTGTGGCACTTTTAAAGACTAACAGATTTATTTATCGCATAAGCTGTCGTGGGAGAAAATCCCACTTCGTCAAAGCATCTGACGAAGTGGGATTTTCTCCCACGACAGCTTATGCGATAAATAAATCTGTTAGTCTTTAAAAGTGCCACAGAACTGCTGTTTTTCTGGCTCTGTGTATTCATGTGTTTGGGTGAGGGAATGTTTATCTTAAAAAAAAGAATAAAAGCATCAATGTGCACGGCTGGAAGATGCCACACGCTGAAAATGCCTGTAAGCACGGAGTGAAATAAGGTGTGCAGCTGTTTCCTTTTCAGATCTGCTGCGCAGTACAGATTTTTGAGCTGCTTTGTTTTATTAGCAGGAATAAAAAAGAAAATTATACAGGGCTCGTCCGGGATTTGAACCCGGGACCTCTCGCACCCAAAGCGAGAATCATACCCCTAGACCAACGAGCCATGTAAACTTTGCCTACTCAAGCTGTACTTGACTGCTATCAAAAGTGCTGAATTTGGATTACATTTGTCCAGTATCTTTTACCTTTCTTCTTTTCCTTTGTTCCAATCCACTTTCCTCCCTCGCCGCCAAGTCTTCAGTGCCCAATTCTGTTCAACCACAGACAACTGGCTTTAATTCTTTGATCCATGCTTTCTTTCTAACCTCATAAGCAATTGCAGTAGCTAAAAAAATACAGAGGTTCATCTGACCTGAAAATTCCTAAATTTCTGAGAACAGAACAGAAGACATTTAGCTTCCCGATTTTTCCCCCTCTCTCTAATTCTTCCATCTTCAGAAGTCTGACAAAGTGGGATTTTCTCCCACGAAAGCTCAAGCGATAGACAAATGTGTTAGTCTTTAAAAGTGCCCTAGGATTCCTTGCATGCTTTGCTCCAAACAGCTAATTTCCCACGTGCAATGTTACCCCAGAGACTCAGGAAGGATGAGTTGGATCATCTTCTGTTGGTGCAAGTGACCTAAAGAACAATTTTGCTTCGTCTCTCAAATGATCTACGGGCGATCCCTCCAGAGAACCGGCTCCCGTTTGAAACAGTCAGAGAATGTGAGTGATTTCCTGGGACGCAAGATAGGAGATTTTGTGGAAACTTCGAAATTTTAAAATTAGAAACAGAAGCAGGAAAAGACACACCAGGCCCCAGCGAGATTTGAACTCGCGACCCCTGGTTTACAAGACCAGTGCTCTAACCCCTGAGCTATAGAGCCTTCCTTAGCGCGCTTTTAATTGTTTCACATAGAATGAACAGGATCGTTTGACCCATGGATGCAGCCAATCGTGAGGTCTGCTTTGAACCTACTGTCCAATCAGCAGGAGTCCTGGGGAACATAGGGAGCGTGCTCTTTGCACCTAGATTTTTATTTCAAAGCCTCCATTGGGTCGTCCTCTAAGCTCTCCAGCCGCTTTAGAGAAGAAACAGGAAAAAAGACTCACCCTTCTGTCCAGCTGGCTTTTTCCCTGGGGAAAAAAATAAGTGCCAACGCCACCATCTGCTGTGCTGCATGTGTATTGCACCCTGATGGGTGGATAAATGAAATATAGCTCCCCAGAAGTGGGAAATAATAGGTTGCAGCCTTGTTATGTGTTCACTCCGCTTTTTTCAGGTACCACAAACAGAGCACATCATATGTCACCCTATTAATTGGCTGGCACTTTACAGTTTTTTCAAAGCACTCACCAGACTTTGATGAAGGAATGCATTAGATGGATGATAGATATTGTGATAGCCATAAATAGAATCGAGGATTCCTGTTTCCCAGTCACCTTTATGCTCCTTACTCTCAACCAGACGTCCTGGTTCTTCCGAATTTTGCAGCTGATCATTGACTTAAAAGTTTCCAGATGCTACTCTGTGTAGAAGAAAAATGCTTCTTCCCCTTTCTCTTGCTCCTGGACAAAGCTGAGGGAGCACAGGGGTGAATGTGGCATGGAAGAGGAATGGGCCCCACGGCAGAGGTGGATTTACCATGAAACAAAATGCCAGGGAGCCCATAATTCAGGAAAAATCTGACAAATGGCTGAATTTAATAAGCACAGCAAATGGCAAAGTGGTCAATGCAAATATATTCTGTGAACAGTGCTCTAAACTTGGCTTTTTGATGTAGTCTAACAAGGAATTTGCCCGGCCATTTTTTCCGCTGTCTTGGCAAAAGCATACCAGCTCCTGGGGGCTGTGTATGGCAGGGTCCTGCTTCTCAAGATGTCCAAACAAAAAGACCCACAAGGTTCCAATAAGGGGCTAATCGTCCCCATAGATCAGGGAAATAATTATTTGCCAATCAAAGTGTTGCTGCTTGACCAATTATCCAACTGGAAAAAAGTATTTTGCAACAATGCCTGTGATTTGTCACTTGTATGTTATTACAACATCGTGTTTTTATATGGCCTTCTTAAAATGCATGGGCCAAAATTACACTTGGTCTGGCCTTAAAAATGATCTCACATTTGGAATCTGTCCCAAATCTGATATGTTCGCTACCTCAGAACTTTATATTAAATGGCTTTTTTGAGCTGGGAGATGGATTAAGCGTTTACTCCATTCACGCCACACACCGATCCGCTATTGCAATGCTTTGAGGAAAGGTGCAGTTCCATAGGGAGAGCAGTCTGGTGAAACAGAGAGGCAAAGGTTTGGAGTGCAGTGGCTGGCTGTTCAGTGAATTTCTCTTGTGTTTGATTAGTTGCTGACGTTGGGGGGCTTCTCCCCACTGAGCACCGAGCTCCTTCCCAGTTCCAGAGGTGTGGGAGGGGAGGTATGACCATCCCTGCCCCAAGTGCAGCCGAAATCTGCTGTCAGTCAGTCCCAGTAATGCCCTAAAGTCTCCCCAGACGCCAGAGGGCTGTCCCTCCAGAACACTCCTAAAGTCTCACTGCAGACTTTCAATTGCCATCCCTCCAGAACACCCCAAAATCCCCCCCAGATCCCTCCTTCCACCTGAGCATCATCTCTCTCTACAATCCCCTAAAGTCCACCAGGCCTGAGTGCCATCCCTCTAACCCCCCACCCCCAAGTAACCTCATACCCCCAAGTGCCACCCCTCCAAAACACCGCTGAAGCCCCGAGTGCTGTTCATCCAGAAGCCCTCAAAAGGCCACCCTGAACCCAACTTGCCATCTTTCCAGACAGCCCCTGACATCCCCCCGGACCCTCAAGTGCCATCCCTCCAGAACTGCCCCTAAAGTCCTAAATATCTATAGAAACAAAAGATTTCCAGATTAGACAAATTTAAGGGAACACACTAAAAGGAAAAAAAACCCACTAGGTGTCCACATTATAGGCCAGAGTCTGTCTGGATTGTTTTATTCCACAGGGGCACTGGAAAGGGATGGTGCTTTTATAGACTAACAAATGTATTTATCGCATGAGCTTTTGCGGGAGAAATCCCACTTCCTCAGCTGCTTTGAAGCAGTTCCCCATCTTCCAAGTGTCTGACAATGTGGAATTTTCTCCCACGAAAGCTCCTGAGACAAATAAAGCACCACAGGACTCCTTGGTTTTTTGACTGAATTAGCCTAACATGGCTGCCACCTGGAACTTGTTAGGGCAGGAACCCAAGATTGAAGAAGGATATCCTGGATTGGTGGAAAACGTTGGCCAATCAGAAAGGCTCCTTTAGAGCCAATCAAAATTGGGAGTTCTCACCAATCAGGAAGAATGGAATGCTCCCAGCTAAATGAACAGCTAGTTCCCAACCAGGTCCTCCTGAGGGCAATATAAGATGGGGTCTTGGCCTGCAACAATATATTTTTTTCATTCTCATGAAGAAAATGAGAAAGAAAGTAAAAGTTGTTCTATAAACAAGATTTATATCTTGCTGTGGATTATATTTCCAGTGGACGGCATCAGCTTTTTCAACTATGGAAACAAAAATTTTCTAGAGAGAAAATTCTGTGTTTTATTGAAAAAGTGGATTTCTGAGGTGAAATCAGCTGTCGGGTTGTTATGGATCTAGCTGGTTAGTGAAAGAGCTCATGTTTGAAGTAAAACAAATGAGGCCTACTGTGCTGATAAACAAGCTGCTGGTTGTCTAGTTGCTGATTGAAAATGATCTCTGGGACCGAGTGTCTAGTGAGCTGCTAGAAGAGCTGAAATCACTGAGCGCCTAGCGTGCGGCTGAAGGAGCTGAAAT
>VOCT01039583.1:0-15067 GCA_007922175.1 Pelusios castaneus
GGTGTGCCTCAGTTTCCCCATATGTCACACTTGTGTGTGACAGGACCTGGACTTTTGATCATTTGGAGGCTGCTAGCGGGCAGAGTCCCCACCACCATCACATGTGCATTCCGGATAAGGAACCCCATGCCCTCCTGAGTGAAACCAGCTGTGAAGGGTTGTGACATCTGGCCTGGGTAGGAGACAAAGTACTGGGAAGTGGGGCTGGGGAGAGCTGTCTGGGGTTGGGAGGAGAGGGAATCAGTTGTGGGTGGGGTTAACGGGTGTAGAGACCCGACTCAGCTCCAAGTTTCCACCGGAAGTCGCTGTTCTAACTCCTTATTAATTTGCTACCAAGTCTGTCTGCACTGTGACCCTGAGATCCAATAAACCTGTCTGATACCTGCGCTGGCTGGGTTCATTCTGACTGTAAGGCGGGGGCACAGCCCTTTGGGGATGCAAGGCTCCCCAGGGTCCCAGTCATGGTTTCCCGGAGGAGGGTTTCAGGCTGTGCAGGGGAGCTGGACCCTTCAAGGGCAGTCAGGAGGTAGCTGCATTGGTGTGGGGAGACACGGGGGCAGCAGAGTCCTACCTTGTTGCACCCAAGTGATCCTAGACACTGTCCTTGGAACTCTGGGCCAGGATATCTGTGGGGTAGATGGGGGCTATGGGGTGTCTATGGGGTAGATGGAAAACTATAGGGGATGTCTATGGGATAGATGACTGTTGTTGGGGGCTATTGAGGTAGATGGGGCCCATGGGGCTGTCTAAAGAGTAGATGGGTGTCTGTGAAGGTAGATCGGGGTGCTATAGCAGTGTCTATGGGATAGATGGGGGCTATGGGGTGTATGGGTAGATGGGAGCTAATGAGCTATGGGGGTCTTAGGGTGTAGATGAGGGCTATGGGGGAAGATAGGAGGCTATGGGTGTGTCTATGTGCATATCCAGAGGCAGAAATTTAGGTGCCAAAGGAACTTTTAATTTAAAAATCTAGTGCTGTATGAATTTAGGCACCTACAAGGATCAACAGGAATTCTGTGGAGTCCCTGGTACCTAAATCTTGGGCTTAGTGTCCAATTATCTTTGTGGATCTGGACCCCTGTCTAGCTTTAGTAGGTGTACTTTTCTGTGAACTGCTTTTGCATTCAGTTTCTGCTCCTCTTTAGTCTCTTAAAATGAAATTAGCATTCTTTGTCAGAGAGAAATGCAGTAGCACTCTCTCCTCCTCTGTAGCTTCTGTTGCCTCAAGCTGAGTTGATTCAGTGTGGCTGATTAGCACCTCAGACAAATGAAATGAGAAGAGTAACAAGCAAGATAATGCAGATGGACATGGGAAAATGACAGTACACAAGGGAGAAGGGATGGCTAAGCAGCAAGGAACACAGAAAGATGACTATAGTGGGGAATAAAAACTGCACAAAGAAAATTCTTCCAACACTGTACTCACTCTTTTGCATTACAGACAAGCAGGGCTGGATTAGCATTAGAATTAGCAGGGGCTTTAGGAACTGCAGCCCAGGGCCCCAGGCTAAAGGGGACCCCAGCAAAAATCCAGCCCCAGAGCCACCAGCCCGCACCACGGTGCCAGCTGCCCCACATACTCGGGGGAGGGGGCAATGCCTCATGCCTGTCCACCACTGCCCAGACTGTCCCAGTTCACAGGCAGCCAGGGTATCCTCCGGCCCCTCTGCCTCTGCACTGGTTGCTGTAGTATCTTCATGTTTTAGGAAAAATGCAGGAGAAATCAACTGCTCTAAGATGGGGAAACTACAAAACAAACATGAATTCCCTCCATTTTAGGGACAAAATTGGCTACAGTTTACCCCTGGCTGTTCCCTATTCACATTCCCCATTTGTCTCATGACTTCTCTCTTTGTCCTCATTTGTTGAGCTTCCCTTTCCCCTTGTGCCTCAGTTACCTTCCTGCTGTTATTACCTGCATGGGTCCTATAACTGGCTGCCAACAGAGCAGAAAAAACTATAGGCAGGCAGTCCAGCTGCTCAAAGGGAATTGCCCACCAGGCTGTGGTGGCTCATTGGCGGGCTCAGCATCAGCTCCCATTATGAGGAGCTATATGAAGTAAGATAGATTGGAGCATGGCAGCTATCCGCAAGGGTGGCCTTCAATCTGAACCAGAAGCCACACCCCACACGCCAGTTGGCCCTGCCACCCCAGGGGGGCGATCAGCCAAGCCGTGGCCAGCCCTTGGTCCAGGACCCTAGGCTGGTGGTGGCCAGAGGGCCCACCAGTGGCGATTGCCCTGTGGCCCCTAGTCTGCCACTGGCTATCCCTGCCACTACAGCTCTTCTATTTAGCCCTTCCCCATATGTTTCTAATTCTCTCTCTGCTCCTGTCTTATTATGCTCATTCATTCTTAAGTTTTCTGGGACAACTAGAGACCAGGAGTCAGAATTAGAAGCTTTGAAAAAACAATTTAGTCACTAGTACCGTACGCCAGATGATATTAGCAGCTAGATTCCAGTCCATTTTAAAATATGGCATCTGATATAACCCTCCAATACCAGAGCTGTACCTGGGAAATATTAATATATTGATGGGGAAGAAGAGAAGAGAGGGTGTCAGTTCTCTGTGTGGTAAAATGT
The DNA here is from genome assembly GCA_007922175.1 of Pelusios castaneus. Taxonomy (NCBI): domain Eukaryota; kingdom Metazoa; phylum Chordata; order Testudines; family Pelomedusidae; genus Pelusios; species Pelusios castaneus. The sequence goes on from VOCT01039583.1 coordinate 2,584, forward strand.
TTCAAAATTGCATTACTTTTAAAAAATGTTTATCATTGTTAGCATGTTTAGCATTTGGTTAAATATCATGCCCCAGAAAGCATGAAAAATAAATTTATTCACATCATTAATGTGTTCTTTGGTGACCAACACAGCATTTGTTATATGACATGCAAGTAAGAACAAAAATTGAACAGGAAGTATTCAAAGGTAGCTATGTTGCACTACATTTCATAGAGAAGTGCCTTTTCTATGCAGCAAGTTATCAGTGAAGAAAGGAGACACTTGTTGTGGAAGTTTTTCACTGTGACAATAATTTAACTTTAGATGAACTTAAGCCCTGGTCTACAGGAACACTGAAGTTCGACATAATGCTGCTGACCTTGAATTTCTGCAGCCTGTGTCTGCACTGTCAGAGCATTTTATTTAACAAAAATGGAGCTGTAATTCGACCTGCTAACACATCCCTGCAAGTGGCCTAGCACTGAAGTCAAAACCTACAATTCAAATTTAGGTTCCTGTAGCCAGAGAGCAGCTTTTCTGGTTTCTCCAGTCTGCTATGCCATAGCAACATGGCTCCTCCCCTGCCTGCGGCCCCAGAAAGTTTTCAATTAATTCCTATCTGCATGAAGCATTGTGCCTCTCTGTTGTGCCTACAGCAGAGAAACAGCGAGGAAAGCTTTTCCTGCTTTTTTTCCTTTAAAGAAGAGGGGACCGGGAGTGAGCAGAGGACAACTGCCTCATCACAAGCCCCTGCACCTATTACCCACAGTGCAGTGCATTTTGGGAAGTAATGGGAGCAGTGAGGATGTGAGATCCAGAGCAAGCAATTTGCTGTGATTACTCGCCTTTGCCTTCTGTAATTTGACAACCTAAAATGGAATTACAACTGCACTCCCAGCGTAACAAGACCTGAGAGAGCAATCTGTAAAACAAAAATCTCTCGTGGAATTAGGGCTTCAGGCTTCATTACAACTGTCATCATAAACCACATGCAATTCAAACATTTTAGAGTGTATACAAGGAAACATGTTGTTCTCAAATTAAAATAACCTATTAAGACAACTAGCTATATTACACTAAATTTGGTAGTTACTGTGCTGTTAGAAACCATTGAACAAATCATGCTAAAAAGTACCAGAATCTGTGAAAGAAAGAAAGAACAGTACAATGCAAACACTTATTAAAAGACCACATATGAACAGTGCAAATCTGTTGAAGTGTGTCAGGACAACATTTTAGACGAACCACAGTCTTCAATAGCATCAATTTACCATGTACAGAGAACTAGGATTTTCTGCCTCTGCCTGTTTTTTTCTCATGATATTGTTGGATGGTGGAGATACAATAGTCTTCATCTTTCAGTTTTTGCTGCTATTGCAGTCTGATTTGTAAGAGCCTCTCTGGATGGTGGGTCATCTTAGGGGCTCTCCAACACTGCTAAGGCTGTATTTTCGCACTAGAGATGTTTAAAGATTTTTAAATGCATTTTTAAGGATAAAGAACAAGAATAAGGACCATATCTTCGCTGGTGTAAATCAGTTGTACTTCCACTGAAGTCGATGGAGCTATCCTGATTTACACTAACCACGAATTTGCCCATAATGTGTGTGCTTCTGTCTGATGCAGACTGAATGTTTTGATAAATATCAAAATAATTTCCACTGCTTTTGAGTGGACGGCGACCAGCGTGGCTTAGCAGGGAACTCTGCGGGGAGCTGAAACATAAAAGGGAAGCTTACAAGAAGTGGAAGCTTGGACAGATGACAAGGGAGGCGTATAAAGATATTGCTCGGGACTGCAGGGATCAAATCAGAAAGGCCAAAGGACAATTGGAGTTGCAGCTAGCAAGAGATGTGAAGGATAACAGAAAGGGATTCTATAAGTATATCAGCAACAAGAAAAGGATCAGAGGCGGTGTAGGTCCCTTACTGAATGGGGCAGGCATCCTCGTGGAGGATGATGCGGAAAAGGCTGAAGTACTCAATGCTTTTTTTACTTCAGTCTTCACAGGGCGGGCCAGCTCCCAGGCTACTACACGGGGTAACGCGGACTGGAGAGAAGAGTGGCCCTCGGTGATGGAAAGTCAGGTTAGGGAACACTTAATGAAATTGGAAGTGCACAAGTCCATGGGGCCGGATGAACTGCATCCGAGGGTGCTGAGGGAGTTGGGGGAAGTGATTGCAGAGCCGCTGGCCATTATCTTTGAGAACTCGTGGCGAACGGGGGTGGTCCCGGAGGATTGGAAAAAGGCAAATATAGTACCTATCTTTAAGAAAGGGAAAAAGGAGGATCCGGGGAACTACAGACCGGTCAGCCTCACCTCAATCCCTGGGAAAATCATGGAGCAGGTCCTCAAGGAATCCATCCTGAAACACTTGGAGGAAAATAGAGTGATCAGGAACAGTCAACATGGATTCACCAAGGGCAAATCGTGCCTGACCAACCTGATTTCCTTCTATGATGAGATGACTGGATTTGTGGATGCGGGAAGAGCCGTTGACGTGATATACCTTGACTTTAGCAAGGCTTTTGATACGGTTTCCCACAACATTCTCGTTGGCAAGTTAAGGAAGTATGGGTTGGATGAGTGGACCGTAAGGTGGATCGAAAACTGGTTAGATCAACGGGCTCAGCGGGTAGGAATCAATGGCTCGATGTCTGGTTGGCAACCGGTAACGAGTGCCCCAGGGGTCGGTCCTGGGGCCAGTTCTATTCAACATCTTCATTAATGATCTTGATGATGGAATAGACTGCGTGCTTAGTAAGTTTGCGGATGACACCAAGTTGGGGGGAATGGTAGATACTCTGGAGGGCAGGGACAGGATCCAGAGAGACTTGGACAAATTGGAACACTGGGCCGAAAGAAACCTCATGAGGTTCAACAAAGACAAGTGCAAAGTCCTGCACTTAGGACGGAAAAATCCCATGCACTGCTACAGGCTGGGGACCGATCAGCTAAGTAGCAGCGCTGTAGAAAAGGACCTGGGAGTTATGGTGGACGGGAAGATGAATATGAGCCAACAGTGTGCCCTTGTTGCCAAAAAGGCCAATGGCATATTAGGCTGCATCAGTAGGAGTATTGCCAGCAGATCGAGGGATGTGATAATTCCCCTCTATTCGACACTGGTCAGGCCGCATCTGGAGTACTGTGTCCAGTTTTGGGCTCCCCACTACAGAAAGGATGTGGACAAATTAGAAAGAGTCCAGCGGAGGGCAACAAAAATGATTAGGGGGCTGGGGCACATGACTTATGAGGAGAGACTGAAGGAACTAGGCTTATTTAGTCTAGAGAAGAGAAGACTGAGGGGAGATTTGATAGCAACCTTCAACTACTTGAAGGGTTGCTCCAAAGAGGAGGGAGCTAGGCTGTTCTCGAGGGTAACAGAGGATAGAACAAGGAGCAATGGTTTCAAATTACAGCTGGGGAGGTCAAGGTTGGATATTAGGAAAAACTTTCTCACGAGGAGGGTGGTGAAGCATTGGAATGGGCTATCTAGGGAGGTGGTAGAATCTTCATCTTTGGAGATTTTTAAGGCTCGGTTAGACAAAACTCTGGCTGGGATAATTTAGGGGGAGTGGTCCTGCTTTTTAGCAGGGGGTTGGACTAGATGACCTCGTGAGGTCCCTTCCAACCCTATTATTCTATGATTCTATGAGTGGCTTTTGTAAAACCATTATTAGAGGGGATTCATTTAGCAATGAATACAGTTCAGAGGGCAGCGAGCAGCACTCACTCGGAATCTTCAAAACCCTTAGGGCATAGGACAGAGCAGTCCTGAGAGTACAAAGACAGTTTTGGCATGGGGGTGAGGAGCTGGGACTGGGAGCCTAGATCCAGCTGTGTGCTGGGGGTGGGGCAGGAGCCAGCTGTGTGCACTGGAGGTGAGCGGGGATTGAGGCGCTGTGGCTGCACCTTGAGCCATAGCGCCCCAAACCATGTGGGCGGCGGCGTTGCAGACCCCGCTGCTTGGGGCGGGCTCTGGCTGCAGAGCGGCGGCCGACGCTTGTCCTGCCCGGGGCGGGTCGTGAGTGACTCCCGGCCTGTTTACAGTTGCTGTAGCTACCGCTGCAGCTCCGCGCGTCTCGCGGCGGGGGTGCCTGTCACCGCAGAGGGAGGCGGGTGTAGAAGAGGCCGCTGGGGCTGCGAGCCGGGGGCTCCTAGTCCGGGCAGGTGAGGAGCAGGAGCGGGGCCGGGGCACAAGGTCGCTGTGTGGGGCAGGCAGGCGGGGAGGGGCTGTTGTGCCGCAGGGAGAGCTCAGCACCAGCTGGGGGCGGGGAGGAGCGGGAGGCGCTGGCGGGAAAAGCTTTGAGCTAGCGGTGTGCAGGCGGGGCGGGGTGAGGCTCTAGCTGTGAAGGAACCGCACTGAGCCTGCAGGCAGCTGGGGCAAGGTCCGCCTGAGTGCAGCAACCTGATGTGAGCTGGGCACCTAGAGCCAGCTGTGTGCTGGGGGAAGGGGCAGGAGCCAGCTGTGCAGGGAAGGTGGGGGATAGATGTTGGGCACTGAGCCTAGAGCCAGCTGTGTGCTGGGGGAAGGCAGGAGCCCCTGTGTGCAGGGGATGGGTGCTGTGCTCTGAGCCTAGTCCCAGCTGTGGACTGGGGAAATGGGAAGGGGCAGGAGCCAGCTGTGCAGGGAAGGTGGGGGATAGATGTTGGGCACCAAGCCTAGTGCCAGCTGTGTGCTGGGGGAAGGGGCAGGAGCCAGCTGTGCAGGGAAGGTGGGGGATGGATGATGGGCACCGAGCCTAGTGCCAGCTGTGTGCTGGGGGAAGGGGCAGGAGCCAGCTGTGTGCAGGGGAGGTGAGCAGGAGAGAAGCACTGTGGTCACTTCAGATGCTAGTGCCACCCATTCTGCAACATCACAAGGCAGCCCTATGCCCTATTGGCAAGTGCCCTACCGTGCCCTGTCCACTCAGAGGAAGCTCCATGAGCCCAGGCCTGTGGGAGAAGGGGAGAGGCTGGCAGCAAGTCTCATACAGCAGCCAGCCCCCATGTGTCCCCACTCCAGCAGATATAAATTCTGGTAGAAATCTTTGTGGGCACGTGAGCCTGTTTGTCTGCCCTCCCATGTGTCACTACTGCACTCTCTGAACATAAGAATAAACACAAAACCTGGGTGCACTGAATGGGGAGTTTTATTCTATATAGCTACTGCCTGGGCCCAGTTCAGGGAAGTCATGCCCCACTAGGGGGCCTGGCACCTTTGATCTAGTGTTCTGGTATCATCCCTTCTCATTATCATCGGGAGTGCCATGGGTGAGATGGTGTGAGCCAGGGTATCCTTCTTTGCTGCCACTTATATAAAGGGTTTTGGTCATTTTCAACACACATAGAAGACGGGTTCCAAGTCTACAAATTCCACTGATGCCAGCCCTATTGACTTCAGTGGGACTGCTTCCACTGCAAACACTGTACCCATCAGTAAAGGGATTGCAGGAGTGGGCCCCAGGACTGGAAATGTTTGCTCTAAATGAATGTTTGCGTAACCTTTGGGTGGATGGGCTACAATTCATTCAATTGCCCCTTTCCAGTGCCTAACAGAAATAAACCCCAACTTATATGGAGAAGCAGCTGGAGACCCAGGATTTAGTCTGTAAGGGACTCACAGCAAAGATTGCTCAGAGGTACCACCACGCATTAAAATACTACTAAGAACAAACATAACAATGAACTTTATTTTAATAAATCTTATCCTAAGAAAACAAAATGAATTTAAACAGACCAGTCCCCACAGAAACACCGTGAGAAAGATAACCGAGAGTCCCAAAGTCTAGGTGGAGTTCACCCAAAATCTCAGCTACAGTCTCAGGTCAACTCTAAAGGTGTGAGTGGAAAGAAGTAGCTATCCTCTTCTTCTTTGGTTGCAGGAATCTTCAGTAGAATTCCATGCAGCCTTTTCTTTCTCCTCTGGAACCAGCACCATCCGGTCAGATTACTGGTTAACCAGCCCTCAGTCATATATACACGTGCACTAACTCTGCTGCAGGAGACTCCATAGGAGGGAGAAAACATCTTGCTGTGCACTCCTGGCTCAACTTCTTTCATGAATACTGAATACATGGGCTCTTCTCACTGCAGCTCCTGCCTGCTGTGGGAGTGCTCTGTCTCATATGATCTGACCACACCAACCGGAAACCCTGTGGAGCATGCTCAAAATGCTACCACTCCCTGTTTCCAAAATTTCTGGTTGTGGGCAGCTTATCTGCCCAGCATCAGTAACCCACCCTCAATGGATCTCCGAAAGAGTTAGCGTGTTTGGGCATATGTGTTACATTTGCTCTTAGAACTCACTGCCGTAAATTAATCTATTGGCTCAGTGTGAGAATTCTCAAATAGGCCGGAGATGGACAATTTAATGAGACACCTGGTCAGACCTTCCAATGCTGAAATATATCTATTAATTGCTACAAAATCAGCAGATAATTGAAACAAACACTTACTGCACAACAAGAGTACTGTGCAATAAATAAAAATCAATGCACAAAAATCAACTGCCAATTTAAAATCCATAAAATCAGTTAAGGAAGCATGTGTTCACAATATATAGCCCTGAGCCTGCAATCAAGTCAATTTCATGGTTCCTTGCACGTGCAGAGTCCCATTTATTTCAGTTGCTGGCCACAGACCTAGTTGTAAGGACTGGGCATAAATGATCCTCCTTCTCCAATTCCTAATTTTCATACCAAATCATGGCTAACCTGTAGTTAAATAATGTATCAGGAACTTTTTCTCAGTTTATATAAGGAGCCATTTTCTGGAAATATGTATCTCAGAAATCCTGGGAGAGAGGCAAGGAAAAAAATGGGCTTCAAAGATTTTGTTGTTTTCTCTTAGGAAAAGAGACAAAGTATTCCCTTAGGTTTTAATAACTATTGTTTTTACTGGGACTGGAAAACAAGAAACTGACTTAAAATTCTGATTAGAATATTTTAATGATTTAAAAATATTGTAAAGAAATTTGTTATCAAGTTCATGAGACTCCAGCTGCATGTGAACACAGAGGGACCTGTACGCATTTGTGTATGTCATCTCTTTACTCCATTGGTAGCCAGGCAGAATTGTGTAGTTATTTTTGAGTGTCATTCCCAGAAGTACGTGGAAAGGGTCAGTGCTTAATTTGTGCCAGGATTTGTTAGGACTGAGCCCCGGCACCTCTAGTCTTGGCATTTCATAGCCCAGGCACCTTTGGGCTTGCTGCATCACCTATAAATGTAAAAAAATGGCTTGAATCCTAGTACCTCTTTCATTACAAACTAATCCCTGGAAGGGGGTTATACTCTGAGTCTGACAAGCAGTCATCCATCACACTAGGAGGAAGAAGTTGGATGAAGGTGGTGCTCTGTGAGTGCAGGACCTGTTTCTATTCCTTTGTTTGGTCATGTCTCTGAGCAGAGGTCCTCTGGACAGTGTCCAATGACTACTTTGAGACGCAATGGATGCTGTTAGAGGTGCTTTGCTCCATGTCACTTTTCAGTTACCTGATTTTTACCCAATAACCTCCCATCCTTGTGGTTTTTTTTCAATTATTATCCCTTGCAATTACTTGTGTTCTGGATTCAAGGGCTTCTTTCCCCTCAGCCAAGGGGAATAGCCTTTTGCTATGTGAGTAGTCTTAGATCTGCCATCTCTGAGAACCACACTTCTGCAACAAGCAAAGCTGTGTTTTACAGACAACAATCTCCTTCACTACATAACCAGAGCACCATCTATCTTGTGTACTGAATGAGGCAGGGATCCAGTGGGAAAAATAGAATGTGATTACGGAGAGAAATAAAGACGGTGTTATAACACAATCACACAAGAGGGGCAAAATAAGATTGCACAAGCAACCTGGCATTTACTAACTTTTGCTGTCTTAATGTTTTCTTTACATTGGGGTTTTTTTTGGGGGGTGGGGGTATAATTTCTTAGTTTTATTAAAGAGCAAACTGAAATTCCTAATCTGGCATCATAGTGACCGGCTCCATGGGTCCTCAGCAGTATTGAAACCTTCAGCTTTACCTCACAAACCTTTGTCACTTGAGCTAATGGAGTAGCAGGTAGAAACAGTGCATTATCATCCTTTATGTGTTCCAGCACTAGAGGGAAGAGGATCACTTTGCCAGTGGGTTTCAAGATATTGGCAGGCCGCAGACGAATGGTGAGACTCAGATGTCTTCAATTCTATTCCAGGCTCTAGAAGGGTGTGTTCTAGTGGGCATGGACTCTTTTGTCCTTTCCCCCCATGCCTGACCCCCTTCTGTCTCGAGCCCTCAACTCTATCCCTGCCCCAGTCCTGTCTCTTCCCTACCCTGACTCTTTGTCTTATTTCCAGTCTCTGTTCCTCAGGCTTCTTATCCTACTTTTAGTATCCTTGCCAGAAAGTCATAGACTTACCTCTCAGGACCACCTGTCTCAATAGCCTCTTTCAGTGCAGTTCCCCCAAGTTACTTCTAGTCTCGCCAGTCAGTCCCAGTCCCACTGTCATTATCCCTAGTTCCTTGTCTCCAGTCTCTTTGCTCAGTCAAAGCGTCTGACAAGGTGGGATTTTCTCCCATGAAAGCTCATGCAATAAATAAATCTGTTAGTCTTTAAAAGTGCCACAGGACTCAGTTGTTTTTCTTGCTCAGTCATTCCATTTTCCTTCCTATGCCCCAATCTGTATTTCTCCTCTCCTAGAAGTCCCTGGTTTCCACTCCAGTCACCCTCTCCACTCCTCCAACATGCCCTGCCCCCATTGGGTCCCAGACCCCCTCACTGGACCTCTCATCCAATCTCTGTCTCTGCCTCCTCCAGCTCCTTGCTATTCCTTTCATCCAGTCTGTGTCTGTGCCGCTCCCAGCTCCTATCTGTTCCCTTCAGCCTCCTTCCCTAAACTCTGGCTCATGTCCCCTCTGTGTTCAAGTTAGGCGGCTTCCTCTCCTGGGCTGCCTGGTTCTAGATGGGGATGGGGAGAATTGAGAGCACAGGAGAGACAGCCTTCTGCTCCAAGTTCTGGTGCCGTGCCTGGTGTGGCGGATTCCCAGAAATGTAAATTGCAATTACATGTATGCATTCAGGAGAGGATAGATTTTTTGATGCAGACAGATTTCTGCACAAGCCACCTTGCCATGCTGTATTTAAATAGAAATTGCCAGTTATGCAGTGCAGACACTTGTCCTGTAGGCTCTAAGATGAGCCAGGACTGAAAGTCAGCTCCCTGGAGATGAAAGGCTAGCACTAGTTCTGGTAACAGCAAACCCTATATATTATCTGTGATAATTCCTGTACATTCATATAACATACTGGTATATTAAATCTTGTGGATACTTTGATGGACTAAGATTTTTGAAAGAACAACATAAGTCCTATGGCACCTTAAAGACTAAAAAGTTTCTTTGGGCATAAGCTTTCATGGGCTGCGATCTACTTTGTCAGATGCATAAGATTTTTGAATTTCTATTATAATTTTAATTTTTGTATTCCATGCACTTTCTGGAACTGGAAGCATGCGTTTGAAATTAGGAAAGTGTTAACATTTGACTGGAATTTTAGTTTAATTTTTTTCAAATTGTCGATTATTCCCATCTCTCATTTCCTTGTACATCTTGTCTTTTTCTTCTCTTCTTTTAGATTTAACTTTACTCAAGTCAGGTGTCCCATTGAACTCAGTGGAGCTACTCACATGAATAAAATTACACATGTCTAATTTATACAGTATTGAGGAAATATGTCAAGCTATTAAAAGCAGAGACTGCATTTGGGGTATATTGCCACCATCAAGCACATCTTCAGTGCTTAAATAATACATGATCAAGATAAAATGGATCTGTACATCATATGCAAGCCATTTAACATAAAATGGGGAGAAAAAGTCATGAATTATTTTGGAACTGAATCTACTGAAGGTGTCTATATTGCATTTCATAGAGGGAAGGGAAACTGCCTTTGAGTCAATGGAAGACCCCACTAAGTTCAACTATGATTTTAAATTCATTTTAAAAATCACCTATGCAGAAAATGGAGTAGTCAGTCATTCTCTCAGAGAATTGAGAGGTTAAGCAAATGTGTAACTTTAAAAGCTATGTTGTTTTCTGTTCCACAGCTTTCAGATGCCCTAACCTTCTTAATCACATAGTTGAAAGAGAGTGGGCTGCAAATCACAAGTGTATTTTCCCCATCCTTTTATAATTAAGGTTTCTTCTAAGTTACCTAGTCAGCTAGCTTTTTCAGGAGTGCTTTTTTTGCATAATCATCTTTTGTTCTCCCTGTTTCTTCTATTGTTTCTGATCACTAAAGGCTTAAGGTGAAACTAAGGGACAAGTCAGTCCACTTCTGAATGATGTTTTTGGTGCTGAAAAATGTATATTTTTGCAGCACACCTTTATATCTTCTTCTTACCTATGTGCCACTTTAGAATTTAATAGTGAGCAGGAAGGACACTCCAAGTCATTTTAGTTGGTAAAAACATGGGGTTTTGTTTCTTGTTTTATTACATATTTCCTGACTTTGTGTGGCTTTCTTTGTTTGTTTGTTTGATTTTTTTTTTTTTTTTTTACAGCTCTTACAGATGAGAGATCCTTTGCCTTCCCTGTGAAACACAGCTCTTGGATTAAAAAAAAAATGGAGGCAGTCAACAGGACCCACTTGGGCCATTTCTTTAGCACTGCATGTTTGTTTTCAGCTGTATTCACCGTTTGTCTATAAGATGGAGTTCAGAAAGTAGGAAATGGAAGCAGATGTTCTCAAAGTTCAAGCCAATATGTCTCAGTGGACTACCAATGATCCAGCAATACTGGTACCATCTCCTAGCAAAATCACTGAGAAGGCCATGTCCTTTTTGCCTTCGGATCAGATAAACAGCACAAATGACTCATTCAGTGAGCAGTTTACACCCTTATGCTACTCAGCAGACAGCAGTGTGATGGGCAATAAAGGCAGCTCATTATTAGATAACTGGTTCCATCATGGCCAAGCTTTTCAGGATGCAAAGCAACTAAATTATTTGGACAACTCTGCTCCTTTTCCTCATTTGTTGTCATCCGGTGTAACTCAGACTGGAATTCTCCAGACCAGTAAAAGTTGTGACTTGAAAACACTCAGTCCTCCTCCTCCTCCTCTTATAAATCAGGAAATCACAGACTGCAGAAACATGGAACAGGTGGGTTTGCTTTAAGTATTTGTTGCATTTAAATGGAGTATTAACACATGTAGGTTTTCACAAATAACCTAATGCATTGCCCTAGCAAGGAACAGGTCTTTGAATTTTTGTGAGAGGCTTTCATGGCAATGCCAGGATGTGGAATGTGACCTTGGGTCTGATTATGCTGTTTTAAAGCCCTCAGTGCAGTAAAATGCTGCTCCGTTACAATGATTTGTAGTAACAAATTCCTTTTTTTCAAAAAACAACTCATTGTGGTCACTCTTTGTTCCTGTAGTTTTGATGTTTGCTCCTCTCTACTTCTCTCCCTTAGGAAGAATTCCATTCTTTGGTAGCTCAACATCATATATGTGACAATTATGTGAGAAACCAAAGTTTGGGATTTTTTTTTAAAATGATTACTATCTTCTTCCTGACCTATACCTTTCTTCTTTTCTTTTCATAACTTTTGTGTCCTTTCCCTCCTTTTTCTTCCCTTTTGACTGTCCCTTTTCTCTTTTAGATGCAGACAGACAGCTGGACAAGCATAGCTCTGCAGTCTGCATGGTCTCCTGCACCAAAGCAGTTTGCTGTACAATGTCTCTAAATACCAGTTAAAATTTCACTGCGAACACCACCTATAACGGACAACATATTATTTGAAATATAGGGTATGTTTACACTGGGAAACTACAGCACTTCCCAACCATTGTGCCACTGGACACAGCAGTGGCAGAAGCAGCAATGTTGATGAGGCACAGATTTTATTTTACTCCTGCCACCTCAGCAGATGTCTGGTAACAAACCAATGTTGGGAAAATGCTAATGTAGACAAGGCCTTAGTTGAAGACTATGTCTAGTAGATGAATGGAGTTTGTTGGGGCTTTGTGTAGTTATTTAAAATTAGGCTGCAGTGTAGAGGATCTGCAGTATTTTCTGTGAGCTGTAAACTTATCCTCAGGTTTACTGTCAGGTAATTTAAATTTGGCAGAAGATCCTGGAGATCCTATATTTTCCTGTAGCTCCTTGCCTGTCTTTTTAATGCTTGTTGTGCTAAATTCCAAAGGGGTAGCTATGTTAGACTAGTTCAGCAAAACAAATGAATGTGGTGGCACTTTTAAAGACTAACAAATTTATTTATCACATGAGCTTTTCTGGGAGAAAATCCCGTTTCCCCAGATCCTTGAAGTTCCCCATCTTCAAGCGTCTGACAAAGTGGGATTTTCTCCCATGAAAGCTCATGAGATAAATAAATTTGTTAGTCTTTAAAAGTGCCACCAGGCTCCTTATTTGTTTTTTTGTGCTAACGACTCCTACAGAGAAAAAATATCTTTGGGTGACGTTTGTATATGGTGCTTCCTCTGCGAGGCCAGAAGGGGCAGCAGGGGAATGAAGCTGATACTCTC
>VOCT01039586.1:0-32678 GCA_007922175.1 Pelusios castaneus
GTAAATGAGACTTCGAGTACATTTCTTTTTCCTTTTTATTTAAAGCTTGGAAAGGTATTTTCTTTCCACAAATCCACTCAGGAAGCTGGGGCCTATTATTATTTTTTGTAATGATATTAATATATTTTAGAGTGCCCTTCCTTATTTTATTCTCCTGTTAATGAGAGAAGAAGGTGGTCCGTGCTCCTCGTTCCCTCATTCTTCCCCTCTCCCCTTTTCCTATACAGGAGTTGGGTGAAAGATCGTTCTGACGCAGTCAGTCAAAATAATTACCAGGTATTACATGGCGTGGGTCAGACAAGAACCAAGAAAGGGGTTGGAGTAGCTGGTTAGATGCCTAAGATCTTCAACTGCAAATTTCTACTCTGCCGAAACAGAGGCTCCAAGGACAGCTCTAATTTCTACCGACAAATGAGCAGCCTGAAACCCGGGGACTACCTCCGTGTATTATTGTTCAGACACACACAGTGAAAGGGAGTCGCTTTCTGAACTCAGCTCAGAAATCTTCCCCTGCACAGACTGAAAAGTTTCTTCCTGGTGGTGGCGCTCTCACTCCACAGTCAGCAGAACGGACACAAAATATCTCTCCTCATCCACACTGCACGCAGCTGTAAGAGGAGAGAGAGGCTCAGTGATTCCATTTCCCCCTGGGGAGCGCAGGAAGCAGATGCCCAGGGGATATTTGAACAAAGGAAGAAGAAGAAGAAGCAAGTGCATCCGCTCTCGCTCTGTTGTTCCCCCACAGTGACTCACCAGAGCTTGCCGATCAGACACCCTCCGCTCTAAAGACTCCCTTCCTTTCATGCTAGAAGTCAAGGTCCAGAGTCCCGAGTGATGAGCAATGGGAATGATTGGAAGGGCCTGGCCTATAACTTACCAGTGACCTATGGATGAAATTCACTCTTGTGAAAAGCCATGACATTCATCCTACAGTGCAGAAAGGTCCCTTTTCACCAAACTAAGCAATTTCACTCCTACGTTCTTTCCAACTATACAGCACAATGCAGAAACTTTCCCTAAGCATCTTCGCACAACTTGTTTCCAGACTAATTTTCCAGTATCTCATGAACAAGGGGTGCCTCAGTGAGCTAAAAAGATCTTAGTTCTTAACATTGCAATCAACATTAAAAGTGCTGATGGGTGATGCAGAGACATGATGAGAGAGAGAGAGAGAGAGAAAGAAAGAGAAATCTGGTAGTTTTATACTTCCAAGTCTAATGAGGACAATATATTCAAAGGGAAGTCTAGGTGTTAAGATTAAACCCTCAGACCTCCCTTCTCTGTATTTACAATTCTATACAGTGTCACACTCCTGCTAGGTGTCCCTTATATTTTCCCCACCCCTTGTCCTATGCAAATGAGTTCCCCGGGGCCCTATTCATAGCCCAGTCCCCGTCACTCACAGAACTCAGAGCCAAGCCCTGGGACTTCAGCTTGCCAACTGCCCACCTGGGAAACCAGCCCGTCAGCTGCCTACATGGCATCTAGTCTGATCCTTGCCTTCCTCGCGCTTCTCCCAGCAGGTAAGAGCTGAATCTCAGCTCCAGCTGATCGCCCGGTACTACATGTTCCCTAATAACAGCCCCTCTCGTAATCAGTGAAGTATTTCCTCTTTTTCTTCTCCCTTCTACAGGTGTCTATTCACAGATTACCCTAGTAGAGTCTGGAGGGGGGATCAAGAAGCCCGGAGAGACCCTCAAACTGACTTGCACGGTGTCCGGATTCTCTCTCACTAGCTACGGGGTGAGCTGGGTCCGTCAGCCAGCCGGGAAAGGGCTGGAGTGGGCTGGAGCAATCTGGAGTGGTGGAGGCACTAACTATAATGATGCTTTGAAAAATCGCCTCACTATCACCAGAGACACCTCCAAAAGCCAAGTATAACTGGAACTGACAGGCCTGCAACCCGGAGACACCTCCGTGTATTACTGTGCGAGAGACACAGTGAGGAGAAACTTAATGAAGGCAGAACCAAAACTAATCATCCAGCGTGTCTGGGTGAGACTCAGCCGGCAGCAGCTGCCACCACAAAGTTCTCTCTGCTTGGTTAGCTGTGCTTCGTCCAGGCTCCAGCAGTGTCATCACTGCAATAGGGCACAGGGGATGCTGCCCTGAATGTGCCCAGAAATGCCCCGAGTCCCGCCGAGGAGCTGGAGCTGGGACAGCAGTTCTATACACTGAGCCGAAATAGTGAAAGGGCGATTCACCATCGCCAGAGGCAATTCCAACGAGCTGCTGTATCTGCAAATGAGCGGCCTGAAGGCCAAGGACAGTGCTATGTATTACTGTGCTCGAGATAGTAAGGGGAAGCCTGTGAGCTCAGACAAAACCCTGTGATTTAATTCATGGTTGGGTTCAATTTATAGCGAAACCTGGTTGAGTGGTAGCTAAACAAGAGGAAAGATCTCTAGCCAGACTGCTAGAATCTAGAGCCCCGCTATCACGTCAATTATGGTGCCTACTGCAAGGCAAAATCTGAGCCCTTATATGAATAGGACATTGATTCAGATCAAACATTCAACAAGGGATTCCAATCCACAAGTGCTAGGGCCCTGAGTGTGCTAAAACTTCTTGGAGAGCTAAGTATCTCAGACACTCTGAATACCGCATGTCTGGATCTTATATATGCCAGCCTCCATGTCTAAAATCCTTTCTGCAAAATATTTACCCCCAATCACCATGCAACAATCACTGAGATCTCTGAGCAGCCATTAGGAGCATGGGGCTTTAACAATGGGAAATCGAAAAATGTCACAGAGCCTTTTTAGCCCATTTAATTTTCTCAGCAGCGTCCTGTAGCAACTCTTTTATAGGAAGCTGCAAAAAAGTAAGCTATTGTCCATTAGTCTCCTGCTACAGAAAGAATTTAGACTAATTTTAGAGAGTCTAGGGCAGGACAAGAAAAATGATAGAGGGCTATAAAAATGGTTTATGAGGAGTGGTTGAGAGAAGTAGGCTTGGTTAGTCTGCAGAAGATAAGGGGGGGCTATTATATCAGACTTTAAGTACATGGGGGTAGGGAGATTTTTAAGGAGCATGGACATTGGCTGGTTTCAGTGACAGCAGACGACAGAATTAGCAGCAATGTCCTCAAGGAGGGTGGTAAAGCACTGGAATGGGTTACCTTGGGAGGCGGTGCAATGTTCATCCCTAGAAGATTTTAAGCTGCGATTTGACAAAGCCCTGGCTGGAATTATTTCCTTGTAATTGGCCCTGCTTTGAGTAGGGTGTTGGTAAGATCATTAAAACAACAAAAACAATTATAGTAATTCATAGAGTTTATAAACCCATCACTGCTTCTCTGTTTCCGCATTCTGATACAGAGTGGAGATTTTAAATATTATAAGTAATGCAAATATGCAAACCTAATGGGATTTGGAAACCTAACAGTAGGGAAAGGGATGGAATGGATGGGAGGTATCTGGTCAGATGGGGGCACTGCATATAACGAGGCTCTCAAAAGTCGTCTCAGCATCAGCAGAGAGACATCCACACAGCCAAGCATACCTGCAACTGAGCAGCCTGCAACCTGGAGACACCTCTCTGTGACACTGTGTCAGATACAGACACAGTGATGCGAAGCCTATCAAAGCCAGCACTAAAATTAATGGTGCAGAAAACCAGCCTTTCTGTGTGAGTGGCAAGGAACAGCATCTGCCCACAATGTGTCCTTTCTGCTTCGTTAGTTATTGGCTCTATTCTGTCTGAGTGGCAATGTGAATTCAGTGGTCTGGATTAAACAAATCCTGTTTTACCACTGGATTAAATTAGAAGACCCTTGCAGGCCTTTTTGACCCTTATTTCTATGATTCTATGGCAATGTAGAAGGAATTACAAAATAATTACAAAATAGTGTATCAGAAATCCCTGGGTTGGTGACATAACACGGGAACCCTGATTCCCAGGCCCAGCTCTGGAAATTTCTTTACAATATCTCCAAGAGATGAAGCGAAAGACTACTCAAATCCTGTTACTAAGTCTTCTGCTATAATTAAGACTACTGTCTCCTACCGGAACAGTGAAGAACACCTGAAAGTCTTAATATTCGGCCACTATCACATCACTGCTGGCAGGAGAACAAAAAGATTTATGGCCTATATGATAAAGTCTATCTGAGCTGTTATCTGAACAAGACATGTATGTATCTTTTGATGGATCCAGATGTTTCTAGCACAGATAGCTGGATGGTTTACTTTTACAGTTTAATAAAAAAAAATACTCTTTGAATTTCAAAGATCATTAAGAAGGCTGGGCACTACTTGTAAATTTCTCTCAATCACAGCAAGCAATATTTCCTCTGTAGGACTCTCCTCCATAAATCTCTCTGAATGAATGAATGAATGAATGAATGAATGAATGAATGATAACCAACTCTCAAACAAGGAATTTTACGCAATCTAACATGCGGAAGAGATTCCAAATATGACTTTTCCCTCCAAAATGAGCAGCCAGAGAATGTATGAAATCATGTTGGGCTACTGTATTGCTATTATAGGCAAAGTGTTCTAATACTATGGAATGGGAGACAGAATGGAACCCTAAAACTGATCAGATTAGATTAGATTTCATAGATAGAGAAAGAGATAGCAGGACTGAATAAATAGAAAGATAACAGCGCAGGTTAAATCTGGCAGATTTTACTTCTAAATGCAAATACGACAGTATAAATATTCAAAGAGAAGCTTGTGCATTAAGATTGAAACTTCAGCTCTCCGCGACACTTCATTTACAATATGATATAGTGTTACACTCTTGCGAGGTCACCACTTATATAATTATTCCCACCCCTTGTCCTATGCAAATGTGGGTCCCAGGTCTCTGTTCATAGCCCAGACATAGGTTGCCAAAGCTGTTTCCCCACTCTGGCACTTCAGGTGCAGAAGGTGAGGGCCTGCAAAGGCCTTAAAAACACTGGTCCTAAAGCCTTGTCCTAAAACTCTCCAAAGCTACCAATTCCCTGGCTTTGGAGTGGTATTGCTGCCACCATCCAAATGCAAAACCTCTTGAAAACACAGGAAAGTGCACTTGGGAATTCCTCCCTGTGAGGTACCTTCAATCACCTCTATTCCTGTATCAGGAGAGCAATTGGACCCCAGCTGTGATATCAGCTGAAAAATGGAACTGATTTCCCTTTAGGAGCTGCCTGTGCAGTCTGAAGCACATGCACACAAAATCTCTTGCCATTTAGGACACAGAAACAAAACTTATGTTAAAAGGACAATTGTTCTTTAATTAAAAGGACAGCTAAGAAACACAGAGTTGCTTCTCTGGGATTTAACTTGGGTAGCCATAGGATGGGACAGGGGGAATACATGTGCTCAGCACAGAGGAATCCAAAAAAGAACCAAAACAAAGAAATACCTTGAACACGTCTAGCTAAACATTCCCTGTTCTACTCACCCATGATCAGTTACAGATCTAGGCCTTTCTTCCGCACGGATGTCCTTGGATTCATCCGGCCTGGCTGCCTGGCCTCCTCCTGCTCCTTCTAGGAGCTCTACTGCCACGAGACAGAAAACAGGCAGGGCAGCGATGCTACTTCAATTAAAAAACCTGCTCTCTCTTTCTATTGGCTCTCCTGGGACTTCTCTAGGACTCACTGTTAATCCTTTCCTTCCCAAGGTTACTACATAAGCTATTTATAGCCCTCACATACAGCACTGGGCTTCAGCTTCCCAACCCATATGAGGAACCAGCCCACTGGCTGCAGACATGGCATCCAGTCTGATCAGTACCATCCTCCTGCTGATCCCAGCTGGATATATTTTAGCGAAGAAGGAGCAGATACATCCACCTTCCCTTTTTGATGGCTCCGCCCCCCAACTTACTATGGCTTTCTCTTGAAATATTTGACGCCCTCCTCCCATTGAAAGGGGAAGCTAAGCCAATGAGGTAAGATCGGTGGGAATGTTGAGCCCTGAGTGAAAATGATGGACTGGAGGAGCGGGTCACAAATCTAGAGGTGACCTTTCCTCTCAACCCATTGATAATTCTCTGTGGCTGAAATTCACTCCTGTGAGGACAGCTTATCAGACAAGCTGATGGTCTTTCTCTATCCCACCTCCCTGAAGACAGTCACAACCCCACACAGCAGTTTAGAAGTGTGTAGTCTTGATTTCTCCCTTCTGTTTACATGTCAGCCACTGCCAGTTGGGTGGGATATAGGACTATTTTCATGCACTCTCCAACACCACCTCTCACATCTTAAGAAATAGGAGCTTCTTGCTGTTCCTATAGAGCCTCTGATTCTTGCCAATGTGCAGACTGGGGGGAGAATTCTCTGTGAATCAAATGAGCAGAGACCAAACAAGAATAACCTGACTGATGAAAAACAACAGAGTCCTGTGGCACTTTTAAGACTAACAGATTTATTTATCACATGAGCTTCCGTGGGAGATAATACCAGGACATAAACCACCAACATTTTGAATCTTCATCTTGAAGACAAATATGAGAAGACAGGTAAACATTTCCCTTCCAAAAACAATTCCCCTAATCCGCAAGAAGGGGCTCAGATAGACACCAAAATTCTCCACTAGAAGTCTCTATTTCACAGCAAAAGGGAGATTTTTTGAAGAAATGGAAACACTTGTTAAGTGCTAGCTCTAACACACTTACCCCTTATAGTGTGATGTGTGTCCTAGGCATGTTCATCCTTACAGTGTAACTGTGTATTGTCTAATGCAAAGTTCGCCATGTCAGGAATGCTCCTTTTGGATTGCTCATGACATACTGATCATTACTGTTATGGTAGCATGTTTCCTGCAACATCACACATATAGATTCTGCTAGGTCATGTCCCCAAATGTGTATCTCATATGGCTTGAATAGATCCAGATAGAAACATAGCTGAGGGTTCACACTGGGCAGCGACATGGACTGGCCTGAGCACCTCAAAAGCGGATGCTCATTTGACTCAAGTGAAGGAAATCATGCCCATTGCTGGGCATGGACTGTGGAGGAAACTTGTGAAAAGAGAGAGGCATTTCTGTCAGTTTTTGTTTTCAATTCTACCAATCTGATCTATAATAATTTAAAATTGTGCTGTAGTTGACAAACTAATTTGTCTGGTTTATCTAAAGTAGTGCATGTGAACTGAGTGTGTAGAGAGACCTCACTTAGAGTAACTGAGCTGGTGCAAATTAATTTCATTTATTAACTTATGGACAAATATAAATGAGATAGCAGGGTACAGTGTACTATATTAACCCTCTAAAGAGGCAGTTCCTGAGGTTGTATCTGGGACTGGTGATATTTGCTAGTGTTCAGTCCTATGAATAGGTGGCCAGAGGTGCCCCTTTTATAGCCCAGGGACTGGTTAGTCACAGGAGGCTGGGAAAGGGCTGACCCAGTAGTATGTGGCCCACACAGAAAAACAGAGAAAATCAGAGCCCAGGAGTGAGGGACTGGGATGATACAACTATACATCAATGCAGATCACAAAGCGGAATCTCACAGGTGTCCAAAGGCCTTTCACTTTCAATGGGCACAAAGTGACTAAATTCCCTGGGTATCCTTGAAACATGAACGGGAAAGAAGCTTGTGTTTCCATAGTATAAAAGCAGCTACATTGCTCCTTGCTTTCTCCCCTTAAATTTGCAAATGTCAGATGTAAAGGAACTTACAGGGTGCGATGTGCAGCAATGAACCATGTATAATTGTAATTTCATGGGTTGTTGCTTTTGAATGCAGAGGTGTTTGCTTAGGGTCAATCCCATGAACAAGTGGCTAGAGTTGTCCCTTCATTGGCCCAGGGACTGGTTATTCACAGGAGGCTGCGCATGAGTGGTCCACACAGAAAAGTAGAGAAAATTGGAGTCCAGGAATGAGAGATTAGAGTGATATAGCTATACACCAAATCTAAGCAGAAGCTCTGTTGACCAATAATGTGTCAGAGACACCTGCTACTTAACCTGTGTCTATTGACAAGTGTTCATTCTTATGTTCTGGGAAACATCTGCATTGGTTGTCCTTTAATTTTGGATCTTCTTGTGACATTCCCTTCCCAGAATCTGGTCTACGGTGTTGCTGTGATCCCCTAATCTCCACACCTTAACCCCAAATTAACCCTTCTAGCTACACCACCATCCACTCCTGGGTCAGTCTACACCAGCCTCCTGTGTGTATTCAGTCCCAGGCAGTGAACATGTGCTCTCCAGCCACTCAGGGGATGGTCCCACAGTGATTACTCCCAGGGCCCCAGATACCACAGCAGGAACTTCCATCCTGCAGGGATTGTGACCCTTTCCCAATCACTGTAGGCCTGTGGACTCTGATTCCCCCATTTATCAAAGAAATGGGTATGCTCAGCCTCACTCATCCAGTCTCTAAACTCATCTATCTTGATGATGGGATGCAGATGTACGCTCATTAGAGAGACCACTTTAGGGTGGATTGATTTCCCCTATCCACATGTCGGCAGACCTGGCCAGGACCCCCTACCTCGGCCACAACCAGTTGTAACAGGTTGGGTGAGGTTAAGACTGGGGTAGTGGCCATCTAGCCTGGGATGGAGAAAAAAGGCTGAAAGGGGCTTGGGAATGGGTCTGAGTGGCTGAGGAAAGGGGGAGAAGGGGGTAAGTTGTCACTTCTTTAACTTTAACTTCCAATTAGTCTGCTAATAAATTATTTCTATGCTGTGTTCCAAGAAATAATAAACCCTTCTGATTTCAGCACTGGCTAGTAATCACTTCTGACTGCAGAAGTGAAGCAGGTGGCCCTTAGGGGCATGGAGGAACTCTCCTGGACCACACAGGAGGAATCCTGCAGGGGGAGTTCCTGACAGAGCAGGAGTGCTGAACCCTCAAGGGTCAGAAGGAGGAGATAATTTTGCAAGTGTGCGGTGAGAGTCTAGGTGTTGCAGACCCCTCCCAGAGCTCTTTCATCCTGTCTGGCTGTGCCAAGAGAAGTCTAGACTAGAGCACGAGTCCTGTGAGATAGATTGTGTCCTCGCTGCTTTTATCCCGATATTTACAACCTGTCTTTATCTGCAGCTGTTCGGGCGCAGGTGCAGTTGGTGGAGTCCGGAGGAGATGTGAAGAAGCCAGGAGACTCTCTTCACCTCTCCTGCAAAGCCTCTGGCTTCACCTTCAGCAGCTACTACATGGGCTGGGTCCGACAGGCTCCCGGGAAGGGGCTGGAGTGGATCGCCTTGATTCACGGCTCTGATATACACCACAGTGACTCGGGAAAAGGGAGATTCACTGTCTCCAGAGATGACCCCAACAGCCTGCTGTATCTGCAGATGAGCAGCCTGAAAGCCGAGGACACCGCCCACTATTACTGTGCGAGATACACAGTGAAGTGGGAACAGCTGTAAGCTCAGACATAAACCTGTTGCGGTCAGTGGGGAAAGTTTCATGTGGTTAGACACTGACATACAGGCACTGGAAACTCAGACACATTCATTTCAAGCTGTGTGAGCTACATCTAGCTTTACGGAGAGCACAGGTTCCGAACCGGAATGTAAGTGACTGAGAAGGGCTGAACCGATACCCCCACCACACACACACACAATATTTAAAATCAATATTATGCTCAAGTAAAGGCTCCCATTGTACCCGGCTTAACGTCTGCGTGGATAAAGTGCCGCAAAAAATTCCAGAGCAACATCTTGTGAACCAGGACTTGACATTAGGGATCATTGTTTCTTTCTAGAGTATTTGCTGAGTGTCTTTAATCATCTGATTGAATCCCTTCCCTACAAAGTGTAGCGCCTATATGGGTTTCACCAAATAACGCCATCCATTCAAGATAGGGCCACGTCACATAACAGATCTCTCCTCCCTCCAGCCTCTTGTTTCGATATAATTCCAGTTATCTACCTGTACTTAATTTACACCCTTACGTCACCCAGGGAGGAGGGAGTTGAAAGTGGCTCTCAGCCTCTGTCCCAGGTAGATGGACTTACCCTACCAATGGCACAAATGAGCATCTTCCCATACTAGTTATTAATATTTTACCAGATGATATTGCAGAAGAAAATCAATAGATCAAACTTGCCCAGGGAAAGGCTTTGTCTCTCAGAAATATAGGAGGTAAGTGCCACCTAAATCTTGTGTTGAGGGACTATGTAAACCGCAAGGGGTACTACTCTGGAGTCCTGCAGGTCCTTGTGGACCATCACGGAATCTTCCAGAACATCTAGATGGGCTGGCTGGGGAAGGCGCACGACACACGGATCCTGCACAACTCTGCCCTGTACAGGCGCATGCAGGCGGGCACCTTCTTCCCCGTCCACACCACCATCATCAGGGACATGCAGGTACCAGTCCTGATCCTCTGAGATGCCGCCTACCCCTTGCTCCTCTGGCTGATGAAGCCATACACGGGCCTCATGGATACCAGCAGGGACGTCTTCAATCAGAGGTTCAACCGGTGCTGCAGCATCATCAAGCATGACTTCAGTCATCTCAAGGTCTGCTGGAGGACCTTCCTGACCAGCCTGCAGCTTCCAACCTCCCAGTGGTCATCAACGCATGCTTTTGCCTGCACAACCTCTGCGAGCTGTGGGGGGAAAGGTTCCCCCGTCCCTGGGAGGCTGAGGCAGAGCGGATTGCTGTGCAGTACAAGCAGCCCGAGGACAGCCTGCCCCAGACTCAGTGGGGCCAGCGGAAAGCACAGCTCATTCAGGACGTGCTGAGGGCCCACTTCAACAGAGCAGAGCACTGAGGGGTGGGCCTGCTGTCAGTCCTCATCACCTCCACCATCTGCCCATGCCTGCCCCCCACCCCCACGCACGACTCTCACCCTGTCACCACACCAGTAAAAAGCATGACACACTGTATAACAGTGCAGGATGTTTATTTAGAGGGGAGAAATGGGGGTTGGGAGCTGCAGGGGTTGGGAGGTTTGGGGAGAGTGAAGAGGGTTGGGGTGAGTGAGGGTGGTGGGGGGGACTGAGGAGGGTCAGGGGGAGTGAAGAGGGGTGGTGGGCAGGGCTGGTACTAGTGGTCTCCAGAAGGTAGGTCCCAGGCTTGCAGACATCGGCCCCGGGTCCTGGCCCACTGGCGAGGAGGACTGCCTCTGGGGCACAGGGCAGGGTTCTGAGAGAACAGGCTCTCCTCCAGGTGTTCCAGGGACTGGGTCTGCCACTCCATGAGGTCAAGCATGTGCTCAAGCAGCCTCTGCTCGCCCCCAGAGTGGGCATCCTCCTGCTCCTCCACCTGCTCCAGGACCACAGCCTCACTTCACCACAGGATCTGACCATTAGGCAAACTTGGCTGTTTGAATGTTCTCAGTACACTGCACCTTGTATGAAGTACTCACCATGGAATCAAAGAATCCTAGCATATGACCTTTAGAATGGACCTGAGGAGGTCCCCAAGTCCAGCCCTGCTTCTCCAGTGGTTCTTGCCTTTACCTTCAAAGTACCGCCCTGAGTCTGGGGACCTATCACTGCTCCTCTTTCAAAGAGAAGGGACCAAGGCCCAGAAAATGAAGGCTGGGATTTTCAAATGGGAAATTCAGAATCTGGATGGGCCTGTGGAGCAAAGATCTCCAGGTGATTGAATAAACCCCACTTAGACAAAGTGCCCGGAGAAATTAGTTAGTCTTTAAGGTTCCACAGGACTCTCGTTGCAGGGCACAGCTGGGGCTTTCAAGAGTGATACAACAGTATGAATGGGATGTGCAACTTGACTGGGAATGGCGATAGGAATGTGTACAGGAATTCGAATATCAGTGGTGAATAATTACCTCCCTTGTATGCTGCCTGAATCCCCTCTCTGCTCTCCTCTAACGAAGGAGTCCCAGACACAGCTCTCTCGGCACACTTATCTCTAGGAGGCGGTACAGGAAAACTTTCACTCTTTCCTCACTCTTTCCCCATATCTTTTCCCGTCGTCTGCACCCCCAACCAGATTCCCAGACATGCTCAACAGCACGAGTTACCCTTTAAGACCGCGTCCCCTGTGTCATGTCATGGCTCATTTCAATTGGATTAGTCACTCCTAGGAAGAGGCTTCCGTCCCAAATCTCTGTGAGCGCTCTGGGAAATTTCCATCTCCAGAGGCTGTCCCAGCCCATTGGTCGCTGGGACAGGACCCTGCCCAGCCACTGACCGGACATTCCATGGCCCTTCCGCCTATGGGAGCGGCACCCGCGTCTGTATGTCGGTGCCCCCATCACATCAGTGTTAAATAACCCAGTACTCAGTTGGGTGGGAGGAAATATTCTAACATTCGGGAGTTTATTTTCCGCAGGGGTCCAAAAATGCGGTGAGGGTCCCAGCGACCTGCGCCGGGCGCTGTACAAACACACCGGACGGGCCACTCTGAGTCCTGCACCCTGAGCCTAAGAAGAGTTAATCAGATAACTGGGGGAGGGGACCGTGCTTCTCTTATAACGAGGAAAATATGCAAATAGAGAGAGAGTTTCCTGTTTAAATCGGTGCCGCCTTCTGCCCAGACTGCACCCGGAGACACACCCAGCAGCCCCTGTGTCCGGGCAGTTACCAGCCAGCCCCGCTGCGGACTTTCCCCACAAACACCAGGAAAATGAGATTTTTGCTCCCTGTGATTTTCGCTGTGGCGGCTCTGGAAGGTATTTTCCTCCTCTGAATAACGCGCAGAGTTAGGACTGGATTGTGTCCTCGCTGCTTTTATCCCGATATTTACAGCCTGTCTTTATCTGTAGGTGTCCGGGCCCAGATCCAGCTGGTGGAGTCCGGAGGGGACGTCAAAAAGCCCGGAGACTCTCTCCGCCTCTCCTGCAAAGCCTCCGGGTTCACCTTCAGCAGCTACTACATGAGCTGGGTCCGACAGGCTCCCGGGAAGGGGCTGGAATGGGTCGCCTATATAAGCGGTAGTGCGGGTACTATCTACTACCTTGATTCAGTCAAAGGGCGACTCACCATCTCCAGGGATAACGCCAAGAGCGAGCTCTACCTGCAAATGACCGGCCTGAAGGCCGAGGACACCGCCCGCTATTACTGTGCGAAAGACACAGTGACACCAGCCTTACCAGGGCTTGTGCAAAAACCCGGACTGCGGAATCACCTTTCGCCGCGCGGGGGCAGCAGCGACACGAACAGATTCTGAGGCTGAGAAAGGAAACGCGGCAACTGTGACAAACCTGCCCTTAGTTTCAGCTCTTCCCTTCCCTAGCAGTGCTTCACCTTCCTGCATAGAGCCCGCTGCCTGCGCGGCCAGAGACCTCTAGCTTCCTCTTTGATTCTCTGCTCCGGGCTGAGTGAGTCCGGCTGTGAATCACTCTCCCCCGGTGGAGGGGCCACATTGGCTGTGCTGGGGCTTGTCTCAGGGCCACATTCACAGCACAGGGTCCGTGAGTTTAAAGGCCACAAGGGCATCGCGGGACTGACCCGGAGCGCACGTGACAGACTCTCATAGGGCTGGTGTGCTCTGGACGCTATTGGCAGAACCAGACCAAAAGAACGTGCCTTGGAAGGCGTCTGCCACCCCAGGGCTCTCCCGACACCGGCAAAGTTGTGTCCTGACCCCAGAGGGTTCAGCACTCCTGCTCTGTCAGGAACTTCCACTGCTGGACTCCAGGCGGGATCCCTGAGAATTTCTCCATGCCCCACAGTCAGAAGTGATTACTATCCAGCATTGAAGTCAGAAGTGTTTATTAGTTCGTCATATCACAGGGAAAAGGCTCTGCTATCAGACCAATTAGAAGTCACAGAAGCAGCCACCTGGGGAGCCCCATTATCCAGGTTCCTTCCCTGCCAGCCCCAGTGAGGCACTGCCCTCTTTCCTCCAGCCATCCCCAGATCCGTGCCTTAGCCCAGTGGTTCCCAACGTTTTTGGCTTGAGGGACATAAATCTAATTTTTACAATCCTGAAGGGCCACCAGTCTATTTAATTAAAATGAATTCATTCAATTTTAATTAATTAAAATAAAGTAAGTTTTAATTATAATTAATTACTTAATTAGTGTTTAATTAATTCATTTTAATTAAATAGACTGGTGGCCCTTAAGGTTTGTAAAAATTATATTTTTGGCCCTTGAGCCAAAAAGACTTTTTTAAAATAAAAATTAAAGGGCTGGATGCCCATGAACACCCTGAGCCTCCCCCACCTCGCGGGTGGGCCCAGACAGGCACCCCGCCCCAAGGAACTGGGCTGGGCTCTCTTCCCCAGCACCAAAGCTGCAGCTCTCACACAAGCCTGGCCCTGGCAGGATGTGAGCCCCCTCCACTCCTCCTCTGATTGTATGAGGATCAGCTCCTGACCCCACTCAGCTTGAATGGGCCCCAGCGCACAACTTCCAATGGGCCAGCTCAGTCCGGGTCCCTCCTCCCCAGGGTGTCCTGTCCCACTCGGGGACCGGGACAGGGGATGCCGCTGGGGCCTCACCTGGGCAGTGCCTGCTGGGCCATGGCTCCGGCCCGGCCTGGCTCTCTCCAATGGGCTCCACTCCTGGCTAACTGGCCCCTCCCTCCCTCCTCGCCAGGGGCTGCCGCTGCTGTCTGACTGGAGAGAGCCCAGCTCAGGAGGAGGAAGGGAGGGAGGTGGGCCCCGTGCCCCTCCCAGTCCTTTGTTGCTTTCCTGTCCTAGGTGGCCACTGTTTCAACTGGTTGGGTCAGGTCACGGGGCCTTGGTCAGATATGCCTACCTGACCGGGGGACCCATATGCCTTACAGTGGTCTCTGAAATGATCATACACTCAGGTCCCATCACCAGCATACATGAATAAAACACAGGTATGGACATTGCACCCAGAGAAAGTTCCAAAAGAATCTCCATGTCTTCACGGTCCATCCCTAGGAATGGGATCCACCCTTTTGACCACTGTAGCCTTTGCATGACACCCAGCAGATATGTGACTTCCTCACACGGTCAAATCCTCAGCTAGTGTAGTCACAGAACTGCTTTCACTAGACTTCATTCACTCTTGATTTACACCAATGAGGATCTGGCCCATTAAGCAAACTAGGCTCTTTGAAGGTTCTCAGTACATTATACCTTATACTGGGTCTCTCACTGTGGAATCATATAAGAACAGGTTTGGAAGGACCCTCAGGAGGTTGTCTAATCCTATCCCTCTTCCAAGTGGTTTTTCCTTTTATCTTGAAAACACCACTGTGAGGATGGGGAGCTATCATCACCCCTGTTTCAAAGAGGAGGAATGAAAGCACCAAAAAACAAAGGCTTGGTCTTCCAGATGGGAAATCCAGATTCCCCTTGGGCCTGTGGTGTAATGATCACATGTTGCCTCTCAGATGAGCCTACAAATCTGGGGTTTTCAGAAGGGACCGACTGGCGGATTTTTTTCCTTCATACTGACATTTGGAAATCACAGTCCCAAGTCTCTGGTGTCATTGGGTGGAGCTGAGAATCCCAACGCACAGCAAATGTCCACAGTTTCCTAGAGTAACCATGTAGATAAAAGACACCCACACTTCAGTTCTTACTGACATCACTCAGGCCCAGGGTGGCACTCAGGTCATTGGAAATTGATATGACAGGAAGCGTTTTGGAAAGGATCACACTAGGATTTATTGCGGTCCCTCAGGGAGAGGTTTTTGCTGAGGGAGAAGCAGAGGCTCTTGAGAGTGGGGCCACGGATCACCACGATCACAGAACTCAGCTTTCACTGAATTACATGGGGGCCAGGAATTTCCGGAGCCTTTCCTTGTGTTAGTTACAAGGTTGAAATGGAAGTCAATGGCTAATAGTAATGTCAGGTTTAGAATTTACAGTCTGTCTTGAATGCAGTTCTAGCTGTAAGTCCGGATTTCCTGTTCTAAGGAAGGCATTATTTTCCTTGTCCATTAAGAGATATATTAAAATTGACTTTATCTTTGGCATCAGGGTAAGCTTTGGGAACTAGGGAAGGGATCAAGAAGATTCTAGTTTGACTGTGAGAGAGGCTGGTACCCCAGCAATAAAGGGCTGGCTCTTCTCTTAGGCCTTGTCTATACTGAAAGAACTGTGTTGATCCTCATGGAATGACGCAATAGGATTTATTGAGCAGCCAGTGTAGACCCGCTCAATCAATCCCATCCCGGAAGCGCTCTCTGGTTGACTCAGTAACTCCACCCCTCCAGTGGAGAAATACTGCATCAAAGGGAGAGCCCTTCAAGTCAACGCAGCTGAGTGAGGCCAGCACGGTAAGTAAGATTGGTAAGGCAGATTGTGTATCTCCCACTGACTTAGCCCCGCAGTGTAGACAAGGCCTTAGCCACCAACCAAGAAATTGAGTTCACAGTTTTTTCTCAGTGGGAGGCATCTCTGTCCCTGTGTGAGATACGGGTGGATACACTTCCAATTGTGTCCCCAAAGGAAAAGCTTGAGAATAGAGAAAACAGAGGGTGTTTTTTATCCACAGCAAGATACACAAATATGAGGTAGAGTATCCTGTTTATACATTTTTCTGTATCTGTTCAGGCTGCGCTTGGAGACACAATCTGAGCTTTCTGTGTCTGTGCAGTCAGTCACACAAGCCAGTGCCTCAGAGAACGTTCCCCTGGCACACCAGGAAATACAACATTTTTGCTTGTTTTAATTTTTGCACTAGCGGCTTTGAAGGTGTTTTCTTCCTCTGAATAAATGGCAGAGTTAAGAGAATATTTGTGTCATTGCTGTGGTTAAATCAATGTTTATCTATCTTATCTACAGTTGTCTGGGCCCAGGAACAGATGGCAGGGTCTGGAAGAGACAGAAAAAGGCTCGGGACTCTTTTTGCCTTTCCTGCAAAGACTCTGGATTTAACTCTAGTGAGTACAAGAAAGTTCTACAGGCATCTGAGAAGAAGGGACTAGACTGGGTCTCTCATATAAATGCTAGTGAGGGTACAGCTATCACCTTGATTTAATGAAAAGGCAATTCATTGTCTCCACAGATAATTCCAACAAGTTGCTATGTCTGTAAATGACTGGCCTGAAGTCCAAGGCAACACCTCCTATTAGTAGCCTGGTGTCCCAGGATGGTTACTGCTAGCTTCACAGAGAAAAATGCATTCAGGAGTTGATCAAATGACCACTGACTTTACTGAGCTTTGGATAAGATCAAAAGACAGACAATGGATACAGGGTAAGAGCCTCACTGAGATGGAGTCTGGAAGTTGCATGGATTCCAGGGCTGCTACCCTGGCTGACTAAAGCTGATTCCTGGTCCATCTATTCAAATACATTAAAACCTTGGAACCACAGCCTAGCATGGAATTACTGTACCAGACACACCATCTATCACAGCCAACACCATATAACTAACCAACTAACCTGCCTGCCTGCCTCTATGGTCTTAGAGAACAGCAACTGCCAACACAAAGTTCTCCCTTTTGTTAGTTATGCCTCACCCAGAAAGTGTAGCAAATTGAACCCATGTGTGAATTAAACCACAGAACACCCTAAAGTTGCACAGACTGTGAATCAGAACTTCTGGCCCCTAATGCTCGGTTCTCCTCCCATTCTGACAAAAAGTGAAGGGAAAGGCCACTCAGTTTGCATTCCTAAACTCTTCCTGTTACATCTAGAGTTGCTAGACAGTTGTGCCTTCCCTAACTGGGAAGAGGAAGTGGGTGTCCTTAAATCCTGAGTGTGCTGTGGAATCTAGAGTCCCATTTCCTTATTAGGGAAGTGGAATCTCTGTTTCTGGCATGGCAAAGTCTGAGAACTTATCTGAACAAAACATTTATTCAGCTGAAACATTCAAAAAGGGATGGTCAACCTGTGCATTCAAGGGCCTTGAATGCTCTGAAAATTCTTGGGCTTTTCCATGGGAACAAAGAATCTCAGACACAGTCTCATATATTTTGATTTTGCCTATGCCAGTCTGCAGGTCTAAGTCTCTTTCCACACAGAATTACGCCATGACACCCTGCAATAATCACTGTTCTCTCTAAGGAGCTTGTATGCACATGGGGCATCAACAACTGCAACCCTCAAAAAGCAGCCCCCTCTTCCCCCCAAAAAGGTCATTTATTGTCAATTAGCCCTCCATTACAGAAAAGATGTGGACAAATTGGGAGGTAGTTCAGAGGAGGGCAACAAAAATGATCAGGATGCTGAGGCCCATGACTTATGAGGAGAGGCTGAGGAAACTACGCTTGTTTAGTCTGAAGAAGAGAAGAATGAGGGGGGATTTGCTGGCAACCTTCAATTGCCTGAAGGGTCCAGGGAGGATGGGACTAGGCCATTCTCAGTGGCAGTAGAAGACAGAATCAGGAGTAATGGTGTCAAGATTCAGTGGGGGAGGGGGGAGGGGTGTCTAGTTGGATAGTAGGAAAAGCATTTTTACTGGGAGCATGATGAAGCACAGGAATGAGTTATCTAGGGAAGTGGTGGAGTTTCTATTCTGAGAGGTTTTTTAAGAATGACTTGACAAAGCCCTGGCTGGGATGATTTAACTGGAGTTAACCTTGCTTTGTTAGGAACTTGGTCTAAGTGACTCCTGAAGTCTCTGGGAACTCGGATCTTCCATGATTCTGTGAATTAACCGTCCAAGACGGAAGGTTTCTCACAATCCTCAATCAGTGAGAAATTGGTTTCCTCACCCAAGCGAGAACTTATCTCCTTCCCAAAGCTCTTGGGATGGGTATTTTAAACTACTTAAGGGATTAGGTCATACATTTCTTATTAACATAATTTTTAAAAAGCAAATGAAAGTCCCTTGTCTGCTTTAAGAAATTCCCCTTTTCAGCACCTTGTTCTCTGATTTGTATATGTGGTGTTCAAGGAGGGAGGGAGGGGGATAGTGAACTCTCTTCTTTGCCACAGATGTCCTTAATAACTTGAAAAGACGACAGCTTCGGAAAGAGGTGATTCTGAGTGTGTAGGCTTACAGACCAACAAATTAATTAGTTTTCCAATCTCAAAGATTTCTAAGGGAGTTTGATGCTCCTTTGAGAAGATTTTCCCCCATAGTAAGGAACACAATCAGAGCAGGCCCACTTCTATGTGGGAAGACTGCAGAATGAAATAAGCAGATAGGTCAGTCAGTGAGTGAGAAAGAAAGATTGCTGACATTTGGTGGGTTTAGAGTTTCAAATGTAAGGACCAAATTAATATGATCAAGAAAGCATCTCAACTAAGTTTGAACTCTCAGAGCAATCAGCCATTGAATTTACAAGTCAATACAGTGTTACACATTGTTAAGACTCCCATCTTACATAGTATGGTACAGCCCCTTGTCCCATGCAAATATACTCTCTGCAGCCCTGCCGCCCTGTTGATAGCCCAGTCACAGGCTGCTCAGCCAGCTTCAATTTTCACCCTGCTCACACTGGAAACAAGCCCACCGGCCACAGATATGATACCCAGCCTGACTCTCACTTTCCTTCTGCTAATTCCAGAGAATAAGGGCAGAATCTATGCACCTGAAAGGCAGGTTCCACATGTTCACTAACAACCATGTCTCTGGGAATTATTGAAACATTTCCCCTTTATTTCTCCCCTCTGCTGGTGTCAGTTCCCAGTTTAGTCTGATGCTATCTGGAGGGTGCATCAAGTCTGGAGAGACACTAAAACTGACCTGCAGTGTCTCTGCATTCTCTCACTAGCTATGGGATGCAGAGGGCCCACCAGCCAATAGCATATAGCAGAACAAATTAAATCTGGTAATTGTATACTTCCAAGTGCATGTAGGAAAATGTAAATACACAAAGGGACACCTCTGTATTAAGATTGAGCCCTCAGATCTCCAAAACACTGTATATGTAATATTGTAGTGTCACACTCCTTCTAGTTTACTCCTTGTATTGTCCCAGACAGACTGCAAGGACCAAGATGATTGGAGCTTCTGAGAGAAATGATGAGAGGGAGAAATGTCAGTCCCAAATGATAAATGTTTGCAGGCCATCTGCATTTCCTCATGGACTTTAATAGCTCACCCTGGAATTTCCCTGAACATCTCACACTGTTGGGCCAAGAGCCTGTCTCCATCTGGTTTCTATTCTAGACACAGAGAACAAAACACACACACAAACACCCATACATAAGCCTATCAATGCATAAACACACTCACACAGCATACCACAAACATACACACATTTAAACATACACACAAACATAAAAAATATGGAAACATATACTAACTCATAGACTCTCCCACACAATAACACAAACACACTTAGTTCTTCCATCCATACAAACACTTGAAAACATTAGCACATACACACAACCACACAAGAACCCCCCTCACAGACACATGCCTACAAGCACTCACAGAAAGACACAGAGAGACTTATATGACAAAGACATAGGAAAACACCTCTCAGACAGTTTGTGAGTGTGTTAAAGGGGAAGAGACTGGATTTGAAAACACTTTAGCTAAATTCTGAACACAGATACACTGGCCTGAATCCAGAATAAATACCCTGAACAAATCAGAATTATTCCAAATTTTTGGTGAGCATCTGAAAACAGAATCAGACCCAACAGGGAGTGGGAAATATTCAACCAGTTTAGAGAGCTGGTCCCCTGCTTTTATCAACCCTTCCTTCATTGTCCATTACAGTTGTACCTGGTACCTTCCATAGACGTGAGCACCAAATAACACACAACAAAGCTGGAAATTCATTTCCACTTCCTATGTCACTTATTTCTTTGGTGATCTTGGGCTGGTCACTTCAATACCCCATGTCTAAAGAAATGAGGTTAATACAGTGATGGAAAGATTTATCATCATACACACACAGACACCCACAGACACCCCTTCTTTTCTCCCCCTATCCCTGACACACAAATAAAAGAGAGGGGCAAACAGAAATACACAAACACACATAAGCATGCAAGTGGACACACATATCACTGTATAACCACTCTATAAAAAAGCACTCATAATGGCAAAGAAGCCAGAGCAAAGACATAGAACAAAGACATGCAACTATATAAGACCACATACACACAAGGAAATGCATTCACACACAAAAACTCTCACATGAACACACATAAACCCAAACAGACACAGAAGTATAAATAACTGTCTACTGAATATCAAACATAAAGGTCACAGACCAATTTCTTCTATCAGTAACATAGCTCTACCTGTAAAGTCAGCTGCAAGCCCCACTCCAGAGTCTGGCAACTAAGACACAATGCAGTCCAGGCCCGCCTGGTGAAAGAGATCCCAGCTCACCTTGGGGAAGTCACTGTCAACTCCGCCATCCCTGGTACCAACAGCCTGCTGAGACCTGATGTCGTAATCCCAGACGAGGAACAGAAGAAGATCGTCATGACTGACAATACAGTCCCCTTTGAAAACTAAACCCCAGCCTTTCTTGGCACCCAGGCCTGAAAAGAGGAAAAATATGCTCCCCTAGTTGTCACCCTGAGAGCCAAGGTTTATGAGGTCTAGATCCATGCCCTGATCGTTGGCACCCTGGGTGCCTGGGACCCCGCCAATGAATGTGTGCTGCTGGCCTGTGGTGTCGGATGGCGCTGTGCCCGGTTAATGTGCTGCCTCATGGTGTCCGACACCATCAGATGGTCCAGCGACATCTACATCGAACATATCACCGGGCAGAGACAGTACTAGGAGGCGTAAGCAGGACCAACCCCACATTCCCCACCAGGGGGTTCCACAGACCTCCCTACTTCTGCACAGGAACATTTTTCCTAATGGACCCTTGACCTACCTAAAGACATTCCAGGATAACCCGCTCTCAGTAACATATGCGCTTCCCTTATACCACACTTTGTATCTTTTCCACAACACTAATTAAGCTGCTTATCCTAAATCTCTGAACTCTTCTACCTCAGACCCAGAGTCTCTTGACTTTGCCCATCAAGGAAGTTGTAGTCCATGTACTGGTTGTACTTGTCATCCATATGGTAACCAGTTCCTTCCCAAAATATCTGTACTCTGAACCTGGATGCCCAGTCACTTCCTTTATCTAACACCATGATTGCCTGTTGCTTTTTAATATTCTCTTAATAAAATATTTGAAGTGGATTAAGAATTCACAGATATGGTCAGAGTTAGAACTTATATTAGGTTTAAAGCCACCTTATTTCAGGTTAAGAAAAGTATCCAGGTGAGGGGTGGAATGTATCCTCAGGGTTAGATTTGGGATTTAGGGAAGAGACAAGAAATACGTGGATTTGACCTCCATAAATTCAGGTAGAAAGCTCAAAAGCAATCCTTTAGATACCCAGCTGTGAGAAGGTGGGTCTCAGTCCATCTCTCCCAACCTCAAAGACAGAAACTGCATGTACACTAGGAAACAACGGGTGTCTTTAATAAGGAGTGGACTATGCAAATAAGGGTGACAGATTCCTGTTTAAATCTGTCCCTCTCTCTGTCCAGGCTGCACCCAGAGAGACAATCCGCAGCCCCCTGTGTCTGTGCTGTGACCAGCCAGTCCCCGCAACAACTTTCCCCTCCAACTCCAGGAACAATGAGACTTTGGCTTCACTTAGTGATCGTTGCAGCGGCTTTGGAAGGTATTTTTTTTCCAAAACAAAACAAGCAAAAAAAAAAAAAAACCCTGTAGAAGAAAAAAAATCTACTATTCTATTTGAATTAGTCATTCCCTGATTTTTAATACATCTTTATTTCTAGGGGTCCACTAGCAGGTGCAGCTGGTGGAGTCCGGAGGGGATGTGAAGAAGCCCGGAGACTCTCTCCGCCTCTCCTGCAAAGCCTCCGGCTTCACCTTCAGCAGTTATGAGATGCACCAGGTCCGGCAGGCTGCCAGGAAGGCACTAGAGTGGGTGTCACTGATTACCGGCAATGGAGGTACTACCTACTATTCCGATGCAGTGAAAGGGCGATTCACCATCTCCAGGGACAACGCCAACGACCTGATGTATCTGCAGATGAGCGGCCTGAGGGATGAGGACACCTCCCGCTATTACTGTGTGAGACACACAGTGTGGGGGAAGCCTGTGTGAGCAGAGGCAAAAACCAATCTCTGCAGTTCTTAGAGAAGGCGATGGGAGCACCCAAAATCTATAAGCAAAAATGAGATTAGTTACGAAAGAAGAGACAGAAACAGCAAACCCTTCTTCGTCATCGTTGCTTCTTCTTTGTTGTTACTGAAGTTCAATGAGTTTACAAAAGTTCCCACAGAGGACAGAACATCCAGATTTAAGGCCCTTCCTCTTTCTTTCCTTTCCTCTCCAGAGAACCAATTCTGAGCCCACCCACAGTCTCCCTGATTGTCATAGATTCATAGACTTAGAGGCCAGAGAGGAACAGTGCGATAAATTGGTCTGATCTCCTGTATAACACAGATACTCAACCTGAGTCATTCGGGTGCAGGCTAGCACCCTCCTTAATGAACCATGCTGTGAGTAGGGTCATGCTGTCAGTGAGCCATTCAAGCAGAAAAACCGAGATCTCTCAGCTTTTGACATGGGAAACCACCCCACCACCCCTTCCGGTTTGTTTCCTTGTGGTTTTTTGGCTGGTTGGTTGGTTTTATTTGTTAGTTTATTTCCTTTTCAGTTTCTTTTCTTTCTTTTCTTTTTCAGTTGCATTGATTCCCCCCACCAAAAGTGGCTTTATTGGAACAAAGGACATTTTTCCTAAGGGAAAATATACTTAATTTCAAATGAATAAATAAAGTATCCTCCAAAATATTAATTCTCTGCTTTCAATTATAATGTGAAAAAGGGAAGGCAAGGAGAATGAGAAGGGAGCTGCAGCATCCGCTTCTTCCATTGTCAATGAGACAGCAAGACTGAAATGAGGCAGTGTGGCTGAAAAATATTGATTTTCAACTCTGTGTCTACATAAATTGGTCACTTCAGAGAGAAACGGCAAGTGTACTTTGACTCTGGCAACTCCTCCTGAAATCTTTTCGAAAACTCACTGGGAAAGTTTTCAAAAAGAAAAACAACCATGAAAATGACCTCTTGACATGCAAGCCCCTTGCACTTTGAGAGGAGGTCCCAAAGAAGGCTTACCTTCTCCATTTGAGCCATAGATGAAGACATATGTAAATACTATAGTTTCTAATATCAGTCTTCTTGTGTGAACTTGGGCAGGTAACTTGGAGACAGATTTTAAAACTTTTGTTAGAAAATGCTGTAAAGAAACAGACAAGCATAGGCTATGTACACACTACAAACTTGTCCCGCAATAAAAGCTATTGTGGGACAAGAAAAGTGCTATATTTATAGTGCTTTGGTGTGTACACACCTGCTACTTAAATCGCAAAATAGCGTCCACCGTGTGAACGCTCCTTTGCGATACAAGAGCAGTGCATGGTGGGCACCTGTCCCACCATGCACTGCCCACAGCCAGCCCCCTAGCTCAGCCCCAGGGCTTCGAGTGGTGGTGGGAGCCCCTGCCACCACCTGAAGCCCTGGAGCTGAGCTGGGAGGGTGGCCCGAACTGGTGAGAGCACCCAGTTCGTACCACCCCCCCAGGGAAGCCCCGGGGGCTGCCCAAAACGGCGAGAGCAGCCGGTTCGGGCCACCCCCCTAGGTCAGCCCTGGGGCTGAGCTAGGGGGATGGCCCGAGCTGGTTGTCCTGTCTGGTCCAGCCGGCCAATCCCCCAGCCGTGGAACCTGGCATTTTAATATGTCAATTTCACTGCTCAGCTAGAGCAGTGAAATTGACATATTTGACAGCTCCAATGTCCCAGAGTGGCCCGGTTTGGCACTCTGGGACATTTCCGGAGTCTGTCAATGGCGCAACAAGCATCCACACAGGCTGTACCATGGAACAACTGTTCCGTGGTAAGCCTTACCACCCTCATTTGGGGTGGTTTACCGGTTGCGCGGCAAGAGGCTGTTGCCGCGCAACAAGAAGCTTTCATGTGTGGACGCTTTGATAGTTATCGCGCAGTAAGGAGCCTTCCGCGCGATAACTCTGTAGCGTGTACAAGACCATAGTGTTAAACATAGTGAGTGACGGGGCATCAAGGTTCAGATTACAGGTCATTGAGAAGGAATGTGTAACGGCATAGATGGCAAGTATAACCAGCCTGTGAGCTACAGAATCCTTGATGAAGAAAGTCAAAAGACTCTCTCCTAAATGTATCTACATTTCCAAAGAAGGATATATGCACCTGATGAAATTTAGAAGGCTCCTATATTCCACTGAGACTAGGAGGCATGAAATGCCTAGACACTTTTGTAGATCTGACTATATGCCTTCCTTCATTTCAAGCTCCCTAACTACCAGAAAAACTCTGTGGCTTGGTGCCTGTCTCCCACTTTCTTAAAAAAAATAACACCATGAGCGGGTTCACTATGGCCTTGTACACATTAAAGAATTATTGCAGAATAAGCTGTCTTATTGCAGAAAATCAAGCCCCCACAGTATACACCTGAATGATCCTTGTTACGTTACAGGTGCCCTGTTATACCAGAACAATAATAACACCTGTGCGAGAGATATAACGCCTATTGTCGAACATGTCTTGCACTGTAAAGTGTGTGTGAACACTGATGGAATTTTCTTCTGTAATAAGTGACCTCCAGAAATGTCACAGAATTCCAAGCCTGACCACTTCTGTCTTCCGCTTGGACTCTGCTGCTCTGATGCAATTAGTCCCTCCCTCCTGTGAGTCCCAGGAACTTTTGATCTTTTTCCTGTTTTCCTGGGGCGACGGTGAAAAGGGGCATGAGTTGTTAGTAGCTATAATGAATGATGACAAGGAAACACAGCATCCCAGGGGAACTGGTGGGATAGGTGCCCACAGTTTAATGCTCTTTCTTGCAGAAACGCAAGGAGCAGCGTGGACACTGCTTTGCATTATAAGGAGCGCAGTGTGAACACACAATTACACTATAAATACAACACATTTATTATAGCTCAAAGATTTATTGTGGAACAATTTTCTAGTGTATACATAGCCTATCTCTGACTATTACCTGATTTGGTTCAGACAGGAGCCTGGAAAGGGCCTGGAGTGGCTGGTCAGCTACTGGGAACCTGGGCAGAGTGAATATTATTCTTCCGCAATAAAGGGGTGCTTCACAGGCTCCAAGGACAGCTCCAATTTTACCTATAAATGACTAGCTTGAAAGCCGAGGACACACCATATATTACTGCATGGGAGACACAGTGCAAGGAAGCCAGTTTGCCTTAGACAAAATCTCTGCTTGCAGTCATTAGTGAAGCGATGTGGTGTTGCGGTCCTTCAAGGTCTGTAAGGGAAATTAAGATCAGCTTTAAGGGAAGGGCTAACACCAACAAAGCCTTCTTCTTCTTCTTCTTCTTCTTCTTCTTCTTCTTCTTCTTCTTCTTCATTTTACTGAAGATCTAAAAGCTTACACAAGGACAAAATATTCTTACTTGGGGCCCTCCCTCTTTCTTTCCTTTCCTGAGCACCAATTCTGAGCCCACCAATAGCCTCTTAGGAAGTCATAGATTCACAGACTTAGAGCTCGGAAAGAAGCAGTATGATAAAGTAGTTCAGGCCAGCAATCTACCTAATAAGCCATGCTGTGATTAACATCGCCAATGTCAGTGAGACATTTGAGCAGAAAGACAGAGAGATCTCTCAACATTTGATACTGGAACCACCCAGTTGGTTTCTCTTTATTGTTTTTCTTGGGTTTTTTTATTTGTTTACTTCCTTCCCCACTCACCCCGCCAAGTTGAATACTTTTTTCTACCAAAGGTATTTTCTGGCATAAGGAATATTTTTCCTAGGAGAAAAAATATTCTGAGAGAAGTGGGTAAATAAAAGACTCCACCCTTCCCACTGCCCCACACATTCTATTTTCTTCTTTTAATGATAATAAAAAAGAGGGAGGACAAAGGCCATGTTTACACTAGAAAAGTTAAGTTGATTTGTTAAGTTGACTGAATAAGGTCGACTTTAAGTCGACTTAAAGTGGACCAATAAGGTCGACTTTCAGTCGACTTAAAGTCAACCTTATTAAAGTCGACTTAACAAAGTGGACTAATTTGATTTAACTTTAAGTCGACTTAGTCCACTTTGTTAAGTCGACCTAACCACCCTTAAGTCAACTTAATAAGGTTGACTTAAGGGTTACTCCACGTCCACACCGTCCTTAAGTCAACTTGAAAGCCTAGTGTATACGTGGCTTAATTTAAGTCGACTTAAGCCTCCTTAAGTCAACCTAAATTGCCAGTGTAGACATAGCCAAAGAGAATGAGAGAGAAGAGGGATGCTGAGTCCCGCCTCTTCTATTTACCATGAGGAGGCAGCAATGAGGAAAAGAGCACAGCCTTGCAGACAGAACTGAAAGTGGTCACTGGCGCTGGAACACATCAGTTTTAAACTCTGTGCCTAAACAA
The DNA here is from genome assembly GCA_007922175.1 of Pelusios castaneus. Taxonomy (NCBI): domain Eukaryota; kingdom Metazoa; phylum Chordata; order Testudines; family Pelomedusidae; genus Pelusios; species Pelusios castaneus. Next base: position 27,126 of record VOCT01039586.1, read on the forward strand.
AATCCTTGGTTGCACAGAAATACTGCACGTGCACTTTGATTGTGGCATTCCCCCGTGAAACCTGTGAGAAAATTCAGTGATAGGTTTTCCAAAAGAAAAGCAGAGATAAGTGACATCTTGATGTCCCACTCATATCTACCCCATGTCAAATCCGAGGAGTTTCAATCCAAGCCCAAATTAAGGTCTGTGTGACGGGATGATCTTAACCCGCACTAAAGAAGCCCTGCAAACTCTGTGCGAGGCCAAGCCCTGCCCCTTTAGCTCTGCTGGGCATCCTCGAACTGCTGCCCCAGCATAAAAGGGAGCAGCTCAGATCAGTCTGGGCGGACCAGCAAAGAGGGAGGACCTGTGCTGGAAGCTCCAGACTACGAGTGGTATCAGCCCCAGACAGTGGGAGAGACCAACCCCAGAAGAAGCATACTGTGATGGCCTCCCTGAGGCTGACCCCCAGGTGCTGACTGTAGCCAGCAGACTTCAGGGACCTCCAAATAAGCAGCTAGCAGCCGTCATCAGAGGTGAAGAGGCACAGACTGGGACCACGCAGGAGAAGCCTTCCCCTGCTCAGGTAGGAAGTAGCCCAGGAGGCCCGGGAGGTGAAGCCGGGGGTGGTACGGCTGAGAACCAGCGTGTTTCACTGTGGAGCCCCGCTGGCTGGGTGCCCATAACCTTGGCTCTGATAGGGCCTTGTGCTGGGGCTCAGTGGAGTGGGAGGGACTGAGCCCCCCTACCTGGGTGCTGTGCCCTGTGATGACTCTCTGCTGCCCTGACCCAAAGGGGCCTGTCTACGGACTCTGTGGCTGATAGGTCGTACAGCCCTGGCCCAAAGGGCTGTGTACTGACTTTGTGAGATTGTGGAGACACCCATCTGGGGGCACTTAGGAGGGCCCAGTCCATGACAGTCTGGGTGCGTCTACACTTGTAAATTAATTTGACTTAAGCTTGCTTAAGTCAACTTAATTTACTCTGCGTCTACACTACACTTTCCTTAAGTCTACTTAAGCAGCTGCTTAAATCGACTTAAGGAAAATTTAAGTCGACTTTGTAAAACCTCCTTTTAAGTCGACTTTCTTCTTAAGTCGACTTTCTAAAGTTGACTTAAGCTAATGTAGACGTGGAGTACCCCTCAGTCGACTCTAAGTCGACTTAGGGGCCTCCAGGGCTTCCCCACTGCCCTCCCTGCCAGGGTGGGTGGCTCAGCCACAGCCTGGCATGCCCCCCCAAAGGGCAGGGCAGAGCCCTGCCCACCCTGCCCCTATTCCCTGCCAGGGTCCCTGTCCCCCTTTGCTCCATTGTACCCAGGTACAATGGGGCAAAGGCTGAGCCCCCTGGCACTTGGCAAGGGGTGCCTCCCCCCCACTGTGGACCTGTCCCAGGTCCACCTACCCCCTAGAAGTCGACCTAGGCGTCCAGTGTGGATGCTCTAGGTCAATTTTATAGGGTCCCCTCAAAGTCGACTTAAAATTTAAGTGTGGACATGCTAAGTCGATTTAGCTAAATCGACCTAAATGAACAAGTGTAGACATATCCAAAGTCTCTTTCATTTGAGCCACTGGGTGTCTTCCTTCATTGCAGGGCACCTAAATACCTTTAAAGATCTGCCTCTTGGTGCCTGGATCCTGGCTTTGTTAAATTAAATAACGCTTCAGTATATCACTGGCATGTTGTGAGATTAAATACAATAAAAAGGGTGAGGTGCCAAGATGCTATAGTAACAGGTTGTGACTGAAACGCTCAGGAAATCTTGTTCAGATCCCCACTGGTCATCACTGATCAGGACTCTGACAGGGTATAGTCTGCCCCAGTCCACCTGGATCTCCAGACTCCAGTGTAGCCACCTCCCAAATCTAGCCTCAGAGAATCTGATTACTGCTCCACTCTGAACTCCCATTGTGGGAGTGCCCTCTCCTAGAAGAGTCCCGGGCAGTTTGCCACCTTCAGTCACCAGGAATTCTCAGCCAGTGTGGCAGTCAGAAAGGTTTATTAGCTCTCAGGATCACAGTGTAGAAAGACTTGACTATCAGATTACAGCAGCAATCCACCAAAGGGAGCATAAAGCCATGTTCAGAAGGTCTATGTCTTGGCACTGCCCCCTTTCCCTCAGTCACTGCCAGACCCCTCTCCTAGCTCCTCCTCCCACATCCTTCCTCTCCTTGCTGTTTCTGCACTAATCCCTCCTTCCTTGGGCTCGACCTGCCACAAACTATGTTAGCAGGTTGGTCTGAGAGGTTCCTGAACATGTCTGCCTATGTGTGGTTGGGAAGGCCAATCTGTCCTCCAGTGGTCCCTGTAATAATCAAACCCCTGGGTCCCATCATCAAAATATATGAGCAAGAAAAGCAAGGGAAAATGAGTCAGAGCACCTAATACTTACAAAAAATCCTAAGAGTTCCACTTTGTTGAAGGGATGCTCCCACAACCAGCATAAACTGATGGATGGGGAATATAACTATAGATTTGTGTAGAATTACCATTAGCAGAGTGCCAAATGAAATGCTTAATGAATTAAAGGAACGAGTTCCACTGAGTTTTATGACCTTTGGAGTAGGCCCAGAGCAAGAAGAAAAGATTTGCCAGTGCTTCTGTGGCTGCTCTGAATGATGAAAGGAAATGTAACAGAGTCCTGTGGCACTTGTAAAGACTAACAGATTTGTTTATTGGATTAGCTTTCATGGGAGAAAATCCCACTTTGTCAGATGCTTTGAAGTGTCTTCAAAGCGTCTGATGATGTGGGATTTTCTCCCATGAAAGCTCATGCGATAAATCAATCTGTTAGTCTTTAAAAGTGCCACAGGACTCTGTTGTTTTTCTACAATAGACTAACACGGCTACCCCTTTGGAAAGGAAATGTGACAGTCAGGAAGTAGTTATGGAGTGGAATATGCAAAGAGGGTTGACTGCTTCCTGCTTAAATCACCCTCTCTGCCTCAACAATAACCAGAGTGACACACTGCTGTCCTCTGTGTCTGTGCAGTTACCAGCTACTCCACTGAGAACTTTCCCCTCCGACACCAGGGACAATGAGATTTTTTTCTTTGCCTTCTGGAGGTTTTGGAACGTATTTGTTCTGTATAAATTCCCTAGAGAAGTGGCCACACATTATGGTTTTTGTACATGGATATAAACATGGGTGTTTTGTAATGGCCATCTAATGCTATTCTCCTGATAACTGGAGGAGAATGAGCTCTATGTGCCTAGATCCAAATTATTCCCTTTTCTTTCCACGCTTTTCCACAGATTTTCCTGACCCAGTCAGGTCCAGAAATGAAGAAACCTGGAGAATCCACTCTGACGAGATGTACTGTGGGGCATGGGCGGATTCACTGTCCTTGACTAATATATTAGTTGGGTCAGACAGGAGCATGGAAAGGGGCTGGAGTGGCTGGTAAACTACCACAAACCAGGGCCCAGTGAGTTTACCTCTTCTACAACAAAGGGGTCTTCAGAGCCTTCAAGTGAAGATGATGGACTGGAGGGGGCAGTGTCACTAATTTAGAGGTCACCTTCCCCCTAAAGCCATTGATCATTCTCTGTAGCTGAAATTTACTCCTGTGACAAGGGCCTATCAGAGGGGCTTATGGCCCTGCTGTGTTCCACCTTGCCTGAGGATATTCTCAACCCCCACAGAATTTTAAAACTCTGATTCCCCCTTCTGGTTACATTCCAGCCTCTGCTAGTTGGAAAAAAATATAGGCCTGTTTTCATGTACAGCACCTCTTACACCTTAAGAATAGGGGCATCTTGCTGTCCTTAAACTAGTTCTGACTTCTGCCAGCACTACTAGCTCTGACTATTGTGAATATGCCGACAGGGGGAAGTATTCCACGTGAGTCAAAGAAGCAGAGACAAAAGAAGAATCACCCAATTGATGTGTGTTCTTGGGGCACAAAGGCTGCGTCTACACTTGTAAATTAGGTCAACTTAAGCTTGCTTAAATTGACTTAATTTACCCTGTGCCTACACTACAGTTTCCTTAAGTCGACTTAAGCAGCTTGCTTAAGTCGACTTAAGGAAAATAAAGTCGATTTTAATTTTAAGTGTAGACACACTAAGCCGACTTAACTAAGTTGACTTAAAGTCGACTTAGTTAAGTCGACTTAGTTAAAGTCGACTTAAAATTACAAGTGTAGACATAGCCAAAGAACCCGCATTTTGAACCTTAATCATCAAGATCAATCCAAGATAGACAAAACATAATTTTCCTTCCAAAAACAATTTCCCTAATCCACAAGAAGGATCCCATATCCTTCACCAGAATTCTCTGCCTCTCAGCAAAATGGGGAGTTTTCGAAAAAATGCAAATACCTATTAGGTGCTGTTACACAATATACCTCTTATAGTGTGATTCATGTTTCATTCATGTTCATCCTTATAGTGTAACTATACATTACCTAATGTAAAGTGTGTTATGAAAAGTGCTTTTGGAACACTCATAACATACTGAACATTATTGTTATGGTCGAATGTTTCCTGCAATCTCCATACACATAAGAAAACCTTCTATGTCTTATCCCCAAATGCTATGATATATCCCGACATGGCTTGAATAGATCCAAGCAAACACAAAGCTCTATGAAGGTTCACGCCTTGCAGAGGCATGCATACTGCAGTGGACTATACTGAGCCCCAGATAATGTGATGCTCATTTGATGCAAGTAATCATGTGCTTTTCAGACACATGGGCTGCGTCTACACTGGTAAATTAAGTCGACGTAAGCTTGCTTACGTCGACTTAATTTACCCTGAGTCTACACTACAGTTTCCTGAAGTTGACTTAATCAGCTTGCTTAAGTCGACCTAAGGAAAATAAAGTCGACTTAAGGAAAATTAAGTCGACTTTATTAAACCACCTTTCATTAGATTTAAGGCTTAATTCGACTTTAGTCGAATTAAGCCACTGTAGCCCTGGGGTAGCCCCAAGTCGACTTAGGGCTACCCCAGGACTACACCAATGCCCTCCCTGCTGGGCGGGGGCACAGTGGGAGCCTGGCATGCCCCCCAAAGGGTAGGGCATGTGGGCAGGGTGTGACACTGTCTTCATTTAGGGAAGCATTTATGATATTATTTTCTATTCATATATCATAAATGCTATAATCCATAGGAACTATGTCATGTTTGGTATCAATAGAAAGGTAGTAACTTGCTGGGAATGTTTATAGAGTTTATGTCTAGGAATTCTATTTTGATTAGAAGTTAGGAATTTGGTGTTATATCTATACTTTAACTTGTGTGATTCTGTTGGAATGGCCCAGACAGAATGTCACCAACCATTGTCTCCTTAATGTTAAGGAATGTGCCAAGTGATATGGGACCAGGGAGTAACCTGATGAGCCATTAAGGACACAATGGTTCTATTCCTTATGTTCTTAATGGCTCATCGGGTTACTTCCTGGCTGGTTACTTATGGCTGGTGACATAAGCTATCATCAAGGACTGAAAAAATGCTGTAGTATTAAATTTAGTTTAAGATGTGAGTTATCTTTAAGTTAATTGTGTCCAGATCCTCAACTGATATTAATCTGACTTTTACAATCAGGTAAAATCTTGTGATAGTCA
>VOCT01039592.1:0-30440 GCA_007922175.1 Pelusios castaneus
ATTAATCCCCATCTTCTGTCACTTACCTAATAACTCCCTATGTGGAACTGTATCAAATGCCTTGCTGAAATCTAAGTAAATTAGGCCATGCATTTCCTCTTATCCAAAAAATCTGTTATCCTCTCAAAAAAGGAGATGTTGGTCTGGCACATCTCCCTTGTGTAAAGCCATGTTGTATTGTATCCCAGTTACCATTAATCTCAATATCCTTAAGTACTTTCTCTTTCAATTTTTTCCCAAGATCTTGCATGCTACTAAGGTCAAACTGACAGGCCTGTAGTTACCCGGATCACTTTTATTCCCTTTCCTGAAAATAGGAACTACATTAGCGATTCTCCAGTCATACGGTAGTTGATGCAGCGTGCCTCATTAATGGCCTCTCATTACAGAAAATCTTCACTTAGGTCTTAAATTCCTACAGCTATTGACTGAGGCATTGATTAACCAGCATTAAGAACGTCCTTGCGTGTTTTTTGTAGCACTTTTTCTCTTTCATTGGAGGGTGGTGGGGTTGGAAAATTTGGGAAGTGACCCTCAAAAGAAGTAGCTGGCGACCCCTCCATCCAGTAGAATAACATAGGCAGCTGTTCTGGTTGTATGCTTCCAATTAAATTCCACCACCAAAGCTTCCTGTCAAGAGCTGTCCAAACTCAAATACCCGCTAGGGCAAAACTCTCCTCCATACAGCCTGCTCCCTATCTACTACACATGACATGCAAATTTCCCTTCCCTTTTTCTTGGAAGACTGTCCTAGGATAGTCCGGATGAGAAGGAGATGCATATATAAATGGGACTTTCTAATTCTTGTAATCTCTTGGTTTATAAATAGATGTCTGTAGTAGAAAGTGCTGTTGTAGCAGGTTGTGGGTGGGTATGTGGGCAGTATTACGTCTGAATGGGACACCTGGGAGGTGTGGAAGCTTTATATTTCAAAAGCAATGAAAGTAGAGAGCCCCAATTTAAGAGAGAGGATTTGAACTGTGTTTCAATACAAGAAGTAATTGCATGGTAAATCCTGGCTTATTTTGAATTATTTTGATGGAAACATTTTCTCTCCTCAGAGTCCAAGCTGAGTGGCTTCTGGCAGCTGATTCTGGATGAAAAAAAGCAAATATTCACTTCTGAGAAGTTCTTGCAGTCTGCATCAGAGGAAGGTGAGTTGTAGAATATGATCAGAGTTCATTTGTACACCTCCAGTGTCTGTATTATTTGGGACTTCTACAAAAGCTGCTGCTGCCTGTTAGCCAGTTGTCAGGCTCAGATTTCAGATTTAAATGAACAGACTGCTCTGTTAAAGGGTCTATCTAATCTACTCTTGATCCTCTTTTAACATGAATTGGTTGATTACTGATTTACTTTAAGTGCTAATCTAGACACTTTACAAATGATGTTCCATGATAAAAATAATTGTGGAATATCTAGGTCAGTGAGTAGATTATCAAAAATTTCAGTCTAGGCACACACAGAGAGTGAAGTCTGCTGGAAAGAAGAGAAAACGGGGAGAAGTGGTGGTGTGTTTGAGAAGAAAATGTATGGGAGAACTTGAGAGATTTGTGGAGGAGGAATAATGGGGGAGTGTTGTGGGGTGGGCTTGCTACGGCGCCCCCGGAGGGCAAATTCCCCAGGCCGTAAGAGAGATGGGGGTCTTGCGAGATTTCAAGTGCCTAGGCTAACCTGGAATCACCCCGTCAAAATCAATACTCGAGCAGACGATACAGCCGTACAGAGGCGTGATCAGTGCAACCAGTCAATACTCGGCCCTAGGGTCAGGGCAGCACCGCCTAGTGGTCAGAGTCCATTCACACCCTGTGATCAGGACGGCACCGCCTAGCGACCAGAGTTAATTCTGAGGGAACCTGCCCAGGTGAACTGCTAGCGGGGCTCAGGCCCTCCCGCTCCCCTAAGCCCCAGCCCAGGGCCCTATTGTTGCCAGGGATACCGCGCCGAGTCAGTGAGGATCCATACCGAAACACACTGGCTTGAGGGCGCACCACACCCGGTTCTCCCCTTCCCAGTCCACTGGGCTACTTCCTACCCAAGTTGTCGAGGTGGTGCTCCCGGCTATCCCCTCCTGTGGCTGGCACCGTTCATTCTCCTTTGGGGACCTGAAGATCCCTGGTGGCTGGAAGTTCCTTGGCCTCTGCTTACCAGTAGAGGCTGCTGTAACCTGGGCCTCCTGGAGTAACCATCTGAGTATGCAAAGATCAGGGCAAGCTGCAAAAGGAGAGCAGATTCTCCCAACACTGGTCGGTTACTTGGAGCTAAACTCCCCCACCAGTCACAAACAATGCTTCTGATCCCCCCCACTGGATATCAAGAAGCCACCATAAAATATACTCAGCCCCCTTTACTGCATTTCAGCCCCGGTCCCCAATACAGCCACTGGGTCTCGTAAAGAGAGAAATTGCTTAAAACTCCACGCTCTTTACCCAAAAAGGTTTCTCCTGACCCCAAAGGGTCGGCCACATTACACAGTCCTCTAGTATGTAAAACTAAAGGTTTATTGTTCAAGGAAAGAAACAAACTCTGAGAGCACTGTTAAAAGGTGAAAGTGATCACATACATACAATGATTTGCAAGTCCAATAGATCAGGTCTCCAGTAGAATTTGAAGTTTCCAGACCTTAGGCTCACATCCAATACCTGGATGGGTTTAAGTCCTTGGTTCACAGCTTCAGTTGTTAGAAATCCAGTTCAAAGGAACATAGACCAAATAGTCCAAGTGTAGAATTTGCTCTAATTCTCCCATGAGAATTAGCAGGGTGATTTCAAGCCGGTGCTGGCTGGGATCTCAATTCTGCGGCCCAAACTTTCCCTGAGAAGGTTGGACAGATGTGAGACTCAGGGATTACGTTCCCAACTTCCTTTTATAGCTGTAGCAAGGTGGGCATTCGCGGGTCATTTCTTCATGTGGGCTTCAATGACACTTCACAGAGACTTCCTTAAGTGGAGCATGGTAATGTGTATTGTCCTTTGATGTAAAACCTTCCCCTCTTGGGCACCACAGATAATTAGCTGCATTAGCACCATTAATAGACAGTTTACATTGGTCCATCAAAGCTCCATCTAGATCTTAATGTTCCCTTTTGACCTCTTCTAACCGAACAATAGGAACAGATCGGGAAGCAGTTCATTTCCCTTGCTAACCTTTAACAATACAGATGTAAACATCATCAAGTAACTACTAAAACACACCTCCATATCAACTCACCTACCTGGAACACTGTTAGATTTGCGTCGTGTATTTCACAGGATGGCTTGGCTTTTCCAGGCCCAGCATGACAGCTACTCCCTTCCAAGGTCTCCGGGTCTGCACCTGCCCTGTAGCCGGGGGCTGTTGCAGCTCCTCTTCAGGAGCTTCCAGCATGTGTCCTTCCTCCATGCTGGCCAGCCCAGACTGAGGGTAACCAATTCATAAGCTAACTACAAGCCCATCTGCCAGTTGGAACAAGCCAAACCCGCCCAAAGTAAGCCAACACGTATTCTGCGGCGCAGGGCTTAAGGGGCGGGGCCTCTGCCACCCCTAGAGTCTGCTGGGTTGCTGCAGTGCGGGGCAGGCCTGCCCCATCACAGGGAGACAGAACATCTGTTGTATTATGAATTATAGTGAGTACTGTCTACATTTTCTCCTCTCATGTTTAAAGTGAATTTAAATGAAAAATTAACAAAACGTGCCTAGAAAAATGTTACCGATTAAGGAAAAATATCTTTAAGGCAAAATATTTGAAAATGATCTGATTATTCTAAGTTTTCATTTAAAACGTATGTTTCCTATTCTTGCTGCTGTTTTGAAGAAAACTTGGAAACATGAACAGAGATCCTTCTGACCTGAAATAATATCTCTTGGACATTTGAATAGCCATCATTAATTACAGTTACGTAACTCCAAAGCCTAGTGCTGATAGTCTAAATGGCCAATGATTTCATGTTTCACTACTGATTATGTAAGCAGAAATATTCAGCCAAATAAGTTAACAATGCCAGATCATTTCTGATGACTTTTTGGAGGCCTACAAGCTCTGCGTTCCCCATCCAAGTGCCAAAACCTCCAGCGTGTTCTAGATGTGTTGTTGAGGCGCAAACCAGCCTGCTGAAAGAGAAGCTGACAGCATAAATCAAGTAGCACAGGCTGTTGGAGCAATAGTATGATACACTCAGTTCGAATTCAGTGAAAACCTCCATTTTTGAATTACGCTGCACCAGGATGCCACAGATACTAGGGCATTGCCGCAGAATTTAGGTTCATCTTGTTTCGGCGTCCCATGAGGTCTTATCTATAGCCCTGTTTCTATAAACTGTGGTAAGACAAAAAATATTCCCACTCACGTTGCTCGGGGGATTCATGGTAGAACCATGCTAGTAACAATCCTGTTCAGTTACATTTCTACTCCCAGTATGGACATGGTCTTGGTTGATAATGTTACCTCTTCCAAAGGATCTGCGTGGGTTAAAACAGCAAGAGTCCTATGCACCTTAAAGACTAACAAATTTCTCTGGGCGTAAGCTGTGTGGATTGAGTCTTGGTAGGTAAGAAATGGTTGTTTTTCTGAAGTGTCCTGTGCACTTGTCACCTGCTCATAGGTTAAGATATAGCCTCTTCAGACCCCTAGTAAGACCTCATGCTGTTTGCCTGACATGTCTCGTGTTTCTCTACAGCCATGTGCACGGTATTGCAGCTGACAGAGCGCCTCCTCTTGGATCACGCACATCGACTCCCTGAAAATAAAGTTCAGTACGTAGAAATTGTCTGTTTAATCTGATGCAATTAACTTCCTGACGTACTGACGTGTGGAGGAGAGGGAGGTCCTGGGACTTTGACGGGAGGCTGGACTCTCTGTAGCTACATGTCTGAATGTTCTGCATGACTAGCTCCCCTGCTGAACTTCTTTCTGTCTGTCTCAGACAGTACCACCGAGCCCTTGTCGCTGTTCTGCTGAGCCGGAACTGGCATGTTCGAAGACATGCCCAGAAGACGGTTAGGAAACTCCTGTCCTCACCTGGAGGGTACAAATTGGCCTATGGGATCTTGGAGGAGCTGAAAGCAGTTCTCAAGTCTCATAAGGTGAATGATCACGAGGTTTGTTCCCTTGCCACTGGTGTCCTGGGGAATAGCTGTTAATGCTGCTGCACAATGTCATGTCAAAACCAGAATTTTGGCTGTGTATAGGATGTTGTGTTAACAACCCTATAAAGGCCATTCCTTACTAGACTGTATGGGTGTCTGGAAACCTTCAGGTTATTTGTCTTTCCTTGTGATCACAGGAGCCCTCATCATCCCTCCTGTGCCTCTGGTTGGGAAAGACGACTATTGCCTTCTAACTGCTTTGGGGTTTTTTGGTTTAAGTGTTTGCTTATTACTTTCTCCGTTGTCTTAGTGCAGCCAGAGTACTCTGTTCCCTTTTCTGTTGTGCCACTTAGTAGCTTTCTCTAGCTAATAGTTCAGATGATCTGTTCAGGCTGTCTTCAAAAATGATATATAATATGAACATTTTCTGGGTAATTGTTTAGAAATGAAAAAAGAAGAATAAAATGAGAGATGAAACTAAACACACTATAGGAGGTTTTGTTAGGCTGGGGCTCTGTGATGTTATAGAGTAAATTGATCTGCGGTATCCAGCCGAGGTGAGTTTTGCAAAAGGACTTACGTGGCCTCCAGTGGGGCTTCTGCTCCTAAATCACTGAATCTATATCTACACTTCCCAAAGCTAGTTCAAATTAGTTAATTCGAACTAACTAATTCGAACTAATTTTAGTTAGTTTGAATTAACTTAATTCGACCTAGCACGGCTCCACTAGAATGCTGCTTTGAACTAGCCATGGCCATGCAGGGCACTTGCTTAGTTCGAATTAGTCAGTTGCATTAAGGTCAGTCTGCCGTTTAGTTCGAACTAACATGGCCACATTGACTTAATTCGAACCAACTAGTTCAAATTAAGGGTTAGTTCGAAGTAAAATGAGGTTTTACTGAATCGAACTAACTTTTCCTTAATTCAACGTAAGGAACTGCTTAAATCGAATTAAGGAAACTCAAGTGTGGACACAGTAAATTAAGTCGACTGAATTTACAAGTGTAGACGCACCCTTAGACACTTTCTTCAATGTAAGATGAATCCGAAATGCTGAGCAGAAGTTTTTTGGGTAAGGATTTTGGGTAATACCATGTTATACAGATTAGATATACATGTCTGAGTGAAATCCATACTCTAGGGGGGTGACTTATTTTATCCTATCTTTCCCCACTGGCTGAGTTCAGAATAACCTTCCATTTTCAGAGTTTGTTTCTCTTTCCTTTGCATTGCTCTCAATTGTTTGCTTCAACCACAGCACCGGCCATTGTCCCTTCTTTCCTCTATAGTTTGCGGGTTCGTAGTATTATGTAAGGCAGTTTAGTTTTTATTCCAGTACTACTTTTTGGGGTTGAGGGGAAAAGTGACACGGCCCCGAAAGATTGGCTCTGATGTGTTAATTGCAAATTCCGTCTGTTCAGGTGCTGCCCATTGAGGCTCTGGTGACAGAGTCTGGAGAGCTGTCTGAGTTGGGGAAAACATACATACCGCCCCGGGTTCTTCAGGAGGCATTGTGCGTGATCTCAGGTGTAGCAGGTCTGGAGGTGGACCATGCTGAGACACAAAATCTTGCATTGGAGATGCTGCTAGTGAGCCATCATCCTTCCTTGGGTGAGTGAGGGGACAAGACCATCCTGCTGACTATACGGTGCTGGAAAAGGCTGGCTTAGCAGTTTTTCAGCAGTCCCTGCTCTGTATTTATTATGCCTCTGTATTCCCATAAATGTGTCTCCAGTGGAGGTGCAGTCTGGGCTTTGGCCAGCTCTCCTTATCAAGATGAAGATAGACCCTGAAGACTTCATTACTAAACAGCTGGATAAAATTCTACCCAGAATCACAACTCAGACACCCATAAACCAGGTGACTAAATTTTGCTTTTCCTGAACTGTCTCCAAGGACATCGTCTTAGGGGCAAAGTGTGGTGGTGATGAGAGGGGGAGAGTGGTCCATAGGGAAAAAGCTTTGTTCCGCCATGGGTGGGAGGAAAGAGCTGAAAGATGAAAGGGAAGTGTGGGGCCAATGGCTGAGCTCTAGGTCTGGGTGAGGTGTCCTTAGACAAGGAACTCTCTGCTTGGAGAAAATGGACTAGGGGAAAAAGAGTTTGGGCCAACGCAACAGGGGCATACTTTGTGAGTAAGGTGGTGAGATTGTTTCAGTGGATGCTTACCACAGTGGGTTTTTCCTTGGCAGTCGTCCATGAACGCAGTGGGATCTCTGTGCGTACTTTCACCTCGCCGAGTGCTTCCTCAAGTGATCCGCACTATCTCAGCATCAATGGAGAACCCAGCTCTGTGCCATGTGACTCGAGAAGACTTTGCCATCATGGAGACACCGGAGGGGGAGCTGTTTGACAAATCCATCATACAGAGGTAAGGGCATAGAGGTCAATTTACAGTGGCTTCCAGTCTTGGGTAAAGGGCCTCGGGAGCTGCTCAGAGCAGGATTTAGGGATTTATAGCAGGAACCTGCTCTGGCTGATTCTTCTGAATACCTCTTTCTTAGTGCTCAGCAGGACAGCATGAGAAAGGCCAACATGAAGAGGGAGAATAAAGCTTATTCCTTCAAGGAGCAGCTCATTGAGATGGAGCTGAAGGAGGTGAGGCGATAGCAGCGGGACAGCCCAGAGCTGACGGTGTAATGACCTGGCGAGTTCACTCTTTCATTGCATGAATCTGGTGTGTGTGTAATGGGAGATATGTACATTTTGTGTCCAAATACCAGCTGCCAATCGGTGATTGAAGTGCTGTGCACGATTCCCATGAAATCAGTCTGTGGTGGGTGTGCAACATTCTCTTCTCTCATCTGATGCCTCTTGTCCAACAGTCTATTAATAGGTTCTCAGCGGGCGTTCACGGGAGCTCACATTTTGGTAAAAGCCAACAGTCATTCAGTATGTACAGAATATGCTTCCTGGGGAAGAGAATAGAGTGGAAGGAATTATGTCAGATTAAAGGAGTCTTTGGATGAATTGCCATGTCTTTGATCCGTGGTCTCTCCCCCATGGGAAGAGGATGAGCACTGGTTCTGTCTACATGTGTGTTATTAATCTCTGGTTAAGTGCCTCCCGTCACAGAGCTTTATAAACATGACTGTTTACAAACTCCATGTAAGGATTGCTTTAGCCACCTCTGGATTGAACTCTGTCAGCTTCTCTAGCGCCGGCAGCCTGCCCAAATCACCAGTCCCGGACAGGAAATAAAGAATAACACTCTATTCAGTTAAAACTCTCGGAGGGATTAGAGTTGGCAAAAATCCAGGGACCTGAGTTTAAATCTGTCCACTGTACCAGATATACACCATAACATCGCCTGTCCTTATGAAGATGCGGTGGAATCTCAGGATTTCTCATAAAAACCAACCAAGCAGGAGTTCAGCTCTCTAGCTGCATACCATGGCTCTGGGTCAGCATGAGCTAGGAGAGGCAAAGACCTCGCTTCAGTCTGACCTCAGCTCTGCCACTGACTTTTCTTACAATCTTGGGCAAGTCACTTCACCATTCCATGCCTCCCTTTTTCCTCATTCCTGTGTTCAGATTGTAAACCGTTCAGGGCAGAGACTGTGTCTGGGCTGTACATCAGCTCACACAATGTTAAATAGAGCCCGTGTGTGTTATTTGCCTTTGCCGGCCCCCGGGCCATCCCCTCCCCATCCTCCTTGCTGGCCCCACCCCTGCACGCATGCTCTTCCGTGGTCGTCCCCGTCACTGGGGATTGGGCCCAGCAGGGGAGAGGAGCTGTGCTGTACACAGGTCTAGCAGCCCCAGCATGAGGGAAGGAGCTGCAGCACCGCAGGGCGTGTGCCGCTGGAAATAGGCGCTCGTGCCAGGGCTTGCCGACCCCTGTGCTGTATGCAGTTGCGGGGAGAAGTGCTACAGACTGGCTCACCAGGTCTGAATGGTAAGGACACAGCCAGTGGGTTTCTGCCGAATCCAGAAGTCAGTGAATAGTGTTGCCGTAAAGCAGGGGAAGTGTGAAGTTCAGGCTTGAGGTGGGGAGGGGACATCTCCAGCAAAGATCCAATCTAGGTGCAGTCCACATGCAACCAGACTAAAAGTAGAGCTCAGGAATAAAAACCCCACCCCATACGAATGTTTCCATAATTTGCCTGACCCCCTGATTTGTTCTGAGGCCTTTCATTTACCTGACACAGTCAGTAGAAATAGTGCACATGGCTGTTGCCACTGACAGTGATGTTCACTGAATAATTCTTGCAAAACAAAACACTGGTGCCTTGCTCTGATGGGATGCTCTGCTGCGTTGGGAACTCATTGAGCTCCATTCTGCATCTTAGAGCTTCTCTGTGCTGGAAATGCTACACATGCTGATGCGAAGCGTTCTCCAGTCAGTGTAGGTAATCCATCTTCCTGAGAGTTGGTAGAGTGGCCGACTGAAGAATTCTTTCACTAATGTAGTGCTGTCTGCTGGGGGACTTAGGACTGCTTAACTGCGTTGCTTGGCGATGTGGATTTTTCACACCCCTGCCTGACGTAGCTGGGTTGATCTAAGTTTCAAGCATAGACCAGCCCTAAGAGTAAGAAACTCTATGTCTTTGGGGTGGTGGTTTGATGTTGCCTTACAAGTAGCTAATTTTGAGTTGAGTGCATTCGCCCTCTCCATCTCTGTCCCTCCCGTCCCCCAGCCTCTGTGAGGCGGTGGTCCCCAAATAATAAAGTCAGTGACTCTCTCTCCAGGAAATAAAGAAAAAGAAAGGAATAAAAGAAGAGGTGCAGCTGACTAGTAAGCAGAAGGAATTGCTGCATGCACAGCTGGAGAAGGAGTCTCAGATCAGAAAACAACTGAAGGAGGCAAGTTACTGAATTTGCCTGAAACTGGATCTCTGCTAGTGTTAGGGTGGGGCAGGGGGTGGGATTCTGACCCTTTTGGCTCAACACACTTCTCTCCCCTCTGAAACTGACTTCAACAAGTCATTTCAATTAAAAGAACAGTTAATGAAAACGTAAGAACACCCGACAATAAACCATTTACAGCTTCTCATGAGAAACAAAAGAATCAAACCTCTTCTTTGGTTTGTAGATAGTCTTGGGAGTAACCATTTCAGTGATTTCTCTTACAGCTTGATGGTGAACTGGAAGCAGCCGTAGGACTCCTGGTTGCTGTTCTAAAGAGAGATCCTCCTGGCCTTACCCAGTACATCCCGGTTCTCATAGACTCCTTCCTGCCACTCTTAAAATCCCCATTGGCCGCTCGCAGAATTAAACCCCCTTTCCTTTCCTTAGCTTCCTATGTCATGCCTCCTCGACTGAAGATGTTCGGTTAGTATCTGCAATTTATTGTGTGCTGTGTAAAGATTTCCTGGTTCTGTTGTATGGGATTGGAAATGTTTCTTCTGGAACTTTAAAGTAATATAATGCGTGAAATATGGTAGTTAGCTAGCCTTGAACACTGCTTTGTTTTAGCAATAGAATAGCGAAATATCAGTCTGTCTCAGAATGGAAGTATCTGTCCCAGTGTAGTTCTTTGTCCAGATGTATTCATCATTCACTCCTTGCCTACCTAGTTGAGCCTGCTGAGGAGGGGACTAAAAAATGTGAGATCTGATGTTCATTCATGTGTCTGTAACTAGCAACTCATAGCAGGCTATCAGATGGTGGTAACACGTGGTCACAACTGATCTATGTGGAGAGTTCTGAGAGAAACTCTGAGTGAATGAGACTTCTTTTCTTGGATTTCCTGATGGGTCTCGCAGCAACAGGCTCACTTCTGATCAGAGAGTTTAACTAAATCATCTTGGCTTAGCCTGAAATCTGAGCGAAGTGCCTATAGCTGGAGACAACGCTCATAGGGTGCATCTACGCTTGTAAATTAAGTCGACTTAAGCTTGCTTAAATCGACTTAATTTACCCTGCGTCTACATTACAGTTTCCTTAAGCGGACTTAAGCAAGCTGCTTAAGTCGACTTAATGAAAATTGTCGACTTTATTAAACCTACTTTTAGGTCGACTTTAGGCTTAAGTCAAGTTAGGGTTCTCCGGGACTCACCCACTGCCCTCCCTGACGGGGAGGGGGGCCACAGGGGGAGCCTGGCATGCCCCCCCACAGGGCAGGGCAGAGCCCTGCCCCTATGCCCTGCCAGGGTCCCTGTCCCCCTTTGCCCCATTGTACCCAGGTGCAATGGGGCAAAGGCTGAGCCCCCTGGCACTGGGCAAGGGGTGCCCCCCCTGCCACCGTGGACCTGCCCTAGGTCCCCCTAGCTCCTAGAATTCAACCTAGGCATCCAGTGTGGATGCTCTGGGTCGCCTTTGTAAGTTCCCCCCTAAGTCGACTTAACATTTAGGTGTAGACATGCTAAGTCGACTTAGCTAAAGTGGACCTAAATTTACAAGTGTAGACATAGCCAAGGGCAGGAGAGCGTCTCTACTCTCCCCAGCTGTGTGAGAACCCGTAGCTCCATGGGTAGTCGTTCCTTCTCTCGGGAAGTTGGTAATGTTGGGGGATTTGAGTTTTACCTCTGAGAATGATTTTTATTGCTTGTCTTTAGCCCACTCAAGACTCTGTTCTGTTGTACGCAGGTACTTTAGTGAGTCATGTGACCTTGCGCCTGATGAAACCAGCGTGTGAATTAGATGAATCCTGGTGCCAGGAAGAATTATCCACTGCCATTAACAGAGTTGTTGACTTGTTGCATGCCCACAGCATTCCCAGCAGGACTGGCAAGGGAGAATCAGGTGAGAGGTGCAGTGGGGGTTTTCCAGGTGATTTATTTAGCTATTTGTACAGCCTCTTGTGAGCTAAAACATCACATTTATTTTCCCCAAATTAGATGGAAAAGCTCCTCTGCTTATCAAAACTCCTTTGTTAAGATAGTCTGGTTGTAGTAATACATGTTCTCACAAGTACAAGAAGTACAGATACAGAATTTGCTGCCAACAATTCCTTTTTAGTTTTTCTTCTTTGAGAACCAAACCCCATAATACAAACAATACCACCCCAGAGCTCAGACCAAGGCCCATATCCTTTAGAAGAATCTGGAAGCATGGCTTATAAAAGTGTGCAAATGTAGAATAATTCTTAATGGTCAGCACTTACGTTGACAAGGTGTGGCCAATATTAGACTAAGTGAAAAGAGAAAAAACCACAATTCAGTGTTGTTCATGGTATTAAAGGGCTGAGTTGCCTCAGTTTGCTTACTGTGAACTCTGGCTTATCCTGGCTTCTAACTTGCTTCCAATCTAGCTTAACCTTTCTGTTCCTGTCCCATTGTGACCACTTCGGGATACAACCCTAACACTTCACTGGAGGAAATCTAGGATGCAGCTGTATTCAGATCTTGAAGACCTTATACCCCAGTGCTATATTCTTCCCACCACAGTCAGCTTCTCTGTGGCTGCAGCACACTTGATCTCCACAGTTAGTAAGCAATTGACCATGATCCTTTCCGCTCCATTGTTTAACATCGTGGTGATATTGCAACACTCTGGCACGTCATGTGTCAGCTGTACCTCCTGTCTCATTCATACTCAGATCCATTTGAAGACTTCTTTCCTGAAAGCAGCAGTTGCTGGATACAGTCACAACAAGTTCTCTCCCCTCTCATCCCCCCTGCAGTTATTTGAACTAATGTTTGCGAACTTGCTCCCTAGTAGATTGTGGTGCAAAACCTATTGTGTTGATAAATGCTTTCCCGGCTTTTCTGTTTGAAAATTTCATTTAATGCCTTTTCCCATTTTGACTGAAGGTTTTTAATCATGGCAGTGCTTAATGTTTCTTAATAGCCAAAATGTTTTTAATCTTTAAAATAAAGCTTAATTCCTTTGTTTACCTTGAAATTACCCCTTCAAAATGTGATGTTATCTGTTTTGAAGCATCTAGGCACATTTTTACATACTTAAATATAGTAATTGGTACTGTCTGAATGGAATGCAAAATAACTTTCCTCCCTAATAAAGCCCCTTCCAACTTTAAAGAGATCAAGAACCTCCCTTGCTTAGATCCATAATTAAGCCAATGCTTGGGCCATGATGTGATGTGCACTGAATTGCCATATTTTTGATCTAGACGATTGCTAGAAGGAGCAAAGTACACAGCTGTGGCTTCTTCATCCCAGCTCCCCCTGTACTAGTGTTAAATAATGACCAGCTTCACAATGGAAAAGGGTCTTTAATAATTCTTCCTTGAAATGCTCCGACAGCTTGTGTCCTACATGAGAGAGGCTGGGTATAACACAGCAGCGCTGTATCTTCATACTGCCATTTGAAATGTAAATCTGCCATTCACGGATAGAGCAGTTAGAAGGTAGAAGGCAAATGTTTCTACTGGATACTCGCTCTCTCTAACCGCTATCTGCTTCTAGCAATATTTGGAAAAGGGCTATACCTACAGTCCCATAGGAGGATTCTCATGAATACTGGTCCATTCCTAACCAGTGACTATATTCATGCTGTGCCCTGCAGTAAATAACTCCTGCAGCCTGGCCCGAAACTGGGTATTAGCACAATTTATTTTGCACAGCTTCTCTATTACTTTATTCTCGGCAACCTCGCTGTTTTGGACTGGCGGGGAGGAGTGTGTGTTTCACACCCTTTGAAAGCTGATTCGTTATGAGGGGAAAAGACCAGCTGGCAAATAGTTGGAGTGCAAATGCTTTATTTGTTGTTGAGCCTCAAACCGGAGTTGCGTCTTGTCCCCTGCAATCCTCGTGAAGGCTCTGAGGGGACGGTCTACGATGATGGGGTTTGTACTGCTGTCAATGCTGAACTCATCTCATTTATTTTTTCGCTTTTCGTCCCTTGAATTTCAGCTATTCCTCTTACTCTTTGTGCTTGTTCTGCACGCTCCTAAGGGCCTGCCGTCATTTGCGTTCCTACGGTCACTTAATTAAAAGCTCATTACATTGATATAAAATTCAATGGCTCTGAGAACCAGCTCCTCAGACCTGCCTGGGACTGGCCTGGGTACCACTGCTGTCGAAGAATACTCCGAATCAAGAAACTTGTGTGATCATGAAACTTTACTTTATTCAGAATACGAGAGCACTCACGGGGAGAGAACAAAGGAAATCTCCACCCCCGTGACGTCGGGCAGTATCCTTTGTAGACCCTCAGAATACATTAGACAGGAAAGAGCTACAGCTTCTCATTGGTTCAGCTATGATCCACCCTTACTTGGAAAAACAGACACGGAAACAGGCGACTAGTTCTGGCCAGACAGCACTAGCTTTCATGGCTCTGTAGTTATTAGAAACAGCAGCAGTCATGAACAATGCTCCCTCGCTGCGTTCTTCTACCCTGCTGGGCAGTGAAACAGGAGCTGAATAGCTAAGAATGGTGCACCTCACGCGATGTTTCTTACCCTGTCTCCCAAGCCCACTTGCTATGTCTTGCCTCTCTCAGGCTGTAAGCTCTTGGGGGATTTAGTGGGGGCGTTTGTACGGTGTTGAGCGCAGTGAGGCCCAGGCGGGTTGTGGCCTTTAGGGGATACCCCAATATCAGTGTTACGTATCTGCAGAGTAAGGGAAGGGCAAGAGAACCTGCTGTGCTCACAGGATTTCTTTTCTCTACCCATTGCAGGCACTGCTCCATTATCAGCCCCGGCATTTTGCCTAGTCTTTCCTCTCCTCAAGACCGTGCTGATTGAGACACCCAATGATAGTGAGGAGAAGGAGGCCCTCATGGTCAAGATCCTACAGATCTTTACAGTTCATGCTCAGCTGAGATCATCAGCAAGCGGCCAGACTTCACTGGTGGATGAGGTCAGTGTTTGTCCCTTCCCTACAGCTGGGAACTGGAGGAAAGGGAAGCGATTGTGTTGACGATAACGGCATTACAGATTAGAGCACTGCCTCGGAGGGGTGGTTAACGGGGCACTGAAACCTTCACCAATGTATCCTGGGATGGAGAGCTCTGGGCAGCTTCTAAGTGGGCCCTCAGCAGAGCTTGCTGTTCGTTGTATATGGATCTCAGTGATTGTATGCAGTGGTGGGGTAGCCGGGTCAGTCCCAGGATAGTAGGGAGACAAGGTGGATGAGGTGGTATCTTTTACTGGACCATCGTCTGTTGTGGAGAGAGACGCTGTCGAGCTCCAGTCTGGGAAAGGTATGCTGAGTGTCACAGCTAAATACAAGATTGAACAAATGGTTTAGCGTAAGTGGTTAACACCTATGCTACTGTCTGTCCTGTCCGGTACAGTATTTAGCTGAACTTTCCCAGACCTGAGGAAGAGCTCCTGTGTGCTCCTGTGAAAGATCTCACCTATCTTGTCTCTCAAATGTCAGAGAAGTAATTTTCCAGCTCAGTGATGCCCTCTCTCCCCCCTCTCCCCCCGTTCCCAGGTACTCGGTCTGAGACTTGTTGCTTTGACACAGTTCATAAGCCATCAGTTGATGTTGGTGAGGGTTTCTTTTAAGTATCTGCTGTCTTTTTCACAGTATCTTAGATGTCATGTGGTGTCTGATTTAGTACAAATTTGGTGCTACGCAAATTATGTGATTTCTCCTTGTTCATTTACTTTCCCTGGTCTCATTGGGTAGTAGAGGACCGAGCTGTGACTGCTGGGAAATAGTTTAGTCAAATCCTACTTTCCCTTCAGAAGTCACTCAGCATCTCTCGCAGGTATTTTTAACCAGCCAGTTGCCTGGGTACTGAATTGCCTAGCTCTGCGTTCATGTTCACGACATTCATGTGCCATCACCAGTGGTTTTACACGCTAGGATTAAAAGCCTGTGTTCTTCTTTTATGGGACTAATGAATCATTCCCTCCCCCAGAATTAGACATGCCTGCATTCGCTAAGTGTCTGTTTGGTTTAATCCCGAGGAGGGTCCCATTCTGGAATGGGTCAGGCACGTTAGGGGGGTGTCAGATGTAATGATTCAAGGTCATTTTTGTCCCTGGTGTTGCAGGAGTACAGCTGGTGTTGGAGAGCATTTCTTTCCTGCCCAGCTGACTTGCTAGCATGGATTTTGATTGTGAGGTAGCTTTTGGGGTTACATTTGGACATGTTATTTTTGGAATAACAAGATGTTTTTTCTCCCCTTCCTAGAATGGCCCCGAGTTATTGCCTCGCACGGATCTGCTGCTGCTGCTAAGCAGGGTGATTGGAACAGGTTCTCCGCGGCTACAGGTGAGCCGTCCACTCGGTGTAGCAGCATGGACCCACTGTAGGCTGCATCAGCAGCTGAATTTAGATGTGCTAATCGGCTCTAAATCTCGGAGGCTGGTTGTTCACGACAGTCATGTACCACCACCAGTCGTTTTATACGGTGTCTGTATTTTTCTAGGGTTAAAAGCCTTTGCTCTTCTTTTGTTGGACTAACTAGACATCCCCTCCCCCAGAATCTGCCCCTTTTCTTTTCCTCTCAAAGGCCTTGTATCCCGGTCCTGGTCCCAGTCCCTGCAGCAAAGAGTCCAGCTACGCTGCTCAGTCACTGTGGGCCGGGATGTTGGTGGGAGGAGAGAGAAACCTGCCGCAGCTAGGAAGCGAAGCTCTACGTCTCTGCATGGTGCACCACCACTGCACAGTCTTAGATTTCTCCTACGTGTTGTCGTGCAGTCGCACCTGCCTCCATTTTGGGACCGACAGGTGCAATGCGCCCGGAGACTGGCAGTGTTTTCTCTAACGTCCTGTTTGGGTTTCAGGTTCTGGCCTCCAATACACTGGCAGCTCTGTGCACCAGCAGCAGTGGAGAAGATGGCTGTGCGTATGCCGAACAGGAGGAGATAGATGTGTTACTCCAGGCCCTGCAGTCTCCATGCATGAATGTTCGAGATGCAGCCCTCAGGGTAGATGTGAAATCTTTGTTCTGACTTCCCTCTTAACCCCAGGGCTCTCCAGTCCTTTGTGCTGGCTACCAGCCCCATGACTGGAATAGTTCCCAGCGTTCTTAGGCCAGTCTGTGAGCCAAGCTCGCTAGGAGGAATGTTCCCACTCTGGACAGTCAGAACATTATTTGTTGCATTAAAGGGCTGCAAGGGTTTGGCTTTCTCATACGGCTATGAAAAGGGTTAGCATTCAGATTGCCCTTAACAATTATAGGAGTTGCTGGTAGCCTGTTGTTTCTCCTGACAAGGCCTTATTTCTGGTTGATTATAACTTTGCCAAACTTTAACCATTTGGGCTGAAATCTTCTTGGTCTGCCTCAGGCAGAATGTTTTCAGCTTGTCAGCGGAAACGGTTCAGCCATTTCTCGGAATGGGATACGGGCGTGAGCGGTTATTTTGACCGAGTTTAGACGCTCAAGCATCTCCATGCTTTGGAGCAGGGACTTGAAATTTGGCAGGAGAGGGTCCCTCTGCTATCAGGGATGTTTCATACTGTTCCCATTGGGGGGGGGGGGGAACCCAAACTGCCCAAATTTCAGCCAAGCTACAATCCTTGAAAAAGATCTCTGCACGTGCTCAACAGAGACTGGTTAGCATTTGGCAGCTAAGTTTTCTGAAGAGCCTGACTGCACGGGGCATGCAGGAGCTGAGCAGGCCTTTCCCTCCAGTTGCTGCTCACCACTGAGGGCCCAGGCATCGCAACTGAGAGCCTGGAATGTCTCACGTTCCCTCTGCTGGTGCCTGGGTAGCATGGAGGAGGTGGATTCCTGATTCCAGTGCAGAAAGGACAAGAGCTGGACTGGGTGTGGGCTGCCAGGTGCACAGGGAGTAGACTGGGACAAAGAGCACAGGAAGTGAGTGGAGGACTGGGTCTGAGAGCTGGTGCAGGGAGTAGGTGGATAGTGGGACCGGTTGGTCAAGGAGACTGGGTCTGGGAAGAAAACTGAGACTGAATGACAGTGGGAAACTTGGGATGAAGAGCTGAGACTGGGGAAAGAATGGGACTTGGCGGGGAAGGAGACTTGGACTGGGATGAGGGAGAAGCGGCGCGAGACAGGACAGGCACAGAGAGGGCGCGGGTCAAGCTTGAGGATAAGAGCAGACGGGTCTCTGAGCAACAGAGAGAACTTGGAAAGTAACTCTGTATTCTTGAGTTTCCAATATTTCTTCATTGCCATCTGTGAAACCTGCTGGCAAAACGTGTCTCTCAAGTTGTACACGCAACCTTACGTCTGCCATTTCTGAACTTCGGAGTGCTTGGTTTGCAATCCCAACGTTGCTGTAATGAAGCGCTTGTTTTTTGCGCAGTTCAAGAGAGCACAGTTGCTCTGAGGGAAGACGCATTCTGGGTCCCTTGGGGCTTTTATTCTGCTTGAATCCTGAATTGAAAGAATATATTTGTCTCCTACCATAGTATGAGATGGCCCCAACCCTAGAGTCCTGTTCAGTGCTAGACACCTAATAGATCTCTACTTCTTGATGCTCTATTGTAGAAAAGTACGTTCAGGCAGGCATCTTCCTCAGAGTGTGCACAGCATTACTCAGATATTTCTTTCCCCTTTTATGGTATTTCTCACTATGGTACCAATAGCAAACCACTGTATATTTTTCCCAGTCAATAGGTGGTGTTTCTGTCTCTTATTGGGCTCCTGATCTAGGCAATTACCTAGGCCTGGACTTCAAAGCAGCTGAGAGCTGTTGCTTGGCTGCTATACCTTATTACATTGGTCTTATGTTCTCCCACCCTCTCCTTCTTAGTCCTCTGTCTCTGTTTTACTGGTGATTAACCGGGAAGTTCTATTGCCATCCACAAAATATGTTCTTCAGAAAAGTGCATGCAACACATCCGTTTTGTGGGAGAGTGGTGAAATGGTTCTTTAATCAGGTGCTTCTTTGCTTGACTTTGAGGTGGTGCGCACTCATTCAAATTAAAATGGTTTTCCCTGGTCTCCGCTGTCCCCTTACCTCTCTATTAGCCAGTCGCTAGCTGTCATTTTGTGCAATTTCCAGCAGCTTTTGGCAAAACAAAAAAAGTGTCAAGATATTGTTCCACAGAAAGTTAATTTAATCAATCCCTAATTTTCCTTAACATGGAAGATTTCCTGTATTGTGATTCAAGGCCATCTCTGTTAGGCATGGTTATCGAGACCAGACATTTGCACTGAATGTCCTATCATTTCATTCAGGGACTAATGGAGTTACAGATGGTGCTACCAACCCCGGACAGTGATGAAAAGAATGGATTGAATCTGCTGCGCCGGCTCTGGGTGGTGAAGTTTGACGTGGAAGATGAGATTCGAAAATTGGCAGAGAGGTCAGTGGATTGTAAGAGTGATACCTATTCGCCTTTTCACATGGACTCTTCCATAGAGGATCTGTGTAGGCCGTACCCCCAGAAGAATGCAACTTCAGATGTGGCTGGTGCTCTATGGTTAGAGGGATCTCTGTGATCTGGAGCCTGAACAGTGCTCTCTTTCTGTCACCTGCAGGCTGTGGGAATCTATGGGTCTGGAGCTGCACCCTGTCCTCTGTTCCCTACTGATCAAAGACGTTATCTGCTACGAGGAAGCAGTGCGTCAAGCTAGTGCTGAGGCTCTTTCGATGGCTGTAGGGCAGTTCCAGAACCAAGCAGCTGAAGTCATGAGTAAACTTATGGAGATTTATCAAGAGAAGCTCTATGTAAGTAGCTGCTGTTATGTGAGTTACGGGGACAAGCCGCACATGCTCAGTAATACGTCACTTTCTTAGTCATTCTTCTGTAGGTGTCACATACCTGGTCTTTTAAAAAAAAAAAAAAAGATGGCATTGCAAATGCGGGAGGCATGGATCTGTTTTGTTCAGTAAGGAGAGGAAACTAGACAGAGCTGCTAATAAACTTCTGCTGCAGAACTTTGGTTTTTTCCCTTCATGCTTTGTGAGTAGCCTTAGAAAGGCATGTTGATTAAATGTGTCCATTTCCCACTCTCAGAGACCACCTCCAGTGTTGGATGCTCTGGGACGGGTGATATCTGAGTCTCCGCCTGACCAGTGGGAAGCAAGGTACTGTTTCTCTTCACTTCTAGTGCTCTCTGAGTGAGATGCTTCAGACGTTTGCTCGTGTTATTGGAGGTGCGAGGGCAGTGTTTGGTTCAGGAGTAAACTCTTCCTGTGCACCTACTGTGTCTGCGTGGTCTCACCGGTAAGGGAAATTTGTCCTTCTCAGAGCAGACTGTGCAGACCAGTTGCATGTTCTTTTGGGCTTCAGAATTTCATCCCTGTCAATCTCAGAAGAACAGAATCTTCCCCTGTCAGAAGGGTTCATCTGTGACTTATGTCCAGCAGATTCCCAGTTTCTGCCAGCTGTAGTGAACTGGACAGATTCTAACCTAGATAATTACATTCTCTACTTAAATGCTTTCTGTGGTTTTCATTGGCCACTGTGTGGGTCACTACTTGCCTTAAATGAATGTGTTCCTTGGTGCTAAGGTGCAGTGTTATATAGCTGTTGCGTTCCAGTGGCTGATCAAATCATTCTTTTGGGTTTGTGTGACGTGCTTGAGACCCTTTAGGATGAAAGTTGTTTTACGAATCTGAGATTATTCTTCTTTTGGGAACTTGCGGCGGAGAGCTGGAAGTGAAATGGTGGCTGCTGCTCTGGAATCCTCACTTCGGGAAAAGCGGTTCAGCTGCTGAGCTATTGGGAATGTTATGGTTCCATAGGGTACTCTCTGGTAACTCTTGAAATCTGTGGGAAATTGTACGTGGGATAGCTGCAAAGCGCAATTCATCCATAATACCTTTTTATTATACAGATGTGGCATAGCCTTGGCCTTGAACAGACTCTCTCAGTACCTGGATAGTTCTCAGGTGAAGCCCCTTTTCCAGTTCTTTGTACCGGATGCTCTTAATGACCGCAATCCTGAAGTCCGGAAGTGCATGCTGGATGCAGCTCTTTCTACACTCAATACCCATGGCAAGGTAAGCTCCAATTCTCCTTTCCCTTGGACTTGGATACTGTGTTGAAGCCTATGTATTAGGGAAAGCCACTGGTACAAAGTAACTTGAAAGCCTTTGTCTAACGAGAATTCCTTTTTCTAATGGATTTTAACATTGTTCCAGTAGTGACCAGTACAGACTGAAAGCGTAAGGTTCTCCTCTCACTTTCACCATTGTAAATCAGGAGTAATTTAGTTGAAGTGACTAGAATTGAAATGGGGTAAAACTGGTGAAACAAAAGCAGAATGGGGGCTTAGGTCTTTTAAACAAAGATACGGAATAGCGATTGCTGTGAAGACGTGGCCGTGAGCAGCGTTAGAAGCTGTCTGTGTCTGACAAGACATCTCATATTAACTTCAGTTTCTTTAATCTCATGGGGCCAGAATCTGAGAACCTTATATCCAGTTCGGAACACCTCCAGAACGGGGTTGTTTGTAACTAAGGAGTGGTCATGACTCTGAACAAAGCGTTAGGCTGTTCTTTCTCAAGTTTAGAACATAACACTGACTTCATGTGGCTTGGACGCTTGGGCTGCTTTCCCTTAATTTTTTTAGTAGTTTGCATTTAACACAGTACTGTACTGTGTGTGTTTGTGTGTTAGTTTTTCTCTGCGGCTGACTGATTTTGTATTTCTGCTTCCAAATGAGATGCGACTTGACCAGTCACTTCATAATGCTGCTGTTCAGAACTCTGCGGTTTTTCTCACAACAGCCTATCTCTGTAATGTCTGAGGCCTTGCATACATCCTTAGACCCTTCGGCATTTTAAAAAGGAATCAAATTATAAAAGAAGTTATAGAAAATGCATGTTTAGTGTATTTCATACATAGATGGAGTATGGATCTGTCAAGAAAAGATGAGTTGTCAAGTCCATAGCTCTGCACCCGGCATGGATTTTGGATGGGAGAGTTGGAATCTCTCATCCAGGTTTCAAGGTCTCATCACTTCGTGACAGCATCTTCCCACCCCCTCCTCCCCAGTCTCTGTAGTGAAGGAGAACTATTATCAGCAGGAGTTAGTGTTCCTCCCGAGCTGCTTGTCAGAGGTGCACTTTCCGCTTCCATTCCTACTAAGTTGGGGAGCAAGAGAACGGGGCTCAGCATCCAAAGCAGTTCTCTGCCGTGGTGATGCACACTCTTTGAACTAGGTAACTGGGCTGGCGGGTTTGTCTATCTATTTCCCCCCCCTAATAGTTAAGAACTAACTGCTCTTTCACAAGCAATACCACAGCTGTAGGATGCATTTGGTATATGGGACGATCTCTGTGTGGAAAGTTAACTAGAAATTAAGACGCGCATAGTTTTTGCCACTGATGAGGATAACCAGATCCCACTGCTCTGAGGGTGGACTCTAGTAGCAAGTGACATTGCATGTTTTGTTTTTCAGGACAATGTTAACTCTCTCTTGCCAGTGTTTGAAGAATTCCTGAAAAATGCTCCAAATGATGCCAGCTATGATGCGGTCAGACAGAGCGTGGTCATTTTGATGGGTTCGCTGGCAAAACATCTGGACAAGAGCGACCCTAAAGTGAAACCAATTGTGGCCAAACTAATAGCAGCCCTGTCCACTCCATCCCAACAGGTACCTCCTTTCCAAAGTTCTCCGGAGCCACGCAGAAGGAAATTAATTCTCTGACACTTTCATGGCTTTTGTTCCTCGCTGTTATGCCTGTGTCTGGAAATACAGACTCCCGGCACAACAGGAATAATGAGTTGGAGAGCAATGATTTTAGTGTTATAAAGGGAATGTGTATTCTCTAATCCAGTGGTTTTCAGTTTGTGGTCCGGGTTTCATACACTGCGTCTAAGGGATTTAAGGAGGTTGTTGATACCACAGAACAATGGTTTTCAACCTGTGGTCCGTGGACCCCTCTGTGGCTGCAGGCTCTATCTAAGATTTCCAAAGGGGTCTGCACCTCTATTTGAAATTTTATAGGCATCTGCAAATGAAAAGAAGGTTGAGAAGCACTGCTCTTAGCAGTTAGACTCTGCGATCAAACATAGGTTCAGACTCAGAAACGTGAGAAGGCAGAACCTGGTGCTGGGGACATGGATCTGCAAGGTGAGTGGTTGGGGCAGGTTATTGGTAGTGACATGCACCTTGTGATCTGTTTTTCCATAGGTCCAGGAGTCTGTGGCCAGCTGCTTACCGCCCCTTGTGCCTGCAATTAAAGAAGATGCAGGAGGAATGATAGAGAAACTAATGCAGCTGCTTTTAGAGTCCGATAAGTACGCTGAGCGCAAAGGTGCAGCTTACGGACTGGCGGGGTTAGTGAAGGGCCTTGGCATCCTCTCTCTCAAACAGCAGAAGATGATGGCCACACTGACGGATGCCATTCAGGATAAGAAGAACTTCCGCCGGCGAGAGGGTGAGGGGCAGGTGCTCTCCCTCCATCTTTCTGAAGTTTTGTGTATTTGGTCTGCTGACACTTGTAGCCGATAGCTGTCCTTCATCCATTTACCTAGGACTGACTTCCTTAAGAAATCCCGTATCTGGATTCTCTTTATTCACTGTATCGATATTGTTAGAGTGGGTCTCCTGAAACCTTTGATCCTCTTATATGGTGTGTTTTAACACCCACATGCACCAGTACCTCTCAGTGGGGGAGAGGAAGGGGTCTCGGTCTCTAGGATGTGTTCTTGCTCTCAGCCTTCCCATCTCAGATCAGGGTGTAGCTAGTTTCCTTCAGGGCAGTAAGCGTAGGACGTTTAGCTGGTCCAAAGGTGGAGATAAGTTTTTAAAGCCTCTTTGTGACATTTGCTGCTGGATGTTGTCTGTCGTTATTTATGTTTCCTTCACACTAATCCTAACTCCCAGTGGGGCTCAGAAGGCGCCATGCTGCATTTTAATGCCATCAGCCTCTGCATGTTCTGTGGCTGACAAGAGGCTCTCCTCTGGTTCAAGGAGGGAGAATGAAATGCCAAGAGAGTTTTAGATCAGAGTTTCCCACAAAAAATTAGCTATTGGCTCCTTAGGCAAATTTGATCTTCACTTCCGATTCCTTTTAGAGTGGTATATTATTTCCTGATTATCCCATCTGTTTCCCTAGGGGCTCTGTTTGCCTTTGAGATGCTCTGCACCATGCTTGGGAAACTCTTTGAGCCCTATGTGGTTCATGTGTTACCCCATTTGCTCCTTTGTTTTGGAGATGGAAACCAGTATGTGCGAGAGGTGAGTAAGAGAGAACCAGGAATATGAGAGGTGGTAGCAGAAACTATTCTTATTCTGTTTAACCATTTGAATGAAAACCAAACCCTCATACAAACCACAGGCAACTACAACTTGATTTCGTTAATAACAATGGCATCGATTCCACTGGGCAGTAACTCTAGGGTGGGGCTGTCTTTCCGCTAGTTGTCCTATTTTACACCAGGGCCACGTTCTCCCTGGCTCGTTAGAGGAGCAGGAGAAACCAGCTGTCCGGTAGATTATAAATGTCCTGTTTCCTCCTTTGAGGCTGCAGACGACTGTGCCAAGGCAGTGATGAGCAACCTGAGCGCTCATGGGGTGAAGCTGGTGCTACCATCGCTTCTGGCGGCACTGGAGGAGGAGTCTTGGAGAACCAAAGCTGGTATGGACGTGTTTGACTCTGCTGCAGTTCAGAGGAACTTGACCTTCACTGAGACACCACTTGTCTGGTTTATTCTTTCTTTCCAGTAAACACTGTGATACCTTATTCTGTTTCGTATGCCGCAGCAGAGCATATGGGTTTTTGAATGAATGCCGCTTCATTTATCATCTAGTTCAGAACACATTTGAGCAATGTTTTCTTGTGACTGGAGTATAAGAAACTTTCTCTTGTGTCTACCGATGTAAGAAAAGACCAGGAATCTTCCCTCCCCCCACTCCTCCTAAGACATTTTTTAAAATTTTCTGTTCTTTAAAACCCCTCAGCAATGTGTGGGTTTTCTGCAGCATTTTTCTCTGTGCAGGGCTGAATTTGAGTTGCACACTGCCCTTGCAGTCTATTCCATTACATGATTTTTCTCTCACTTCGTGTTCAGGGTCCGTGGAGTTGCTGGGGGCTATGGCATACTGTGCCCCGAAACAGCTCTCTTCCTGTCTGCCAAATATTGTGCCAAAGCTCACGGAAGTGCTCACAGACTCCCATGTAAAAGTGCAGAAGGCAGGACAGCAAGCTCTTAGACAAATTGGCTCTGTTATTAGGAATCCGGAGATCCTGGGTAAGAACCGTTTGTGCATGCATAGTCCTGATAGGTGACCCTAACTCAAAACAGTGTCGTAGAGCAGGGCCCTTTGGGTTTGTGTTCACATTGAATCATGTCAACTTAGATTCCATAAGAATAAAATCCACTTTTAGAAGGGTATAGCCTGAAAACTCCAATGGAACCATCTGGTTTTAGGGTTTCTAAGTGTTCTCTCAATCATCTCAGCTAATGTCAGGAGGGCTCCCTTTGCCACTTGCCACTCTTTAGAATGGGTACGTTTTTTTGGCCAAGGGCCAAATTGCATTTTCTAAGGCCACTCGAGGGCCACAAATGCAACATGTGGGGAGGGGGAGTGTCACGTCACATGATCCCCCCGCTCACTCCACTCCCAGAGGGCCACACAGAACGTGCTCGGGGGCCTCAGGTTGTGCACCTCTGCTTTAGAAGGATTAACACTTTTCAGGGTTGGTGCGAGGACACCGGGCTGTGGCTGAAGCTGTCTCACTTGTCTGTTCCATGTACAAAAAGCATTTTTCTTCCCTATTTTGAAATGTGTAGCCATTGCTCCGGTCTTGTTGGATGCACTCACCGACCCATCCAGGAAGACCCAAAAGTGCCTGCAGACCCTGCTGGATACCAAGTTTGTCCATTTCATTGATGCTCCCTCTCTGGCCCTCATCATGCCTATTGTTCAGAGAGCCTTTCAAGATCGTTCCACAGACACCAGAAAAATGGCCGCCCAGATCATTGGAAACATGTACTCCCTGACGGATCAGAAGGTATAATGCTGGGGATTCTTTCCCGTCATAGATTTCACTTACTTTGGAGAGGAAAAATAGACTGACAGAGCAAGAGACTGAGAATATTTTATTGGTCTTTGGGTTTGTTCTCAGTTAGGGTAATGTGAGAACTCTTAGCAGTTTCACTGACTAAACATGGATGTTAAATGAGCAAGTGACTCCTGCAAAGAAAATGAAAATCCTGGAGTGGTTGAGACCATAAACTTTTACACTTTCTCCTTTGGTCTGCTATATAATCTGGGGCCACATGCATTCCCCCAAAAAGTCTTTTAGAAGAATCAGTAAATATTTCTGCTCTAAGAAATGGCTCCATAAATCCACTCTTTCTTAATGAATTCAGAGGTTTTCTGAGTTGGTTCACAGAAGTTGAACTAACTGTAGACTGAAGATCTGTGTTGGATTCCTTTATTGCCAGTTTCTGTCTAAAATTAAACCTTGCATTGAGCGGAGCAGGGCTGGATTTAATTTGTGAATCAGCCTAAAAGGTTCGTGAGCGACCTGCATATGGGGATATTGCCGGTTCTATTCAACATCTTCATTGATGATCTTGATGATGGAATAGACTGCGTGCTTAGTAAGTTTGCGGATGACACCAAGTTGGGGGGGAATGGTAGATACTCTGGAGGGCAGGGACAGGATCCAGAGAGACTTGGACAAATTGGAACACTGGGCTGAAAGAAACCTCATGAGGTTCAACAAAGACAAGTGCAAAGTCCTGCACTTAGGACGGAAAAATCCCATGCACTGCTACAGGCTGGGGACCGATCAGCTAAGTAGCAGCGCTGTAGAAAAGGACCTGGGGGTTATGGTGGACGGGAAGATGAATATGAGCCAACAGTGTGCCCTTGTTGCCAAAAAGGCCAATGGCATATTAGGCTGCATCGGTACCAGCAGATCGAGGGATGTGATAATTCCCCTCTATTCGACACTGGTCAGGCCGCATCTGGAGTACTGTGTCCAGTTTTGGGCTCCCCACTACAGAAAGGATGTGGACCAATTAGAAAGAGTCCAGCGGAGGGCAACAAAAATGATTAGGGGGCTGGGGCACATGACTTATGAGGAGAGACTGAAGGAACTAGGCTTATTTAGTCTACAGAAGAGAAGACTGAGGGGAGATTTGATAGCAACCTTCAACTACTTGAAGGGTTGCTCCAAAGAGGAGGGAGCTAGGCTGTTCTCGAGGGTAACAGAGGACAGAACAAGGAGCAATGGTTTCAAATTACAGCTGGGGAGGTCAAGGTTGGATATTAGGAAAAACTTTCTCACTAGGAGGGTGGTGAAGCATTGGAATGGGCTATCTAGGGAGGTGGTAGAATCTTCATCTTTGGAGATTTTTAAGGCTTGGTTAGACAAAACTCTGGCTGGGATAATTTAGGGGGAGTGGTCCTGCTTTTTAGCAGGGGGTTGGACTAGATGACCTCGTGAGGTCCCTTCCAACCCTATGATTCTATGATTCTATGATATTGGTCTGCACGGGCCTGGTGGGAAATTGAACTCAGTCTTGTATTATCAGGGCAGCTGAGGCGGTGTATTAAGCTCACGGGATAGAGCTGTACCTGACTATGTTACCAGAGTAAGAGGAGATTCAAATGGCTTAGTTTTCTTATTCAACCTAGCATTTATGTGTTTCAGGATCTGTCTCCGTACCTACCCAGTGTGACCCCTGGTCTGAAAACCTCTCTGTTGGACCCCGTGCCTGAGGTAAGCCTTGGCACAAGTGCCGTTCTACTCAAGTGTGAAGAGAGAAACTAGGATTAATCCTGCTCTTTGCACACACTAGTCTGTGATTAGAGTGGTGAGAGAAGCTGTGAAAAGTAGCCAGGGAGGGGAATTAAGATCTTGATATCACTTTGTCTTGATGACTTTCCTTACGACGGTGTGTTTGAAAACGCTACACTTCTCTCTGGCCTGTTAGGTGCGTACAGTATCTGCAAAGGCCTTGGGCGCTATGGTGAAGGGCATGGGGGAATCATGCTTTGAGGATTTGCTGCCATGGCTGATGGAAACACTGACGTACGAGCAGAGTTCGGTGGATCGATCTGGTGCAGCGCAAGGTGAGGATAATGAGCTGAGCAATGGCGTTGGTGTTTCGTAGCTTGGCCGAAATAGTAGTTTGTGTGTCTTCTCGTGTGCTCACCAGTTCTGGCATTGTGTCTTGCTTTCCAGGTCTGGCTGAAGTCATGGCAGGGCTGGGGGTAGAAAAGCTGGAGAAACTCATGCCAGAAATTGTAGCTACAGCCAGCAAAGTGGACATTGCACCCCATGTCCGGGATGGGTACATCATGATGTTCAACTATCTCCCCATCACATTTGGAGACAAGTTCACCCCCTATGTTGGGCCAATCATACCGTGCATCCTTAAGGTAGGAACCAGAGAGTCACATCTTAGAGAAGGGAAGGAAAACCCTCAGGTATTTCTAAATGCCTAATAAAGTAATTGAGGTTTTCATGGCATTGTCCACAGCAGATTCTGTTTCTTGCTCTTTCAGGGTCCTCGATAGCACTGTTTGCTGAGTTTTGTGTGTGGCTAGTAAACCTCTCATTCTGGTCATTGGGCAAATGGGAAGAGGTCTCTACTGGGGATTCACTGCTCTGTATTTCATTACTTTGAATGGATGTGTGGAAACTAAGTGCGATCTGTTTGTTAGTTTCTTCCAGATAGAAAACCATACTTGATTGTGATTTGTCTCTCTGTCTAGGCTCTGGCAGATGAGAATGAGTTTGTGCGAGACACTGCCCTTCGTGCTGGACAGAGAATCATCAGCATGTATGCAGAGACTGCTATTGCTCTTCTTCTGCCTGAGCTGGAGCAAGGCCTCTTTGATGACCTCTGGAGAATAAGGTGGGGAATAAGCTTTTAAGCCTGGAGTAACTTTGGAAGGGTGGCTGGTTTACAACTTCTTGGTCTCGCTCTTTGAGGAAGCGTAGGAGCTGCTGTTAAGCATCTCCCTCCACTCGTGTAGTGCGTTAGGAGTCGGACTTTTAAAGGAAGAATCTGGGGTGGAATATGTAACCAGCAGTTTCACCCAGGTGACAGCAGAAAGCGCTCCTGCTAGATCAGTGGCTCTCGACCAGCTTTCACCTCACTTTAAAACTACACGCTGACACAATCAGACAGAACAATTGACACGTGTCGCAGCGCACTATTACTGAAACATTGTTTACTTTCTCATTTTGCCATATAATTATAAAATAAATCAATTGGGATATAAACAGTGCGCTTCCATTTCAGTGTATCGCATATAAAATGTATAAACAAGTCATTGTCTGTATGATATTTTAGTTTGTAATGACTTCACTGGTACTTTTTATGTGGCATGTTGTAAAATTAGACAAATCTCTAGATGAGTTGATGTATCCCCTGGAAGACCTCTGCGTAGTGCAAGGGGTACATGTACCTCTGGTTGAGAACCACTGTACTAGATCACTTAGTCATGTGGCAATTTTAAAACACTTTCCCTCAGCTGTTTCTAGGGTAATATTTAGCATTCACATATACATACTGTTTTCTTTTTTCACAAGTTTGCTGTCTAAACAATCATTCCCTCTGGTGTGGAAGCATGAAGTGGAAAGAGCCCAGGTCATGGCTAATAATAATGTCTAAAAACTAGCTGTATAAAATGGCTTGTGATGAGTGCAGTCCTGACATCGCAAGTGTGTCTTCTTATCAACACAGGGGCAGTGGACATAGATAACGTGAAAATGATTGTACTCCAGGCTATTTTGCTCCTCTTCATAGTGTAGCTCAAGGCTAATCTGTCATCTTTGATATGTTGCCCACATGTGGGGGCTCTTTAATCTCCTTTTTAGCTTGGAATTCTCCCCATCCCATCATCGTTATGGTACTCTTTTTCAATCATGCTGACAAAATGATCTTTATGGCATCTCATATGACAGTTCACATTGATCTCTGTTCCTCACCATTTGCTCCCATTGTAGCGTCTAGGGTAACAGTCAGTTTGGATAGGTGCCACTTCTTTTCTTTTTTCTGCACGTAACACTGGTCTTACTCTCTCTGCCAGGTTTAGCTCAGTTCAGCTCCTTGGAGATCTTCTATTCCACATCTCAGGAGTCACTGGAAAAATGACAACAGAAACTGCCTCAGAGGATGACAACTTTGGAACAGCACAGTCGAACAAGGTAAGGGCTGTCGTATGTTGCAATGTTCCTATTTGTGGAGAGAGCCTGTGGGTGACCTTTAGGACGGGAATACCTCTTCTAAGTTTCAAGAGGTGAAAAATGCAATGTTGGCTTCACTGGTTTCCATTTATTTATTTCAGGCCATTATTACTGCTCTTGGTGTGGACCGGCGGAATAGAGTTCTGGCAGGGCTGTACATGGGTCGATCAGATACCCAGCTTGTAGTTCGTCAAGCATCTTTGCACGTCTGGAAAATTGTGGTCTCAAACACGCCTCGCACACTGCGTGAAATTTTGCCAACCCTCTTTAGTCTGCTGTTGGGGTTCTTGGCCAGTACTTGTGCCGACAAGAGAACGGTACGGTGCTGCTCTGCTAACAAAGGTTCCTCTGTTTATTACTGGTGTTAAATGAATGTGGAGAATCCTTGAATAGCTGCCTCAAAGCTGCCGCTCTCCTAAGCTTCTTAAACACACACGGGTATCTCCTCTGCACAGTCCCTCTTGATTCAGAGCAGCTAC